>PVHT021183648.1:6727072-6761416 GCA_004024745.2 Catagonus wagneri
TGTCAAGTAAATTACATCCTGAACCTTCCACCTGTATACTTATCTAAAACAGTACCTTGATGAAAAATGATATAAAGAGAACAATCTGTAACAGATGGAAAAGTCAACTTAACATTAAAATAAGACACTTATGTCATGACAATGAAACACTGCGGTGTAAAAGAAAACTCAACTTAACTTTTTTTTTTTTGTCTTTTTGCCTTTTCTAGGGCCACACCCGTGGCATATGGAGGTTCCCAGGCTAGGGGTCTAATCAGAGCTGTAGCTGCTAGCCTACGCCAGAGCCACAGCAACGCCAGATCCGAGTCGTGTCTGCAATCTACACCACAGCTCACAGCAATGCCGGATCGTTAACCCACTGAGCAGTGCCAGGGATCGAACCCACAACCTCATGGTTCCTAGTCAGATTCGTTAGCCACTGAGCCACAACGGGAACTCCTCAACTTAACTTTTTTTTTGACATTTTTCAGGGCCAAGTTTGCAGCATATGGAGGTTCCCAGGCAAGGGGTTGAATGCGACCTGAAGTTGCCAGCCTACACCACAGCCACAGCAACACCAGATCTGAGCCGTGTCTTCGACCTACACCACAGCTCACAGCAATGACGGCTTCTTAACCCACTGAACGAGGAGGACAGGGATCAAACCCACATCCTCATGGATACTAGTCGTGTTCGTTACTGCTGAGTCACGAGGGAAACTCCCTCAACTTATCTTTTTATCTACACCTTTTAAACTTCAAAATCCAATAATCATCAATACATAAGGACCATGAGATAACCAGTTCCTGAATATTCAGCAACTAGAATTGTACACATCATTAAGAGTTATGCTATGGCCTGAATGCTTCCCCCTACCCCAGTCCCCACGATCATATGTTGAAATCCTAACTTCCAAGGTGATGTTATTAGAGGAGGTATGGCCTCTGGGTGTAGAGCCCTTGTGAATGGGATTAATGCCCTTATTAAATAAAGCCCCAGAAAGCTTCCCGGCCCCTTCTGTGTGAGTTACAATGAAAAAGCTGACTAGGAAGCAGGCCCTCACCAGACACCAAACTGGCTTGCATCTTGATCTTGAACTTCCTAACCTCCAAAACCATGAGAAATAAATTTCTGCTGTTTAAGCCACCAGTTATGTTGTTACAGAAGCCCGGACAAGTTATCTTAAGCACAACGTTTCTTAGACTGTGCACCACCTTCCCCACACAATCCCACCAATAGTAAAAACAACAAGAACGTTAATACCACCACCAGCAACAACAGCAGCAGCAGCAGCAATAACATGAAATACCTAATGCATAAATTTTTAACCCTGGTAGTATTTAAGAATAACCTGAGAAACTCAATAAAAATATCAGTAACTTGGTTTCCTCCATTAGAGATTCTGATTAAATTGTTGTGGGCTGGGACCCAGGCATCAATATAGTCTAAAAGCTCCCAAAAGAATTGTAGTGCACTCAGACAGGGTTTAGAAACAGTAAAGAGAAATCTGACTTTCTCAAGCAGCTGTTTATCCACAGCATTCTGTTCTTGCACAGGTGGTGTTAATCTGTTTTAATCATTAACCAGCTGACCTTAACTATTACCTAGTAATTAGCCCCAGGTGGCACTTGGTCCTTAGGCTGCGGAAGACCATATATGGGAACAAAGTATCAAATAAATTCTTATTCAAACAGCAGCCTTCCATATTTCTTTCCAAAGTTTTATGTTAATAAATGGGATTCTGAAGGTTCAATTTTACTGTTTAAAATTTACTACGAATAAATATACAAAGATCTGTGAGATTAAAGTGAATTTTCAAATTTCTTCTAAAAGTTTTCAAGCTTTTGATACCCAATTCTTCATATATATATAACAGTAACCCTCCACTGGAGGTTTTAATTTGCTATTCATTCAATATATAACACACAAAAGAGTCTCATTTTACTTATGAGATATGAACAAATGGACTATAATAACAAATATCCTTAAAAAGCTAATGTCTTCAGTTTAGAAGATGCTGTCAAAATGATAAAAGAGGAACTGTTAGGTTACCTAGAAATTTTCATCAAAATCTGTAGAGGAGGGATTCCCATCATGTCTCAGTGGAAATGAATCTGACTAGTATCCATGAGGACACAGGTTTGATCCCTTGCCTTGCTCAGTGGGTTAAGGATCCAGCATTGCTGTGGGCTGTGCTGTAGGTCAGACTCGGCTCAGATCTGGTGTTGCTGTGGCTGTGATGTAGGCCAGCGGCTACAGATCCAATTTGACCCCTAGCCTGGGAACCTCCATATGCCAAGAGTGTGACCCTAAAAAAAAGACCAAAGAAAAGGATAATATAAGTAGTATGGTTACTTTGACATTGTGTTACTTTGACATTTGTTGATTTGCATCTACCCTTAGCTGTGCTAAATAAAAAGTGTGAAAAGATCACAAAACTAATGGTTTTTCTAAATATTTATAAAATTTTATTTTTATTTATTTATTTACTTATTTATTTAGGCTTCATAGGGCCACAACCGAGGTATACGGAAGTTCCCAGACTAGGGGTCGAATTGGAACTACAGCCTACACCACAGCCACAGCAACGCAAAATCCTAGTCACGTCTGCGACCTATACCACAGCTCACGGCAACCCCGGATCCTTAATCCACTAAGCAAGGCCAGAGATCCAAACCGCACCCTCGTGGATACTAGTCAGATTCGTTTCTACTTTGCCACAATGGGAACTCCCTAAATATTTATAAATTTTTAAAAACTTTGTCCTTCAAGCAGATCCAGTCCAGTAAGATCAATATTTTAAAAGCTGTCATGACTTAATCAAAACTGCAACACTCAAAAAACAATTTGTAATGCTGAATTTTTACCTGGAAAAACTGTTATCCTTTAAGAGTTTAAACACTCCAGGAAATAAAAGCCATCATCCATTACTTTCTTTTTCAAATCCACATAAATCAGCAGAAAAAGTGGTCATCTTACTCCAATACCTACAGTAGGTAGACATGCTCCAAAGCCAACCGCTTCTTTTATGTGTGTGGAGGGAGGGTGGATCTTTAATATTCTTTGACAAAATTAGCGACTCAGTTTCCGCCCAAGACTCCAAGAGTCTGACTGAAATAGCACTAAGAGGATCTCCAGTCTTCTGATACTAGTGCTAATTTTAGAGCTACCTGGATGCCAATCTAGTTCTCAAAGCTACCTCCAATTTCACCTTCAGGTCAAATTAGTCAAAAGAATAAACTTCAAGTTTACCACCATAAACAAAAGAGAAATGGTTATTTAAAACTTAAAAGAAAAATAAAAAAGCACCAGAAACAAAATATGTACTTTAAATTTATTCTCCAGTTAGAAAGAGTG
Organism: Catagonus wagneri; assembly: GCA_004024745.2. Classification (NCBI taxonomy): domain Eukaryota; kingdom Metazoa; phylum Chordata; class Mammalia; order Artiodactyla; family Tayassuidae; genus Catagonus; species Catagonus wagneri. Next base: position 6,730,409 of record PVHT021183648.1, read on the forward strand.
CTAAAAAAAAAAAGGATTATTATTTTAAATAGGACTGTTTCACAAGGATTTATTTAGTTGCAAAAAATTTAAAGCAATGGGTGAAAAATTAATTTGTTAATAAACTCTATACAAATACTATTTAAAGAGTTGAACAATATGTTTTGAGTAGGCAATTCATTAATCTACCAGAGGTGGAAAACAGGTAAAAGAGAAAAAGGACAAAAACATTTGAAAACGGTAAGTTCAAATTTTTCTTTGAATTGAAGTAAATGAGAAGAGGAAAATTAAAGGAAATATTATGAGCAAAGCAAGGACAAGAAAGGAAAAATCCAGAGAAGTAATCTAGCAATGAATGAGAGACAATCTGTAATCTATACAAGGTAATACCCTTAAATGAGAGAATTCACAAAGTACCAGCAACCCCAACTTGAACACTCTCAGTGGGTAAGCTGAAAGGAAAACACACACACACAAATAGGAGGAATATGTGACTGTAAGAAAAGGTAATAAATATGGGGGAAAAAACAGGAGCTCCCATCGTGGCACAGCAGAAACAAATCTGACTAGGAACCATGAGGTTGCGGGTTCCATTCCTGGCCTCATTCAGTGGATTAAGGATTTTGCGTTGCTGTGGCTGTGGTGTAGGCCAGCAGCTGTAGCTCCCATTTGACCCCTATTCTGGGAACTTCCATATGCAATGGGGGTATCCCTAAGAAGCAAAAGAGACAAAGAAAGAAAGAAAAGATAATTAATATGAAGATAATTCTTGATAATCTCTGGAATACTAAATACAAAGAAAAAAGGAAATGGATTCCAGAGCAGTCATCATAAAAAAACAAGGCAGAATGTGAAAAAGAGATTTCTATTAGAGTTCTAAAAGAATGGGGCAAAGGCATATTTAAAGAGAATTTTCTACATATGATGAAAGACATCAGCCCACAGAACCAAGAAAGCCAACAAAGCATAACAAGAAATAAAAATCTAGACAAATAAGGGAATTCCCGTTGTGGCGCAGCAGAAACACATCTGACTAGGAACCATGAGGTTGCAGGTTCGATACCTGGCCTTGTTCAGTGGGTTAACGATCCAGCGTTGCTGTGAGCTGTGGTGTAGGTCACAGATGCGGATCAGATCTGATGTTGCTGACAGCTATAGCTACGATTGGACCCCTAGCCTGGGAACCTCCATATGCCACAGGTGCAGCCCTAAAAAGCAAAAAAAAAAAAAAAAAATCTAGACAACAGAATCAGGAATAATAATAACAGACTGTTTCAACAGCAATGAAGAATGTGAATAGACAGTAGAATGATACCAACAACATGGTTAAAAGAAAAATCTACTGACCTGAGATGAAAGTATATCAGAAAAACAAAGCCTGAGAGAGTCAGCCATCAACGTACTTTCACTAACGGAAACTCTAAAGATTCAGAAAAATTATCTCAAATGGAAAGTTTAATGTGCAAGATGGCATATTTATATAAAGTTTAATATGCAAGATGGCATTTCAAATTTTTAAAAATGTCTTGTGGTTTAAAAACAAGGAAGTAGAACTTAAATTCATGATAATGACATTACATAAGCCAGGGAGGTAATAACCAGAGGTCAAGTGTACTAAGAATTTCATAAGTATACATATTAAAAATTGCTAAGGTAACTTCAAAAAGAGAACATGTACAATCTGCAAATCAGTACAGGGGAAAAAACTGACAAAATATAATCAATATGAAAGAAGCCAAAAAACAAAAGAAAAAGAAACAGAAATGAGAAGCTCCCCTCGTGGTGCAGCAGAAATGAACCCAAACAGTATCCATGAGGACGCAGGTTTGATCCCTGGCCTTGCTCAGTGGATTGGGGTTCCCGCAGTGCCATGAGCTGTGGTGTAAGTCGAAGACATGGCTCAGAACCCATGTTGATGTATGTGCCTGTGGTGTAGGGCGGCAGCTACAGCTCCAATTCAACCCCCAGCCTGGGAACTTCCATATGCCACAGATGCATCCCTAAAAAGCAAATATATGTATATACTAGTAATTACAATAAGCACACAACGGACTGAAAAGTTCAGCAGAAGACAGTGTGTAACAACAGACTTAAAAATCAAACCACAAAATCCAACTACATACTACTCTAAAAAGAAATACCTAGAAAACAAACAGAAAATTCAAAAATAGAAAACTTTATCAGGCAAAAAGTGAACGAAAGTGCATGTAGCTACTAGTAATGCCAAACAAAACAGACTCTAAGTCAAAACGCGTTAGTAATAAAGTCAGTCTCTAAATAACAGTATGAGGTACATCAGGAAGATAATTCTCCATCTACCTGCACTAGAAAATACAGCCACAAAGCACATTTTAAAAAGCAAAAAGGTAGATCTGCATAAAGACACTGTCAAATCAAGGTATTTAACACATTTCTCTCAGCAAAAGATATATCAGACTCAAAAAACAGAAGATTTCAACAGAACAAACATGCTCAATTTAATGAACACATCTAGAACAATGCACCCAAAACTTGCGGAATATACAATCTTTCCAAGCATACATGGAATATTTAAAAAAACTAATTTCACATTGGATCATAATGCAAATCTAAGTATCAGATGACTGACACGCATGTCACATAGGATGACTGCAACGTAATTAAGCAAGAAATAATAACTGGGAAAAAAATCCTTATCTGTCTGGAAATTAAGAATCACATTTCTAAAATAACAGAGTTCAAAGAAATAAACTTTAATGGAAATTATAGCAAGATATTAAACTATTAGATCCACATAATAAAACAGTGAGGTACAGATGAAACAGCATTAAAAATGTTGAAATTAGAAAAGCTGAGGAGTTTCCATCATGGCACAGTGGTTAACGAATCCGACTAGGAACCATGAAGTTTCGGGTTTGATCCCTGGCTGTGCTCAGTGGGTTAAGGATCCAGCATTGCCGTGAGCTGTGGTGTAGGTCACAGACGTAGCTCGGATCCCACATTGCTGTGGCTGTGGTGCAGGCCAGCGGCTACAGCTCCGATTTGACCCCTAGCCTAGGAACCTCCATATGCCGCAGGTGCGGCCCTAAAATGAAAGAAAAGAAAAGAAGGAAGGAAGAAAGAAAGAAAAGCTGAAAGGCTAAAAAGAGTTAAGAGTTAAACCAAAGAAAGTGTAAGAAAAATAAAGGGAGAATAAATCCTTAAGGTAAAAAAAGAAAAGCACCAAAGACAAAAAAATAGGGAAAAAATAAGCTAACAAAACTGTGTCAGGATAAAGTTTTTGAAAACCTGAATAGAACTATCACCTACTCAAAAGGGTAATTCATCTTCTTCATGTGGAAGAAATAGGAGAACAAAGCCCAGATATTTACTGGTAAATTCTGTAAAATTTTGAAGGACCAAACGATTTAGACAAAAATATTTCAATGTACAGAAAAGGAAGACACCCCTAAACAGCAGAATAAAGAGTTTTCTTAAGTACATTTGGCATATTCACAAAAATACCGGCCATACAACAAAGAATTGAAATCATACATGTATGTTCTCCAGCCACAAAAGAATTAGACTTGATCTCTGTAAGAAAAAGCTAAAATTTCAATATTAATTAATACTCTCAGAACACATGTAGGCAGTAAATGATTAACCTTGTCCTAAGAAGTCTGGCCTTTGCCCTCAGTAGTGGGAGGTAATTTCTAAACTGTTGAACTATCACCCCGTTAAGAGTGTCTCTCTTTATCTGGAGCCTTGGGCCACCTCAAATAGTCTAAGTTAACAATATCTTTTATGGTGGGGGCTTTGATCCATTCAGTAATCAGCTCAACCTCTGCAGGGACTGGAGGAGACTAAGGGTCAGCCAAGAAGGCAGTCTATATGTTTAAAGGACTAAGTCCCAACAAAAATTCTGCACATCGAGGCTCAGGCTCAGGGGAGCTTCTCTGGTTGGCAATACTCTGTGCAGAATAAGGCCACACATTGTTACTGCTCACACAACTAACTTCACTGAGAGAAGACAACTGGAAGCTCCACCCGTGGAACCCTCCTGAATTCTATCCTAAGCACCTCTGACCTTCACTGATTTTTATTTGTATCCTTTCATTGAAATAAACTATAACTGGCATACAACAACTTTCACTGAATTCTGTGAGTCCTAGTGAATTACTGAACTTGAGGGTAGTCCTGAGATCCTCAAATAGGCAACTGGTATTAAAAATGGGACTGGTAGTTTCCGATGTGGCTCAGCGGGTTAAGAATCCAACTAGTATCTATGAGGATGTGGGTTCAATCCCTGACCTGGCTCAGTGGGTTAAGGATTAGTCGAATTGCCTCAAGCTGTAGAGTAGGTAGCAGATGCTGATTGTATGTGGCATTACTGAGGCTGTGGTGTAGGCCAGCAGCTGCAGCTCTGACTTGACCCCTGGACAGAAACTTCTAAACTCCATGAGTGGGGACATTTAAAATAATGAAAATAAAAGCAAAAATTTTAAATTAAAAAAATAATGAGAGTGGCTTTGGGGACCCACCCTCAACTTCACAGCATTTAGCTTTCTACTTGATGTCTTGGCCAGTGGAAGAAGAGGGGGGGGACAGGAAAGGAAGGGAGGCAAGGGGAAAAGCACAGAGACTGAAAAAAAGAAAACAGTCTCTATTTTCAGACATGGCTATCTATGTATAAAATCAAAAAATATAAAATAAAAAGTTACTAGAACCAATACGTGAGTTGAGCAAGCTCTCAGCATCGAAGGTTAATATAAAAATCAACTTATTCTGGCGTTCCCATTGTGGCTCAGTGGTTAACGAATCCGACTAGGAACCATGAGGTTGCAGGTTCAATCCCTGGCCTTGCTTGGTGGGTTAAGGATCCGGTGTTGCCATGAGCTGTGGTGTAGACTACAGACATGGCTCGGATCTGGCGTTGCAGTGGCTGTGGTGTAGGCCAGCGACTACAGCTCCTGTTAGACCCCTAGCCTGGGAACCTCCATATGCCACAGGTACGGCCCTAAAATGACAAAAGACTAAATAAATAAATAAACAAATAAATAAATAAACTTATTCTGGAGTTCCTGTTGTGGCTCAGCAGTTAGCGAATCTGACTAGCATCCAGAGGACGCAGGTTCGATCCCCGACGTTTCTGTGAGCTGTGAAGTAGGTTGCAGACGCGGCTCGGAGCCCGTGTTGCTATGGCTCTGGCATAAGCAGGCAGCTACAGCTCCAAATGGACCCCTAGCCTGGGAACCACCATACGCCACAGGTGACTCCCCAAAAAGACAAAAAAGACCAAAAAATAAAAAAAACTTATTCTATAGAAAAGCAATGAACTGGAAATGAACATTTTTCAACAGTATCATTTACAAAAAAAATCATAAAACATGAAATTAGTACAAATGTAACAACATGTGTAGGATCTGTATGCTAAAACTACAAAATAGTGATAAAAAAAATCAAAGACTTAAAGAGATACGCCATGATATATACCGAGACAAAATTATAATTCAAAAAGACACACACAACCCTATGTTCAAAATAGCACTGTTTATAACAGCCAAGACACAGAAACAAACTAAATGTCCATTGACAAATAAATGGATAGAGAAAATGTGGTGTGTATATAATGGAATACTACTCAGCTATAAAAAGAATGAAATAATCCCATTTGCAGCAACATTGATGGACCTACAGAATATTATACTTAAAGAAGTAAGTCAGAGGAAAACCAATACCATATGATACCTCTTAGATGTGGAATCTAAAATACAACACAAATCAACATATCTATGAAACAAAAACAGACTCACAGATACAGAGAACAGATTTGTGGTTGGAGGGGGAGAAGGAATAGGAGTTTAGGATTAGCTACTATATATAGAACAGATAAACAACAAAGTCCTATTGTATTGCACAGATAACTATATTCAATATCCTGTGATAACCATAATAGTGAAGAATATGAAAAAGTATACGTATAACTGAGTCACTTGCTTACAGCAGAAATTAACATAATATTGTAAATCGACCATACTTGAAAATTTTTAAGAAGAGCTATGCCATGTTCATGAACTAAAAGATTTAATACGGTTAACATGCAAATTCTCCCAAAGCTAATTAGGATTTACAATCAAAATCCCAGCAAGATTTAATTAGAATTTGACAAGCTGATGCTAATATTCATGTGAAAAATCAAAGACTAGAGTTGCCAAAACAATTTTGAAAATGAAAAACAATCTTGGAGAACTCATGCTAAGCTTTTAAGACTTACTATCTTTGCTACAATAATCAAGACAGCATGTTATTGACAAAATAATAGACACAAAGATCAAATGAATGGAGTCCAGAAATAGACCCACATATTTGGTTTTCAAAATATGATGACAATTTAATGGAGGACAGTCTTTTCAACAAATGATGCTGGAACAATTAGATATTCATATACCAAAAGAAAGAAAAAAAGAAAAGGAAGGGAGGGAGGAAGGGAGGGAGGAAGAAAGGAAGGAAGGAGAGGAAGATGCTGGTTATGTGATCCACAAAGACTAAAATGTTTACTAACTGGAACTTTATAGAAGACATTTTCCTACCTCTTGCTCTAACACCTTGTAAATGTGGTCCACAGACCAAGCCTCCCCAAAATCTCAGGTTCCACTCTAGAACTCTAATCAGAATTTCACTGTAATAAGAGAATAAAACCAAAATATCATCTTTCCTTAGAGATGTGTCTGAGTAACATCAGAAAATACACAATACACAATAACAGAAGTAGTATATACAACTCTAGAAAATACTAAGCAATATTTCTATTAAAAATCTATGAAAGCATTTGGTAAAATGTTCCTATATCAATTTGGAAAAACCATCTATTAAATCACAATCATAGTATGACTCTAATTTCTGAACCCAAAATTATAGCTGACACAGTCCAACACCAATATAAAATATTTTAAATCATTCTCCCAAAATACGTGGTAAGTATTCATGCCATTAGCTAAGCACAGAAATTATGAAGACACTCCAAGGTTTTAAAGAAACATTTTCCTAATGATTTCATTCAAACACTTCCTTTCATTAAAAGAAAAAAACAGAACCTGAGTTTTCCCCAATCTTTACATGCATGTTTAAGCCAGTTATCTCAGCCTCCCAGAATGACTAGGAAACAGCCATTCAACAGTTTTTCCACAAACTAAGTGTTTAACTAGACTGAGGTACAAATACTAGCTCCAATTCATATGTTGCTGCTTTCTCATCCCTTAGAAATATGAGCGGGTGGGGAGGAGCATACCATATATATTTAACAATAATTTAAATAAAATTACAAATACTGTAAAATATAATCTTGACTCTATGATCAAAGGAACTGTGTATTTGTTTGTATCAATACAATTCTTCCTCATAACAGAGGTCATTCAACAATATGGTTGGCAACGATTAGGTCTGGATTTAGGACTCTCTCCCATTCTGTAAATAAGATCTGACAAATCCTACAACATTGCCTAAGGAAAACGCTGAAAATATTAACTATAATACACTTTCCTACTATTCTTACCTTGATTATAGAAACTATTAATTCCAAGACTGAAATTTTTATCTTTTGATTGCTTTGAGTTTTTTGGGTTTTTTTTTTTTTTTTTTTTTTTTTTGCCTTAGGGCCGCACCGTCAGCATATGGAGGTTCCCAGGCTAGGAGTCTGTAGCTACCGGCCTATGCCACAGCCAGAGGAAAGTGGGATCTGAGTCGCATGTGCGATCTACACCACAGCTCACAGCAACACCAGATCCTTAACCCACTGAGTAAGGCCAGGGATCGAACCCGAATCCTCATTGATGTTCATTAACCACTGACCCATGACAGGAACTCCTGACCGCTTTGAGGTTAATGAACTAACTCACTTAAGATGTATACTTGTTTCTACATTAAGTTAAATATGAGCTCACACTGATGTCTCCAATTCTAATCCACTACCATGGGGACCATTGTAGCCTCCTTCACTTGCCTGTCTATAATTTCCCACTTCAACAGTGAGAAACCGCCATCTACCACCTATCTTACTTGTTGAGTTCTAGTATACAATCAGAATTAAATGGGAAGCAACATTATCAACTCAAGTACTGAGTGCTGTTCCTTTTGCCTGTAGTCTTAAAGGTTCCATGCATTTCCAGAGTTACTTAGGTCAGTATCTTTCCTCCCCCATTCTATTCAGTGAGTTTTTTTTCATACATTTCCAATAGAATTACATTTTTTTGGCTCACTCTGCCTTTCATCCTAGTATCCTCCACCCATCTACATTTTTTTTTTTGCATATATTAAGGTTCACTTTCTGGAGTTCTTCATGTTTTGACAACTTTATAGTGTGCTCTTTTATGATGCTTCTCATCTTCTATATACATAAAACAGCTTACAAATTATTTTATTACTCATTCTTTAAGCAAATATACACATTTCCAAAGTCCTTTTTAATTCTACTAAACACAGTACAGAGCCTATATGTTTGTAGGCTTATCTCCATGCATATACCACTTTTTTCAGTCTCTGAGGAGACATTTCAGAAAACTTACTTTCAGATTACTAACAGTTGTCTGCTCATGATTAAGCTTCAAAGGAATATGTTACAGTTACATAAGAAAAGAGATTTCATATCTTACTTTATTTACAACCAAGTTCTGAGAGTTTCACTTAACCCTCTATCATTAATAAATTAATCAAACAAAAAGAGAATTATGAATTCATTTTACTGCTTTCATTTCTACTTCGGTCTTCCTATATACACAGGCTGATATGAAGTCGTTTATTGCAGTCTCACTGTAAGGGTTCTTAAACAAAGTCAGTCTAGTATAAACAGTATCTATTTACTGAAGATAAACAATTTACTGTAATAAATTAAAATATTATTAGATTCAATACCAATGGCTTCAGGAACTAAACCAAGACTGAGGATATAAATAAGATAAAAGAGTATACAGGTTCTATACCCTGGATGCCTGCCCCAACCCAAATTAAAGTATCTGAATATGTCTGGAACTCACCTATCAAAATTAAGATTCAGATTACATTATGTAAAGTCCTTCTGGTTAATAAATATTGTATAAAAGAATAATAGAAGTAAAGAGTACTCAAGCTTCATGTATTTGGATTTTTAGTGCAAAAAAAGCAAAGTTTTGCCTTCCAACTTCTGATCCAGCACATAGGAATCTTAGAAGTCATTACTCCATCGAAACAACAGGCAAAAACCTAAACGAACTGAAAAAAAAAAAAAAATCAACAGTTCTTCTTAGATCCATCAGAGAAGTAGGATCACAGAGCAAATTGCTGACCCCAAAACTGGAGAGACAGACAAGCAGATAGAGAGAATCACAGTTTACCCGAGCAGAAACCTTCATGGGAACCAGTACCATGGTAAACTGTAACATGAATTGCTGCAGGCTTAGTGTAGACAAATCTGAAAGTTAAAAACTCCTGAGAAAACTAGCCATGAGGTGGCCCTCACACTTTTGAGTTTTTCCTCCAGGAACTCTACCAGGTCCTCACTGTGAAGATCAAAGAAAAATCTCTTTGTACTTCCAGAAAGAGGAAGGAAAAAAATAACCATTTTTGAACTACATCAACAGTATTCTATTCTTAACAAGGTCTGCCCTCAAGAGAAACTATTTTACCAGAGCATAACCTATTGGGGGTTTTATCAGAGCTTAACAGAACTGAAGGAAGGAAAATACCCAACTTCAGCCCCTTCTAGCCATCCTGCCCCACCTAAGGGGTGAAAAAAAATCAAAAGGACTTGTGAAGCTCCCAGCTCAGGAACATAGGTTCACTAAAAGACTGCAACCTCTCCCAACACCTCAACACATTACTAAAGGCCCATTTATCGCAGTTCCTTTAAACCCGTATATAATGTTCAGCTTTCAACAAAAAATTATAAGGCTTATTACTATAAGGAAAAAAAGTTTGAAGAGAAAGAGCAAGAATCAGAACCAGACTCAGATATGGCAGTGATGTTGGAATTAGCAGACCAGGAATTTAAAATAACCATTATTAATATGCTAAGGATTCAAATGGAAAAAACAGGCAACATGCAAGAATAGATGGATAATATAACTAGAAAGAGTCTAAAAAATTATAAAAAAGAACCAAAAAGAAATGCTGGCAATCTAGAACACTATAACAGAAACAAATGCCTTTAACGGGTTCATTAGGAGACTGGACACAGCTGAGGACAGAATCTCCGTCTGCATTTATGAAATGTTCAAAGGAACTTTCAAACTGAAAAGCAAAGAGGAGGGAAAAAAAGAATACCCAAGAACTGTGGGACAACTATAGAAAGTATACATATGCATAATGGGAATCCCAGAAGGAAAAGAAAAAGGACAATTTAAAACATACTCTACTTCAAAGAATATTCTAATAAAACTTAGAATTTTCCCAAATTAGTATCAGATATTAAACCACAGATCTAAGAAGTTCAGAAAGCTCGAAGAGTGAAATAATACAAGAGTTGAGAGGGGAAAGCCTACCCACCTAGAATTCCATACCCTGCAAAATTATCCCTCAAAAGTGAAGGACAAATACAGACTTTCTCAGACAAACAAAAACTGAGGGAATTCACTGCCTACAGACCTATCTTGTAAGATAAGAAGTTCTTCAAAGAGAAGGAAAATGATATAGGTAAGAAACTCAGATGTACATTAAAGAAAAGAAGAGTATTAGAGAAGGAATAAATGTCCTATTAAGAACTTTTATTTTTCTTATTCTTTTTTTTTTTTGTCTTTTTGCCTTATCTAGGGCCACGCCCGCAGCATATGGAGGTTCCCAGGCTAGGGGTCTAAAAGGAGTTGTAGCTGCCGGCCTTCGTCACAGCCACAGCAACGCGGGATCCGAGCCACATCTGCAACCTACACCACAGCTCACGGCAACGCCGGATCCTTAACCCACTGAGCAAGGCCAGGGATCGAACCCGCAACCTCACGGTTCCCAGTCGGATTCATTAACCACTGAGCCATGAAGGGAACTCCCTATTTTTCTTATTCTTAACTGATGAACAAACAGTTTGTTCAAAATAACAATAGCAGCAATGTATTCAACAATTATAGCTTATGTACAAGTGAAACAAATGACAGCAATAATGTAAGGCACAGAAAGAAGAATTTGGGAAGGAATATTTTTGTCCCATTCAATTCTGCTGTGAACATAAAACTACACTTAAAAAAATGTTTTTGAAGGCAAAGCCCTTTTTTTGCTTCAATTCATTGTTCTATAAAGCTTGGCACTCAGTTTTTATGGTAAGCTTGGTACCAAATCCTCATCTGACATATTTCCCCAAAGACAGCTAAATTATGTATCCAAAGGAAGGAATAAGAAACAAGAGACTGAAAGAGATGAAATGTTAGTCCTAAAATACCTCTGGTCAATGCAATAATCTTTCAGAATAGTTCTTTGCTTGAGTCTTTTCCCCAACAGTCACACTATATATAGTCTTTCCTAGGTTTCAGGCTTAGAATCTGCTTTATGAGACTTTGTCCTTCTCTAGGGAATGCAGGGGAAAAATGGCAGTGGGCCCTAGAAAGCCAGAAGAGAGGCATTCATGGCACTCGGGAATGAAGCACTGAAGCTGATTCAAATGGAATGGAAGCCCCTCAGCCCTGCTCAGGATTTTGCAGAACTATGGCAGCTGATCTCACTGGAAACCTATTTCTGCAAACCCAACCTCCTCATTCAGCATGAGGGGAGGAGAAAAACCCTGGAGAGAAGGGGAGAAAAAAATCCACTGGGATTCATCCTCCAAAATCAAAGTATCCTCTGTATCCAAAGTAGATAGGATTTAACTCTGTATTCTGATTATCTAAGAGCTTCATCTGAGCCAGATGAGGGGACAAAGTTGAGTCAGGACATTTAAGACTGTCAAATGAATAGCAATTTATACTCCTTAGTACAAGTGCAGTGCCAGACAAGACTAGCATGCTTATGTAATCCAGACATGGCACAAATATACAATATCCCTATAAACAAAACAGATTGTACTACTCTAAGTACTGGAAGAAATTTAAGGTTCAGTCTATGTATCAAAGAGAGATTATGTGACCTAGAAAAATTCCAAGTAAAGTTTACAAAACAGCTCTTAAAAATCCCAGTAAAGTTTAACTTTACAATTTCTCACATCAATCTACTATAGTATGTAATTTAAAAACAAAACTGATCCGTAAGAGGTTTGTATTTTTTCAAAATAACTCTATCACTTCAAAATTTCCAGCAATGTTACACAGCTAGATAGAGCAGAGCTGCCAACAGAAAGCATAATGGGGACAATGAATGTCAATTAAGTCACCAAGAGTTATATCTGCATTGAAGAGGTTAAAAAAGGTCATTTCCAGCACTAAAATATGTAAAATATAGAGACTGGCTGTAAGCATTAAGCTGTATTAAGAGAATATGAAGAAATCAGGATGATATGGTAAGGGGCATCTGTTAAAAGCTTAAATGGCATACTAAGCTGTTAGATTTTTAAAAGAACAGTATTTAGGAGGTACCACTTTTAAGACAGAGTTATTCTTTAAAGGGGGAATATGCACCAACCAATGAGAAAGGTGTAAACTTTTTATTTACTGGTCAGCTAGTAGAATGGAAAAATATCAAGACTGCCAACAGAATAGACTTTAGGATGCAGAGAAAAAAAGAAAATTCCTGAGAAGAAAAAAATACTCTCTGGATTCTCTGCTAGGATACAACAGACAGTTCTATTATTAGAATGAAGAATATTTGACACTAAGGCTTGAAAATCTCTCCCTTGGAGTTCCCATCGTGGCTCAGTGGTTAACAAATCCAACTAGGAACCATGAGGTTGTGGGTTCGATCCCTGGTATCACTCAGTGGGTTAAGGATCCAGCGTTGCCATGAGCTGTGGTGTAGGTTGCAGACATGGCTTGGATCCCACGTGGCTGTGCCGTCAGCTGGCGGCTACAGCTCCAATTAGACCCCTAGCCTGGGAACCTCCATATGCCACGGGTGTGGCACTAAAATGACAAAAAAGAAAATCTCCCCCTTAGCCCAGCTGCCCAAATATTAGACTATGAAGTAAACCCTACTGACTACATCATTTTATTTTGGAGTCTTTCCTAAAATAAAAAATAATTGGGGTACAAACATTAAGGAGTAGGTTTGGTTTGGCTTGGCTGAGTTGTTTTTGTTCTTGTTTGGGCAGTTAGCCTAGCTTAGTAACATATGGTTACCTATAAGTACTTAACAATAAAATTGTTATAAATCAACTAATTGTGTAATATATTCTGCACTTTTTATCAACACCATATTGAAAAGCCAAAAGAATACCTAAAGCACCTTTAGGAAATGCAAGAACGTTTGATAAATCTCTCTTGTGACTTCTCAAAAGCCAGGTTACAGGCTCTATATATAGAAGAATTCACCCCAGCAAAAACCTTACTTACTTTCCTATTATGTAGTCTATTTGGCCTTGGATTTATTTTGGCTTTAATGGACTCTATTTTGGCTTTTTTTTTTTTTTTTGTCTTTTTGCCTTTTCTAGGGCCGCACCCGCAGCATGTGGAAGTTCCCAGGCAAGGGGTCTAATCGGAGTTGTTGCTGCAGGCCTACACCAGAGCCACAGCAACACGGGATCTAAGCCTCCTCTGCAACCTACACCACAGCCTGATCCTTAACCCACTGAGCGACACCAGGGATCAAACCCGCAATCTCATGGTTCCTAGTTGGATTTGTTAACCACTGAGCCACGACGGGAACTCTTATTTTGGCTTTTAATTAAGAGAATATAAACATATTTACTTGATGCTGAAGAATTAGGTATATGTGGTTACAGCTCCACTTTACAACAGTATGCACATCTGCTACTCATAAAAATCAAGAAAACCAGCACCAGGTTGTTATACGCCCTTCACTAGCTTCCATACAAATGTAATTTTATTGCTGTATCTGGCATAATATCCGTTTGCAATGCTTTCTGGAAAATAATTTTTAAATGTAGTAAAGGGTAGAAGATAGGCTTCATGTTAATTAGGAAGCAAGTAAAGTAAATTTTTTAAAAGTTGAGTTTTCAAGACATTTTTACTGAACTGGTATAAGAAATTTTGTTATCTCAACTGTCAGACTATTCTATGATTAAGGATAACATATTTTCCAAAACAGTCACAAATCCCTAATCTAGTACATATACTCAATCTGAATCCACTTTCCCCTAACAAAAATACTCGGAAATGTTCTGTTTCAATAAAGCTAAATTGAAGGATAAATTTTCACTCTTTACAAGATGTAATTACATACAAAGGTGGCTAATTAAGACATTTAGAATTGAGTCATAAAAACTAAGTGAACCAGATCTATACTAGCTCATAAATCACTTCATGATCCTTGAAGTTACTTATATAATCCTACCTATCTATAATTAAAAGCAGTTATTAGTACACACATTAGTAAGAATGAATAATGCCCAACTATCACGCATATATATCCCCAAAAAGAAAAGGTAATATTTAAAAACACAGAAGTTAGAATGTCTATTTCCGGTAATTTGGTAATAACATAACCACAAAACCCTCCTTTTACAAAATATCTAGAACCACTGGTTAGTCTTTTTATTTGGTTTACACATTGCTATAGCCTGAATGTTTGTCTCTTCAAAATTCTTATGTTGAAATCCTCAAAGATGATAGTATTAGAATGTGGGGCTTAGTCATAAGGGGCAGACCTACCATCATGCCTTATAAAGGAAGCTCCAGAGAGACCCCGAGGTTCTTCCACAATGTGAGAACATAGCAAGAAGGTACATGGACGAGGAAGAGGGCCCTCACCAGAAATGAATCTTGGCCTTGGACTTCCCAGCCTCCAGAACAATAAGCAATAAAATTTCTGTTGTTACAAGCTACTTAGTCTATGTAGCTTGTAATACAGCACTGCACTGTAACAGCAGCACAAACAGACTGAGACATATGTATATACTCAAAAATATATAACCCTCCTTCAAATATTTACTAGTAGGGGGAAAAAGTAAATTAAAAAAAAAAAAAAAAACAGCAGACAACACCATAAGCAAGTGATCAAATGTTACACTGCCAGTATACACATCATGTACCTGCTGATATGCTTGCCCTGAGAAGAGCACAGAGTGACCTCTGCCATCCCCAAAACATTTAACCTTAATCTAATCATTACAGACAAATCCTAAATGAGGGATATTCTACAAAATGCCTAGTCAACAATCTTCAAAAGGTCAAGGTTACAAAGACTAGTAAAATGTCCCAGATTAGAAAAGACTAAGGAAATAACAACTAAATGAAACATGGGATCCTAAACTACAAAAAAGACTCTAATGGGAAAATTGGAGAAATTCAAATATGGCCTACAGATTAGCTAATAGTACTGTATCAACATTAACTTTCTGGTCTAGATAACTCTTCTGTGATTATATAAAATGCAATATTGGGAGAAACTAGCTAAAGATTATACAAGTGTACACTATTTTTGTTAACTTTTTTGTAAGTCTAATGTTATAGATACATTATTCTCTCTACTCTTACGTAGGTTGACATTTTCTCATAGTAAGTCCATTAAATGAAGACAACAAAGACCTTCTAGAAAAACAAAACATAGTTGTTGATATTAAAAACTCAACTGACTCAAACTGCAAAATTAGGCACAACTAGAGAAAGAATTATCTGCAAAGCAGGTGCCAGAAAGTGGCCTAGAGAGAGAAAGAGAAGATATGAAAGCAAGATTAAGAGGCATGGAACAGAAAATTAAATGGTCCACATACATCAAACAGGAATTACAAAAGAGACTAAAGAGAATGAAGGTCCAATAAGAAAATAATAGATGATAATGTTCTAAAATTAATAAATAACAGTAATAACTAGATTTTGGAAACAAGATTTGTAAGCAGGATTAATAAAAATATAGCCACATCTAGACACACAGTGAACAAAACTGCAAAATATCAAATTTAAGGGCTGTTTTTAAGCAACTGGAAATAAGAATAATAATAAATTACTTACAAAGCAACAATTACAAAATAGCAGACTTCTCACAGTAACAATTAAACTCATAATATCCTTGAAGAATTGAATGAAAACAACTATCACCAAGAACTCTATAATCAACGAATTATCATTTCAAGAATGAGGGCAAAATAAATGCATTTTTAGACAAAGACCAAGAGTTTACCAAGAACAGACTTCTGCTGAAAGAAATATACTTCAAGCAGAAGGAAGCTAAACCCAAATGAATTAAGCAGGATGCAAAAAAAATGATAAAATAAGAAATCAGTACAATGAATAAATCTAAAGACACAGAATTTATGAAATCCTCCTTTAAATAAAACTACCATGTTGCATTTCTTCCATATGGCATTTTTAAAGTAATTCAATGTGGAGAAGGAAAAAAAACGGCTTCAGTAACATACTTTTCATGAAGAAAAAAAAAAACGCACCAAACATGGATGTGGAAAATCTCAACTAAGAATGTGGCTTTGTCTTATCTTCAGCAAAGGCCTAGGTTTCTTCAGTCAGTGAAGCCATTTTTTAACTAGAAGATCTTTAAGATTCCCTACTAGTCTCAAGATTTAATGGACAGAAAGTAAAATTCCCCAATTTGCCAGGACATACTGCAAAACTGTAAGCTATTGAGAGTTCAGACCAAGATCTTTTGTACACCAGTGCTTCAAGGATACGGAGCTTTGTGCTGACTATCTGCATCTATGCAAAAGTTAACAGAAATGGATATGACCTTAGGGAAAGGATAAAGAAAATGATGCACTTTTAAACTTCAAGAGTTAATGAAGAAAGGAAAAGTGTGGTTCAAGCAGTAAGAAAGGAAAGCCAACAAAATAAATATCACAAAGTCTGAAAAAAAAAATCTAAGAGGAATATGCTATCAATATTGTAGGACTTCAAGGCTATTCCAAGGAAATAAAATTCAAAAAGCCTCCAGTAAGAATTGCCAATAAGAAGTGGCAGACCCTTATCATCCCACCTGTCTCACTATAATTGTTAAAATATTCCCAAGGATCTCCCCAACCCACCAACTTGGCCTACTCACTCCTGCCCACTACTAGGAAAGGTATGTGGCCCACTCTTCACCTCCTCCCCTAGATCAACCTGGCCTACTCCTTGCCCCCCACTAGAAAAAGTATGTAGCCCACTACTTACCCCAGCCCTATTGGGGAAACGCATGCCCCCAACCAACCAGCAAGTGTATCCAAAGACCCTAACCAACAGTAAGTGTATCAGAAGACCCCATTCTTCCCCAACCAATCAGCAGGTCAACAGGTGTATGGCAAGAGCACTCCTCACACTCCTTTCTCTGGGCTATAAAAACAGACACAACCATGTGCCCAGAGTCGGCTCTCGCCTCTTGCCTCAATAAACTTGTCTTTTCTACACCCTGGTTTAAATCTGGAAAATTCTTTTTCCACCCACATGCAGAGACCACAATAAATATGAAGTTCGGGGGGGGTGGGGAAACTAAACAATCATTTTATTCCAACTTCACGAATTAGTGATAACAAACTCATCCTTCCAAAATCTTAAGCTTGAATGACACAGACACTAGATGTGGTCAAACCAATGTGCTATAATTTCTAAAGCACCAACAACACTAAAATACAGCAAGGGTACATAAGAGCCCCAAAATGCAGAGAACTTGAAGGTACCCTATTCTTTAATCTCATAAAATTTCAACCTTCTCTCTGCTAAGGTTGAATTAAAGTCAATGATGCAAACAAAGGAAGCTTTTATTAGAAAGGCAAAGCTAAAGAGAATGGGCTACGTAAACCCATGTAGTCATATTGCAAATATTCTCTTTCGATATTCCTTCAATAAAAGTGGGCCTGGAGATAAGCAACATAGAAATATTAGGCCATATAATCAAAACTCAATTTGAGGCATGACATGTCACTAAAGAATTAAAAACTGGATGTGAGTTAAGATGTTAAGAAAAAAATCCCAACACTAACATTTGAGAATATACATAAATACACACACACATTTATTTATTATTTTAAAAAATCTTTTCATACACCGTAGGTGCAGCCAAAAAATTGTTTCAGGTTCCAAGGACCTTGATTCCTACCCCAGAGGCTGGTAAAGCTAAACCTACAATCCAGATTTCCAAAATTAGTGGCTTTTCCAATACATTCTCTTAATTTTTAGATAATCTCAAAAAAAAAAAAAACCTATCTCCAAACATATCCGAATCTATATAGTCTGCCCGAAAGTAATGAATTACGTATGTTCTATTCTTCATTAAAAAAAAGAATCCTTTGATATTTTAAAATATTTTTCAGTTTACATCAAGTGGAATAGGAAAGGACATTTAAACTGGTTTTAGGGGTGAAACAGCCCTAAAAAAAGAAGATCAAGAGTGATGACATATGCAATAAGGGCAGTAAAAACAAAATTTTAAAAAGAATCTGTTCTGCAGAAACACAATTCTAGGAGTTTCCATTGTGGCTCAGAAGGTTAAGAACCTGACTAGAATCTATGAGGATACAGGTTGGATGCTGTGGGTGTGGAATAGGCCAGTAGCTGCAGCTCTGATTCGACCCCTAGCCTAGGAACTTCCATATGCAGTAGGTGCAGCACCCCCCCCCCAAAAAAAGGGGAACACAATTCTAAGTTTAACATACCTAAATCAGTCTTGAATATGTACTTTTAAAATAAATTTTTAAAAATATACATAGTATTTTCTTTAAATGTATGACTTTTAAAAACAATGTCAAAATTGAAAGGAACTCATTTTAAAAAAGAGGAAACTGAGGTCTGCTAAAATGAAGTAACTTGCTTGGAAAATGAGAGAGCTATGAATCACTTTGTTGTAGAGGAGAAAGTATCACAACATTGTAAATCAACTATACTTCAATAAAACTTTTAAAAATGAAAAAAGGAGCTAGATGTAACATAAAACAAACTCCATTGAGTATATTTTTATAATATGATCCTGGTAACTTCTAAAGAAAACTAAAAATCATAATTATGCTTTAAATTAACAATTGCAAACAAAGCCATACTGATTTAGAATTCCCAAGACCATGCTAAAATTTACATTTGCTTAGAAAACAAAACGTTCCTAACAGGGACAAACAATAGGATTATAAAAGAAAATGTAGGGGTTTCCATCGTGGCTCAGAGGAAATGAATCCAACTAGGAATAGGAACCATGAGGTTGCGGGTTCGATCCCTGGCCTTGCTCAGTGGGTAAGGATCCAGCACTGCCGTGAGCTGTGGTGTAGGTCACAGACACGGCTAGGAGCTGATGTTGCTGTAGCTGTGGTGTAGGCCGGGAACCTCCATATGCTGTGGGTGCAGCCCTAAAAAAGCAAAAAAGAAAAAAAAAGGAAAAGAAAATATAAAGTCCAGACACTCAGAAAATACTTGCTGATCACCTCTACAGTGGAACTCACCTATTTTAGTTATCTGGGATATAGCAGTGTAGAAAATACTTTTAAACCTACTCAAAATATTGACAATTATATTTATATAATTGATAGGGAAATTATAAATCATACTTTTTCCACTGAACTAGGTCTAGATCTGCAAGCACTTTTAAAGCAGAACTTTTACTATTGTTAATATTCTCAACAATAAAAATGTATTTTTAAAGTATGTATCATTAAAAGCTGTTCAGTATGAATGCACTTCAGACTGAATCACTGAAGTTTAACTTCCTGAAAAATATCCAGAATGATTTGGACTATGACCAGATCCTTAACAATCCTGAGAACTGTTTTATTTGCACCTGAAACAGTAGGTTCTCAGCACTAAGTTCAGTACAGTCACTGTGAAACAGATTAAGGAACTCCATCGTGAGGAAAAGCCACACAGGAATCACCTCTCACTATAAAGATCCTGATTTCCGTAACTATGGTTGTTTATTTCTGGAATAATTTCCATATACACATTTTCCTTTTCCTTATTCTCCATACTACACTGCCAGTCACTCAAAAGTAAAAAAAAAAAAAAAAACACCTCAGACTAAGAGAGAGGCCACATTTAGGGAGGGAAATAAAAATCTTCCTTCAGTCTAGGATAGATGGACGGATTGCACAAAGAACTCCATACATCAGAAAGCACACAGATGTCTACACTAGTTCCTAGGACTCAAACAATACCAGTCATTCAACAGCCTTCCTTTTACATAAGCTGATGTGAGAGAACTCAGTCAGCTCTTCTGAGCCTCGAAACCCAGGATCCCGGAACTCTGATAAAGCCACTTTTTCCTCAACAATGTTTTCATGTACTTTCTCTGGAAAGCAAACTTCATTTTTTTCTAAAAAATAAATCTGGAAATCATCTCTTCTGTTTGAGAAGTGATAAACTCAAATCCAAAATTACTATTCCATTAAAACTAAAAGCATTAACACAAATCTAAGATCAATACTGACTGCCTGATAAAATATATTTTTAAATTCATGAGTTTAAAATATAATTTTAAATACACCCCATCAAGCTAATAACCAAATGCATACCATCTGGCTGTATTCTATTTGCTTCCAGTTCCATAACTTTAAAAACGAGCCATGAGACATAAAATAACTCTCCAAAAATTAAAACAAATTTTAGAAGAACTGTTTAAGGGGAGTGGGATGGATTTACATACACACATACACTCAACACTAAATACAGACATCAAAAGTAATGAAAGCGGAGTTCCCGTCGTGGCTCAGCGGAAACGAATCCGACTAGGAACCATGAGGTTGCAGGTTTGATCCCTGGCCTCGCTCAGTGGGTTAAGGATACGGCGTTGCCATGAGCTGTGGTGCAGGTCGCAGACGCAGCTAGGATCTCGTGTTGCTGTGGCTCTGGCGCAGGCCAGCAGCTATAGCTCCAATTTGACCCCTAGCCTGGGAACCTCCAATCTGACCCCTAGCCTGGGAACCTCCTTATGTCACAGATGCAGTCCTAAAAACCAAAAAAAAAAAAAAAAAAGATATTTCACTGAGTGTTTGATCAAGCCCTTATTTAGGGCTCAGGAAAAATATGCTTATTCTTCCCTTAAATAACACTACTTTCTATCTTCAAAGAACAATATTACTGATTCTTTCAGGAATATCCTTTTATCAACTGAGTCTTTGGCAAGTTCTCGCCTTAAATATTAGTAAATGTTTAAGCCACGGGAACACTAACGTACTTTTTAATCACATGGCAAAGTTACTTCCTAAGACACTTCTGCTACCCAGAAGTAAAGCTCAGTTTTAGGGGACAAAATGAGAATGATTCATTAATTTATTAAATGAACAAGACCCTGAGTATTAAATCCTGAACAGTCAAGAGTTGCCTATAAATTCAGCTTCCCTGAATACTTACTATCACATAATCATTAACCCTTACAGAAATAAGATGCTGCTCCAGAACTGTGCTAATCTAGCTATTTTATCCACCCGTTCTCAAGAGCTCTTGCAGCCCTTCTAGTCCTTCAACACTCTTTCGCTCTCCACATACATACTACATAATGCAAATAAACATGCTCTGAAGAAGGAAAAGTTCTCTATCCCAAGTTCTCTGTCCTTAAATAATATTCCCACTTTCTCCCTGAGAACACAAAAAGGAGAGCTCTGAACATACTAACCACTTAATAGACATTTGAGTAAATTTCCATCATCACCCTTATAGTTATAAGATTGAATCTGTCAAAAAGAAAACAAAAAACAAAAAGAACTATTCATCTTTTCACCAAAGTATTACTCCGTAATAACCACTCAAAGCACCAAAACCCTGTGTGTTCTACGAAGCAGTAACCTCAGAAACATTTCAACACTCCCTGAGACTAATAAACTTTGTTGGCAAAACAGATTCCATTTCTCAAAAAAACCTTGCCAAGTTCTCAACAAATTCTTCAATCAGTACAGTTTACTACACCATCCAACATCTGTGACCTCCTCCTTGGGACACTCAATCCTTTTTCCTACCATTACAGCCACTGTAATATTTTCTGACGCTTTATTAAGAGACTATCTGAACTTCTTTTTTTTAGCCACACCCATGGCATATGGAAGTTCCCGGGCCCAGGACTGAACCTGAGTCACAGTAGTAACCTAAGCCGCAGCAATATATTTCTGAGTCTTTAATTAACCACTAGGCCCCCAGGGAACTCCAAGACCATCTGACTTTAACAGATACCTCTTAACGTCTCTCTAATATATACTTTTTTATATACTTTATAAAACACATATAAGATACGTTTGTGTGTGTGTTTACTAGAACTCCTCTCCCTAAATTTTCATGCACCTTTGTTCATATTATCTTTTATAGTCAAAGTTTTTCATTTTCCTATACATGGCATCCTCTTTAAAACCTTGTCACCAAAAAAGGCCTGATATCAAGACAAAGGAGCATTTATAAACCTTGTTTTCCCCAAATTTTAATTTATTACATAATATTATTCCATTCCATTCTATACATGTTTTAAAGCTTTCCAACGTACTTGGAAGTCAATGAAAACAAAGTACTAAAACAGTTATTCTCAGGCTATTTACCTTTAGATTTTAACCAATCATGAGTAACTCATTTCAAGTTTACGTTTACTTATCTATACCTAGCCAGGACAGACTCTGGCTTGACAATGTATTCAACAGAGGAATGGTATATGGCAAGACTGAAATACAGAAACAGAGAAGCATGCTGGGATACAATTCACATTTTATAATAAGAGGTGCCAACAGCTTTAAGAGTCTCTTCTCATTAGAAAATAAACTTACAGCGACCCAGTAATCCCACTCTTGGGCATATTCAGCAAAACTTTCTCTGAAAAAGACACGTACCCACATGTTCACTGCAGCACTATTCACAACAGCCAAGACATGGAAACTATCTAAGTGTCCATCAACAGATGACTGGGTTAAGATGTGGTGTATATATACACAATGGAATACTACTCAGCCATAAAGGAGAACAAAATAATGTCATTTGCAGCAACATGGATGGAACTACAGACTCTCATACTAAGTGAAACAAGTCAGAAAGAGAAAGACAAATACCATATGATATCACTTGTATCTGGAATCTAATATACGGCACAAATGAACCTTTCCACAGAAAAGAAAATCATGGACATGGAAAACAGACTTGTGGTTGCCAAGGGGGGGAGGTGAGGCGGGAGGGAGTGGGATGGACTGGGAATTTGGTGTTAATAGATGCAAACTATTGCCTTTGGAATGGATAAGCAATGAGATCCCGTTGTATAGCACTGGGAACTATACTTAGTCACTTATGATGGAGCATGATAATGTGAGAAAAGAAAATGTATACATGTATGTGTGACTGGGTCACCTTGCTGTAAAGCAGAAAACTGACAGAACACTATAAACCAGCTATAATGGAAAAAATAAAAATCATTAAAAAAAAAGAAAATAAACTTACAGCAAAAAAATACTTTTTTTATTTTTCATTCAACATTGACATTTAAAAAAAAAATCAGTTTAACAGAAAAGACACCCAGTCTATATACGTATGTATAACCGGGTCACCATGCTGTACAGTTGAAAAACTAAGAGAAAACTGTAAGCCAGCTATTATGGAAAAATTTTTTAAAAATTAAAAAAAAGACACTAGTATTATAATTATTTATATAATAACATGATTCAGAAGATTTTTATATCATCTTGAGCTACCAAATACTACTCTGTTATCCTTCCTTCTTCTCTCTCATCTAATTATATTCTCTCATGATTATAATAAAATAAATACAGAAGAAAATGCAAGAACTCTATGTGTGGCTATCCCATAAGTCATATTAGAAACACAAACCTATTTACAAAAACACCTTACTTTAAGAACACAACATAACTTCCCACATTCAAGTCTACTTGACAAAGAAGCCCAAGGAATCTAAAATTGGGGTTTCTTCTCCCTTGGAGGTAAGGGATGTCTATGCTAATGGAGAGGAACAAGCCAGGAGAAGGAAATAAAAGAACCTTACACAAAACTTACCCACTTGAAGGATCTAAGGCAATAGCTCTGGGCTGATCCAACTCTTGCCAAAATAAAACTTTGCGTAAAGATCCATCTAAATTAGAAACTTCAATACGATTAGTTTCAGAATCTGTCCAGTATAATTTTTCTCCAAGCCAGTCACATGCCAGCCCATCAGGGGACAATAATCCAGAAACAACAACATTCTGTACACTCTCAGTTTTGTTGAACTCTGTTCGTTTAATAGCTTCTTCGCTGACATCACTCCAGTATATCAAGCCATGACCAAATACAAAGTCCACCGCAGCTGCATCCTCCAAGCCTCCAACTACAATTGTAGCATTCTCTTTGCCATTTGTAGCATCAACCAGTCGCAGGTCCCGTCTGTTTGCATAAAGCAACAAAGGGGCCGCTAGAACAAAAAAAGGAAAATATATAAGTCAAAAGGAAGGAAATGTACCGGTTCCTATCAACTGAATTTCAAGTCGGCATTAGTGAGCAAATATTATCAAAAATAAAGGGTAAATATATAGGAAACTTTCAAAATCTTTTCAAAAACAAAATATTATTTTTGCAACATTTTAAATACAAAAAAGTTGCAAGGGGGGAATTAATTCTACCAGCACAGTCTGTCAGATAAAATTAAAAAGCTTGGTCATTCCAAGATATGAAGCCAGTGGACCACTC
The DNA here is from genome assembly GCA_004024745.2 of Catagonus wagneri. Taxonomy (NCBI): domain Eukaryota; kingdom Metazoa; phylum Chordata; class Mammalia; order Artiodactyla; family Tayassuidae; genus Catagonus; species Catagonus wagneri. Next base: position 6,754,954 of record PVHT021183648.1, read on the forward strand.
ATACTCTACTGTGGAGACTATGAAATAGTGCATCCTCTTTGGAAAGCAGTTTGGCAGTTTCTTAAGAGATTAAACATACAACCTACTATATATATGATCCAGCCATTCCATGCCTAGATATTTACTCCAGAGAAATAAAAGTATATGTCAATACAAAGTCCGTGCGCAATGTTCATAGCAGCTTATTTGTAATAATCCAAACTGGAACCAACCCAAATGTCATCAACAGACTAATGGATGAACAAACCGTGATATATCCATACAATAAAAAAGTAATGGGGCATTCCCTTGTGGCATAGCAGGTTAAGGATCTGGTATTGTCACAGGAGTGGCCCAGGTCATTGCTGTGGTGGGGGGTTCCACTCTGGCCTGGGAACTTCCACATGCCACAAGCACAGCTAAAAACAAACAAATAAATGTAATGAACTATTTGTACACATAACTTGGGTGAATCTCAATTACACAGAGTAAAAGAAGTCAGACAGAAAGAAGAATATATTACATGACTCCATTTTTATGAAACTTTAGAAAATTCAGATTAATCTATTGTGACGAAAAGCAGATCAGTGGTTTATCTGGAGGTGGGGAGAGAGGGTGGAAAAGAAGTTATCTTTTAAGTTACCAAAACAAATTTTTTTTTACACACTTTTTTTTTGTCTCTTTAGGGCTGTACCCCCAGCATACGGAGGTTCCCAGGCTAGGGGTTAAATCAGAGCTGTAGCTGCTGGCCTACACCACAGCCACAGCAACAAGAGATCCGAGCTGTGTCTGCGACCTATAGCACAGATCACAGCAAGGCCACCCTCTGCATGAGGCCAGGGATCAAACCTGTGTCTGATTTGCTTCCGCTGAGCCACAAGGGGAACTCCAAAATGTCAAAACTTAAATTTTAAGCTTTACGTATGTGCACTTTATTGTGTTATAAATTATACCTTATTAAAACTTTTAAAACATCTTGCAGCAATAGTTCTTAATATAACTATTTTCTCTTTTTTTTTTTTCAGGGCCACACGAGGCATATGGAAGGTCCCGGGCTAAGGGTCGAAGCAGAGATGCAGCCGCCGGCCTACACCACAGCCACAGCAACGCCAGATCTGAACCGTGTCTGCAACTTACACCACAGCTCACAGCAACGATGGATCCTTAACCCACTGAGCGAAACCAGGGATTGAAACCGCAACCTCATGGTTCCTAGTCGGATTCCTTAACCACTGAGCCACGACGGGAACTCCAACCAGCATAATTTTAGATTATAAAATCCCTTAAAGGAGTTCTAGCCTAATTAGCTTGATAAATTCTATTCTGATAAGTGCTCATATAAAAGTGTTCCTAAGATGTACAGAAGTTAAGGAAATTAAACTTCTTATACTTTCACAAGTTTAATTTTTTTATAGAAACTAAGCCAAATGTTTTAAGAATCCAAGTTAACATACATTTAGGCAAATCTCTGGTACACGAGACTAGTTCAATATTGCTGGTTTAATACTGAACTATTGTGGCACAGTGGAAACAAATACAACTAGTATCCACGAGGATGTGGGTTCAATCCCTGGCCTTGCTCAGTAGGTCAGGGATCCAGCATTGCTGTGATCTATGGTGTAGGTCACAGACATAGCTCAGAAACGGTGCTGCTGTGGCTGTGGCATAGGCCAGCAGCTGCAGCTCCGATCTGACCCCTCGCCTGGGAATTTCCATGCGCCATGGGTGAAGACCAGAAAAGCAAAAAAATAATAATAATAATAATAATAATATTACTAGTTTAATAAAAACAGCTATGTCTTCCGAATCATGGGCATTAAGTGTAACAAGATACAGTTTGTAGTTTCCATTGTGGCTCAGCAGTAATGAACCCAACTAGTATCTAAGAGGATACAGGTTTAATCCCTGGCCTCACCCAGTGGGTTAAGGATCCGGCGTTGCTGTGAGCTGTGGTGTAGGTCACAGATGTGGCTTTGATCCCACGTGGCTGTGGCTGTGGCAACAGCTCCAATCTGAACCCTAGCCAGTGAACTTTCATATGCCACAGCTTCGGTCCCCCCAAAAACGGTTTTATTCTATTCAAACATTGTTCTTCCTACACTTTTACAGGTTTACTAATAGAATAAATGAGCATTACATGTACATTTGAATTTAGCCAAGTTATATCATTATTCTGACAATCTTTACTTCAACAGTAATTATGTCTTATAATGAGGCAACTTGAAGATAGTTTCCAAACTCTTTTAGTAACTTAAAACCTTAGACTTATGCTAAGTTCATGGATACTCATTAAATACCTGGGTCATTTAGGTAAGACAGAACACCAAAGCACAAGCATTTCAACTTTATATACTTTCTCGCCTCTTATTTTTATGATACTAAGAAGCTATATATATTTGAGTCTATTAATGAACATATTGATTTTTGCTGAAGTTGTGTAATTTGGAAGTGCACAGCTATAAAAAATTGTAGGATGTACATTCATGAGCTGTGCCAGCCTACTACAAAATGCAAGTGTATGACAGACAGTTCACAATTATTCACCTCATGGTTTCCTCTGTAAAATAGTAGTTACTGTAATTATAAGTTATAATCTTGTACGTAAATGAGATTCTACTAGGAGAAATAATGACAGAAAAGAATAACTCTGTTTGCAAGGTATGCAGGATATGTTTTGAAGGAAAAAGAAAAGAGTCCTAAAGCAAAATGACTGTTTCAGAATGAGAAATAGAAAATGCAGAACAAAACCTGAATAGGCAGAAAAAGTTAAAACAAGTTGTTTTTGTGTTTTTTTTGTTTTTTTGGTTTTTTTTTTTTGTCTTTTTGCCTTTATGTAGAGCCGTACCCACAGCATATGGAGGTTCCCAGGCTAGGGGTCTAACAGGAGCTGTAGCTGCCGGCCTACGCCACAGCCACAGCAACGCGGGATCCGAGCCGCGTCTGCAACCTTCACCACAGCTCACGGCAACGCCGGATCCTTAACCCATTTAGCAAGGCCAGGGATCCAATCCGCAACCTCATGGTTCTTAGTCGGATTCATTAACCACTGAGCCACGAAGAGAACTCCTAAAACAAGTTTATGGAAAAAAAAAAATGAGTTGTCATGTCAAAGCCAGCTAAGATTTGACAGGGTTTTGCTTTTTTTTTTTTTTGCTTTTTAGGGCCGCACCCGCAGCATATGGAGGTTCCCAGGCTAGGGGTCTAATCGGAGCTGGTGCTGCTGGCCTACACCAGAGCCACAGCAACACCAGAACCAAGCCGCTTCTGCAACCTACACTACAGCTCATGGCAATGCCAGATCATTAACCCACTGAGCAACACCAGGGATCAAATCCGCAACCTCATGGTTCCTAGTCAGATCTGATAACCGCTGGGCCATGATGGGAACTCCCTGACAGGTTTATTTTCTAAGATTTTCAAAAAGTGCTCCAGTATCAAACATACTTAAAACTAAAGCTTGCTTTTCTACTAACATGACAAAATTTTCTCAGGTTATTGGTCTGCTCTTAATAAAGAGGTTTTACAGAAGATTTTTCTTTGCTTTGTGAGTAATCATTCACCCTGGAAGCCAAAATGTCAGCGTCCTTTCAGAATTTCCTGTGCTTGGTGCTGATTTTATCATGTCTTCTTATTTTCAAAAAACAGTCTTCCCATTTTTAAAAGAGCTAATATTCTTTACCAGCATGTTCTTTCCTACGTTCACTTTTTTTTTTAAATTTTCAACACTGATTAAAACAGATTGCTAGGTATTTTTTCTCACTGGCCCATGATCTTATTTAATCAAATGTTCAACTTCCTAACAATTTCTGACATTCCGTCTTTTCAAAATCAAATACTAAATGATGTCTTTTGCACCTACCACTGTCTTTAAAATTTCCCAAAGGGCCCCCTTAGAATTTCACAAAGAATTCATTCTTTCACCTTGTAAAAACAGAGGTGTTAAAATAATTGGTTTATTTCATCAATGTTCTGACTTGCATAGGAAGCACTGTCAAATCAGAAAAGGTGCTTACTCTCCCTAGACTAAACCATGTGGGTATAATGTTAATATGACTATTTCAAAAACTATATGAAGTTCCTAGAAATGTATCAATAGTCTGAATGTCCACAACATGTTTCTATTTAAGATTCCTGGTGGTGCTCTGTCTGATATTAGACAACAGTACTGTGTCATCAATTATAAATTTAACTATTCTTTTTATTATTTTATGATTTTTTTTAATGTTACATTGTCACAACTTTAACTTGAATTTAGTATATTCTAGGTAGGCCAGTGAGTGGTTCTCCATCAGGGATTCACATCAATTCCTTATGAAATTTTATTATACAGAGATTTATGATTTACTCCAGACAATAAAAAATTTTACTTGATAATCCTGGTATATTCTTGATCTGCTCTAACTATATGCTTGATGACACATTAAATCTCAGGATTATTACCTGTATTTAAATTTTTTTCTCTACAAAGATTATATTCGTTTATACTTATAAGTTAAATATAATATCTACTTTTTAAAATAAAGTTAATTGTTATGTTTATAGATATTCTGCCTAAAAAAATTTTTCTGGACTGACTCTATTTTAGTTTGCATGCCATAAAAACAATCAAACTCAGTCGTCAACAAGCTCTCATGAAACCTTTCACTTTTAAAAGTATTCAAAATAAGAAGATATCACCACCATTTTAAAGTCTTTTCTTGGCTATAGATAGTTTTTTGTTTCACTCCAATGCTTCCCTGAGAGTGCCTGCGTATCAGCTACAGGCCAAGTGTTTGTCTTCAACAAAAAAAGGATTCTCCTGAAAGAGAAGTATACCAGGTAGCCCTGGGCACAGGCTTCTGATGACATCTTTTAAACAACTTTGAAACTATACCAGTGAACTGAATCAGGATTCCAAAAAGCTAGTGGAGAAACAGATGGATTCACGGGACTGCTAACCCAAGATCTAGCAAAACAAGAATTAATTACACAGGACTGAATAAACTGATGTAGGATGATTACGGGTTTTGTTCAAAATATTGCTGATGCTTTAATGTCCTATTTTCTGGATATAAGGAATTCATTTCTCTTTGCTCTTAAGCTATCTATAATTCATTGACAATTTAAGCAGATTATGCTTCTGTAAATGGAAAATAAACATTTATCTTTTTCTCCCTGACTCCTCTGTAATTCAAAAACAAAACTCGTATTAAATGAGTATTTTTATTTTCATGGCAATATAGTTATTTGTATAGGTTCAATAAGAGTCTATTCTCCTGGTTGGAAGTATTATTATACAGTCAAGGCTTTGACTGGACTATCATATTTCAAAGTCATGCTCACTTAATCTAATACGACCAAATACTTTTAAGGAGCTGTGGTTGATTTTATGGAGCAATACTCACAATCCCCTTGGGAAAACTAGACTGGTATCTGGCTTACAGAGTTCCCAGACTTACAGGTAAAGTAAGCAAGGTCAATTCTAAGAAGGCACAGGAAACCTAGGATATTTTGGAGAACTTAGGAACTTACCCAAATCTGTAAGTATTGAAAGTGAAACCCAATGGTGAGCACTTAACTTGGCTTCCTGGCCTCAAGAGGCTTTTAAAAGTTAAATCCAAGATTCTTTATAAAAACTTTGATTAAAGCAACCTTAAAATACCTACATAATCAGGCCAAATCTAATAAGAACAACTTTGCAATGACTTCAGTCTGTCCTCCTGTGGACTGAATGCTTGTGTCCCCCAAAATTCAGATGCTAAAACTCTACATTCCCCCTCATTTGATAGTGTTAGGAAGTGGGGCCTTTTGGAGGTAATCAAGATTAGATGAGGTCAATACCTAAGAATAAACCTAACCAAGGAGGTGAAAGACTTATATGCTGAGAACTATAAGACATTAATCAAGGAAATTAAAGAAGAGTCAAAGAAATGGAAAAATATGGCGTTCCCATCGTGGCTCAGTGGTTAACGAATCTGACTAGGAACCATGAGGTTGAGAGTTCAATCCATGGCCTTGCTCAGTGGGTTAAGGATCCGCCATTGCTGTGAGCTATGGTGTAGGTCACAGACATGGCTCAGATTCCACGTTGCTGTGACTCTGGCGTAGGCCAGCAGCTACAGCTCCGATTAGACCCCTAGCCTGGGAACCTCCACGTGCCATGGGTGGGGCCCTAGAAAAGGCAAAAAGACAAAAAAAAAAAAAAAAAAAAAAAAAAAAAAAAAAAAAAAAAAAAAAAAAAAAAAAAAAAAAAAAAAAAAAAAAAAAAGAGAGAAATGGAAAAATATCCCATGCTCCTAGATTGGAAGAATATCATTAAAATGGCCATACTATCCAAAGCAATATACAGATTCAATGCAATCCCTATCAAATTACCCATGACATTTTTCACAGAACTACAACAAACAATCCAAAATTTTACATGGAGCCATAAAAGACCCAGAATCGGCCAAAGCAATCCTGAGGAACAAAAACCAAGCAGGAGGCATAACTCTCCCAGACTTCA
>PVHT021183648.1:6768067-6840419 GCA_004024745.2 Catagonus wagneri
AAGACAGGATGGTTTTGCAGAAGATACATAAAAACTCATACAAAATGTGAAACATACAAAGCAGGAACTCAGTATGACATTTACCTATCCTACAGGGAAACGCCCATCAACTGAATGATTTTAATTATTATAAATATCCCTACAACAATAAAATGTCAATTAGATAGACCATATATATATATATATATATATTTTTTTTTTTTTTTTTTTTTTTTTTTGCCTTTTGTCACTTTAGGGCCGCACCCATGGCAGGCTGGGGGTCTAATCGGAGCTGTAGCCACTGGCCTACACCACAGCCACAGCAACGCAGGATCCGAGCCGCGTCTGTGACCTACACCACAGCTCGCAGCAACGCCGGATCGTTAACCCACTGAGCAAGGCCAGGGATCGAACCCGCAACCTCATGGTTCCTAGTCAGATTTGTTAACCACTGTGCCATGACAGAACTCCTAGATAGACAATGTTTTGATAACATTATTTTGCCCATAAGGATGGGCAACTTTATTTTTTTTTTTGTCTGTCTTTTTAGGGCCACACCCATGGCATATGGAGGTTCCCAGGCTAGGGGTCTAATTGGAGCTGTAGCCTCCTGCCTATGCCAGAGCCCGCAACGCCAGATCTGAGCTGCATCTGCAACCTACATACACCACAGCTCACGGCAATGCTGGATCCTTAGCCCACTGAGAGAGGCCAGGGATCAACCCACAACCTCACGGTTCCTAGTCGGATGCATTTCCGCTGCGCCACAACAGAAACTCCAAGGATGGGCAACTTTTAACTAAGTATCACAGTCAACTGGACTATTTATTCTCTAGTTTATTTACAATAATCACCTAAAGCAGTGTTCAAGTTGCAATCCTTTAGAAGGTAAATTTAGTAGATAGTAGCCACCCTGTTTATATAAAACAAAATAGAAAATATCAGAAGCACAAATATTTCATGGAGTTTGTTTCATTTAAGAGTCAAGTTAAAAAATCCCTGGCCTAAAACCAATGACTGCTTAACACAGTTCCCAGAACTTAAATGTTTTACTGGTCCTTCCTAAGTATTAATATTTCTTTTAATTTAGCCATTTTTACAGTGACCATTTACTCAAAGTCTAGTACTGACTGTGCACTGTGCTATCCCTTTGCAAACATTATATCATCAGTTCTCAAAGGAACCTTGGAAGGTATTATCCCCATCTAACAAGAGAAGAAACTAGAGCTAAGTAACTTGTCCAAGGCTACATGAAGTGGTAGAAGATTTGAACTTGGTTTGTCAACAAAACCCACACTTTTCTTCTACACTGCCCCTCTTTATAATCTTCTCTAAATATAAACTTGCAATAAAATTTCCATGATGAAAATGAATTTTCTCAGAATAGTTACCATAACCTAAACCCAGCTACAACCTGTGTTACTTGTTTTTCCAACATGTTCAAGTTATAAGTTCACATAAAATATTTTCCATTATATACCCCTTCACAGGTTCTCCTCCCTTCCCCCAGGCCCCAGCACCCATGATACATGGAAGTTCCCAGGCCAGTGATCAATCCGAGCTTCAGCTGTAACCTACACCAAAGCTGCAGCAATGCCTGATCCTTAATCCACTGTGCTGGGCCAGGGATCAAACCCATGCCTCAGCCTCAGCATCAACGATGCCGGACCTTTAACCCACGGCGCCACAGCAGGAACTCCCCACAGGATCTTCCTTCTTCTGTGATATTAAAGAAAAGACAATCCTTTCTGATAGTCAAAGCATATACAACCACGTGGAAAAGTATTTCAGTTCAGCAAGTGGAAAAACCTCCAACTAAAGAAAAAAAAATTCTCTGAGAAACTGAACCATGGAAAAACACTGTTAGGCCTGATGATAACAATGAGCTGAAACCCTCAAGTGTTATAACCAGTCAAATTATTTTCTAGCCAGACAAGCAAATCTAAAGCCAAGTAAGTGGGGATTAAAATATCAGATTCAACTATATGAAACTGCATCAAATATCAATTCACATAACTCAACCTAATGCTTAAAGGGTTATCTAGTCCAGGTTCTCTCTAAGTGTTGTTTGGAAAAAGATCCAGCAGAATGTTAAAAGGATCTATGAAAAAATTCACTGTCAAGTTTAGGAAACGATGGATAGAGGTAAAAGTCCCTACCTCAGGCCTTCTCAGAGCCCTTAATGTGCTGATATGAAGCACACACCTCCAAAAAGGATTCACTGTCCTATGAAGACGAAGGTGTACAGCGATTAAGCAACTTTTCCAAGGTCACACAGCCAGCTAATGGTAAAATTATAATCAAATTCTCCTGATTCCCATGTCAAAACTCACTCCATCTCCCCAAGACTTCATTACACCTGATATTAAACAATCTTCCAAGGACCATTCTTATAGCAACCTAAGATGGGGAACACTAGTTCCCCATCTTACAGTATTGGGAATGACAGTACTTAGCACCAGCCTACCAAACCAAATAACAACAACAACAAAAAGCAAGTAGTAAAAAATTCTTATAAAACAACAGAGTTCTCAAAATTAACTGGGACAGGAGTTCCCTGGTGGCTCAGTGGGTTAAGGACCTGGCACTGCCACCAGAGCAACATGGGTTCAATCCCTGGCAGGGGCACTTCTGTATGCATGAACATGCATTTCTTTTTCTTTCTTTAAAAAGAAAAAAAAAAAAAAAAAGCTGGCACACAGTAATTTCCGATTACACACACTTAAGTATCCCAAAACTCAAATTCTTTTTTTTTTTTTTTGGTTCTTTTATGGCCACAGGTACAGCATATGGCAGTTCCCAGGCTAGAGGTCAAATAAGAGCTGCAGCTTCTGGCTACGCCACAAGCCACAGCAATGTCAAATCCAAGCCACATCTGCGACCTACACCACAGCTCATGGCAAAGCCAGATCCTTAACCCACTAAGCCAGGCCAGGGATCAAACCGGCGTCCTCACGGATAGTAGATGGGTTCATTACCACTGAGCCATGACAGGAACTCTCCAAAACTTAAATTCTTTTTTTTTTCGTCTTTTGTCTTTTTAGGGCCACACCTGCGGCATATGGAGCTTCCCAGGCTATGGGTCTAATAGGAACCGTTGCTGCCAGCCTATGCCACAGCCACAGCAATGCAGGATCCAAGCCGCGTCTGTGACCTACACCACAGCTCACGGCAACGCCGGATCGTTAACCCACTGAGCAAGGCCAGGGATCGAACCTGCAACCTCATGGTTCCTAGTTGGATTCGTTTCCACTGCGCCACGATGGGAACTCCAATACTTAAATTCTTATAGAAAATATTTCTTCTAGGAAATCAGAGGTATAATCTTTTCTAATCAGTATTTGAAAGTAAAAGAAAGGTACTGTGAGGTCTATTAGAGCAGGAGCCAGGTCTATTTAGCTCATCACTACACACCATCAGAGCCTGATATACAGTAAGTATTCCATACCTAATTGTGAAAAGGATAACAAATCCCTGCTCTAACATTAATTAGCTGTAGGATCTTGCATAATCTCTCTGAATCTGAGTTTCCCCACTTGCAAATGAAGTGGTTAGACCAGAATGATCAAGATCTCTAAGAATTTGTGAACCTCATACAAATTAAATCTCAAATCTCCAGCATTTGAGGATATGCCCAGGGTCAGAAATTATAACAAAAAATAACATCTGCAAATCACTTATATTCAGCTCCTCACTTAATATATGCCCCCCCAAAAAAAGCTTGGTATTAACACCCACAATTTACAGGTAAAGAAACTGGAGCCCAGAGAAACTGACTTCAAACACAAAGTTATTAGGCAGGGAAGCACAGGCTTTAAACGCAATATTTTAGCGCTGAAATTCCCAAATCTACCCATTATACCTTTTTCTCTGACAGCAGGGAAACGGATGCAGCCCAGATGGTGACAGCATCATTCCCTAGCTCTCAGCTACTGATGTAACAGAGCTACAGACAAAAGTTCTCCCCCACTCTCCCATCATCACATCTTCCCAGTGTTAGGGCTCCTCCTCTGTGAAGAAAAATGAGCTTAATTCAACGAATTAATTACATTTTTCCTTGGAGTCCAAAGTTAACTAATATCACTATTTTAACAGAAGATGACATTAGCAAGGAATGAAAAGAATCTAAGTTATGACTAAAAATCTTCCACAATGAAAAAAAATTTCAGTTCAAATACATACTCACAGTTAAGTAAGTTAAATTCAAAGACCCCACCTTATACCATTATTAGGCTACATTTAAAATGAGAGTTTCACTTTTCCAGATTTTGTTTCCCAGTGGAAATGAGGCAATTTAAACTATTAACTCTTTCAGGTCTTCATACATAATACCGCATTTCGAAATATAACTCACAACTTCTCAACTCCAATAATGAATAAAACCAACTCTGGGCTCAAACTTGGTGTTAAACAAGTGGCATTTACATCAAACCCTTCTATTCTAAGAAATACAACTGAGCAACCAGAAGCATGCCAGGTAATGGATTTCAATTTCCCCAAAACTTTAACCAATCAGCTGATTCTATTTATTAACCTTAAAATATATACATATTCTTATGTCAAATATAATCCCCTTTCAACAGGGAGTAAACTGTAATAAACATATACTTATTAAACCTCTTAAGTACTCAACACTGCATTAAATTCTTAGCTAAGAAAATGAAATAAGCACTATCTTTCTGGAGTTTACACGTGGAAATAGTTTGGAATGTGCTTACAGTGAGTCGTAATTATTAAGTTATCAGTAGGTACAACACGCAGACATTATAATCCTGAGAAATAACTAAAGGAAAAAAATTCCTCCTCTCCAAAACTGTCAGTCACGCTCATCCAAAACAAATAAATACGCACACAAATGGCTTATTTGGCTCATTTATAGCACAACACTGTTAGTTACTATCCTGCTCTGGAAACTTCAATAAGTCTGGACACTTAACAAAGTTTAGCCTGCTAAATTAATAGCTAAAAATCTCCTTAGACTCAAGAGGTCCCATATCTGAAAAGAACTCACCGTGAACACAAGCGAGAATCTTAACAAAACCAAAGCTACATACAAATCATTGCATCAACTAGCATTTAAAATTGCTCGGCTGGTAAATGCCCCATAGCATCAGAGCCACCACCAACTCAACACTGATCAGTTTGAGACGAGCTGCTGAAATCTTGCGGGCCAGTCAAAAACCTCAGCGAACTAAAGTCACAAAATAAAAGTCACAGCCTATGTGACAGCTTTGCGGGCCAATTAAAAACAAACCAACCAACCAAGGAACCAGAGAATTTATGCGATTCTGGAGCAAATTCTCCCGGGGTGCGCAGCAGATGGTAGCTTAGTTCCCAGGACAGGCTCCTCTCCACCAAGGATGACTTTCCTGCTTGGTGCCAACTGTACACTTGCAAGCTCCGAAAACAGGGGCAAGTCCTGAATACCAGGGGCTACAAGGGCAACGTTTCTATTTTATTATGCGCTGAAGCCCAGACGACTCCCAAGGCTGAAACGCTCGACCTATAACCTCGGAGTCGCTTTCCAACTGCGCTCTCACCCACGATCATTATATCCCCAAAGGAAGCCAATTATTAGTTGTAACAAGGCCTGGAAAAACAGTAAAGAGGGCTCTAAAAGTTCACAGGACAGACACGGAAAAGGTGGGGGCAGGAGAAGCCCGACGCTGAAGCATCTCGGGCTCAAACATTCCAAGGGCCAAAATCCATACAAAGCCCTTCGTCCCCGGTGACTCCAGGCAGAAAGAGATACACCGACCCTCAGTCGCACGGAAAGAATGACGATCCAGGGGGTCACCCGGACAGGCAGCCCGGATGGAGGCTCCGATCCGTCCCGACCAGGTCGGGGAGGCGAGGCGGGGGCTGCATCGTGGCCGGGCGGAGCGCGCAGCCCCTTCTCCCGGGCCCCTCTCTCCCTCCTTCCCCACGACCAGGCCTCTCCCCGCTCTTCCCCTTCTTCGCCTCCCTTCCTCCCCTCCCCCCAGACACACAGAACAAGGCCCCCTCCCCCAAAACCCCACCAACTTTCCCGTCCCCCCGCTTCCCACCTCTCAGGAGCACGCAGAAACTGCAGGCCAGGAGGCTCCTCAGGACGGCCCCCATCTTCCCTTCTCGCATTCGCTTCTCTCACCGGCGAGGGGCGGCCCGAAGAGGGGGAGGCGAGGAGCCGGGGCGGCCGCCGCAGCGGCAGGTCTGCACGCTCATGCTTCCCAGCTTTCCAGAGAGAGAAGAAAGAAAGAGGCACGTCAAGGCTCCGCGCGCGCCGCCGCCGCCGCCCTCTCTACCGCGCCGCTCCGCCCGGGGCTCGCGCGACGCCAGCGTCTGCTTCCATCCCGCCGCCTCCTCCCCCGGCGCCCCGCTTCCCCCGCGCAGTTCCTCATTCAGCCTCTTCCTCTCACGCCGCGGCGCAGGGATACCGGCGCCCGCCGCCGCCACGGGTCGCCGCCGAGGTCTCCCTGCGCGCGGGCGAGCCCCTTCCCTCGCCGCTGCCTCCCGGGCTGTTTAGAAAAAGCGACGGAGCCGCGCGCACGGGCCTCGGCTGGGAGACCCCGGGAGATCTGAGGGGCGAGCAGAGGTGGGCAGGAGGGGAAAGGCCGCCCGGCGGCGCATTCCAGTGGGATTCTTTCCCGGGCCGGCCCCTTCGGCCCTCCCCGCGGAGGGCGTGAAGCAACGTCGAACAACATCGGTGCCGGCGTGGTCGGGACTACTTTCTGCGGCTCGGCCGGGCAACCGCCTGCTCTGCTCTTTGTGCGGCGGCCTCCGGCCGAGCCAGGTGGGGCTCCTGGGCCACGCCGGCCGCCACCTGGACCCGGGCGGCGAGGTCGACGAGGGCGGCGGGGGCGAGCTGGCTGGATCGGCGGAGCTGCAAGTCCACTCTCTGGGATCCCGATGCGGGGTGATGAGCTCAGTCTCCAGGACTGGGAATTGGTTTAAGCATCTTTTTTTTTTAAGGATCTGTCTTTTTAAAGAAAATAAAAACTAATGCTGTATCCACCAGTTTTCAATGTGGATATGGTGAGGGGTGCTCAAACACCAACACAAAACTGAGATTTTTTTTTTTTTCCCCTCCTGGCTTCCCAGAACTGCAGACTGTCCCCACAATTAAGTCCGACCAGGACTAAAGATTTCTAAACTGGCAGATAAAATTCCAAGATAAAGGCGTCAGCGCCTAAGAGAAAGTAAGGGACAATGGGTCAGGACTGAATTCCGGGATTTTACAAATTGCGTTTAACGATGATTGTTTGGCATGTTTTGATGATCAGTTCTCAGCCCGAGGAGGCAAAGATTCCTCAAAATCTCAGAGAGATTTTCCACAGCCTCTGCTGGCTGCTCTCCGGGCACTGAGCATTCAGGGATAGCTGCCCAGACGCCCCTGGAGTCACTTGGCAGCTTCAGTCCAGGAGGGGACTCCACCAGGAGTTAACCAGAAAGGAACCATCAGGTGCATCCTGCCCAGTTGTCACACGCCCTCACCTGGGGGCAGATGGGTGCGGAGGCGGGGCTCCTCGGGCGTTGGTACTAGCATCTCAGTGACACAGTTCACCAAGTGCTGTGCACACGTGATTGGATTTGACACTCAACTACCCTGGGGTAAGGAACGTTGTGTTACTTAGTATCCTTACTGCACAGAGGAGGAAAATGAGAACCTGCGGGGTTCAATGACTTACCCAAGGCCAGTCAGGTAGCAACTAGCCCTTCTAAACCCAACTCAGGTCTGACTGCAGACACTGCTCTGTCGGAGAAATGCACACTAATCCAAGGCCATGGGTGTCTGTGAGCAGATAGAAGGGCAGAAAACAGCCAAATGACTTTCTCCTAAATCTACCTGGGAAAGTCTAGCCGCCACTGATTTAAATTACTTTCCTCCAAGAACCATGTCAGGACTCGGTGAGTTTTGTAGTCTGTCCTCCTCAAAACAGATAATCAAGAACCAGGTTTTCAGTAGTTGCCTAGAGAGTGTCACCTCAAAGCTATGAAGCTGTGGGGACACCATGATGTAGTTAGGAAGGCACGAGCTTTTGGAATGAGATGGTTGGGATTCAAACCCTACCAGTTACTAGATGTGTAACTTTGGGCATGAAATTTAGGTGCACTGCACCTCATTTTTCTCACCTGTAATACTGGGAATAATACCTCCATCAGGCTTACAGTAGGAGTTAAATTTGCAAGAAAAAATATATGTATTGCTCGATATATAACATGTGCTCAATAATGATCATTTCCTTCCTCAACTCCTGCAAAGCGAACGGTATCATAGTAACTTAGAATCCTTCAGAAACTATGGAAGACGGGAAAAAAATCACATACTCAAGATGTTTGTTCTAGGATTATTTCTAACTAGAGGTAGATAACTGCAAAGCCAATGAAAATTAACCTGCAGGGTGTTCCATTGTGGCACAGCGGCTCAGGTCACTGCTGTGGGCACAGGTTGGATCCCTGGCCTAAGAACTTCTGTATGCCACAGGCGTGGCCAGAAAAGAAAAGTTAACCTCCAGGACACCTCATTTTCCTCCTTTCTTTCTTTCTTTCTTTTGTTGTTGTTTCTTTGGCCTCACTCATGGCTGTGGAAGCCCCCAAGCCAGGGATCCAGCCCGTGCCATGGCAGTGACCTGAGCCACTGCAGTGACAACACCAGATCCTTAACCCACTGAGTCACCAGGAAACTTCAGGACTCCCCCCACACTTTTTTTTTCTTTGGTCTTTTTAGGGCCAAACTTGCGGCATATGGAAGTTCCCAGGCTAGGGGTCCAATCGGAGCTGTAGCTGCTGGCTTATACCAAAGCCACAGCAACATAGGTTACAAGCCTTGTCTGCAACCTATACCATAGCTCATGGCAACGCCAGATCCTTTAACCCACTGTGTGAGGCCAGGGATCCAACCCACGTCCTCATGGGCACTAGCCAGGTTCGTTAAGGCTGAGCCACAACAGGAACTCCAGAACCCCTCCCCCCACGTTTAAAGGCCCTTTCCAAAGCCTGGGGAGGGATTGTAACAATGTGTTCGCATGGTCCTATTTGCAAAAGTAAGAGAATTTTGAATTATTTTTCTGAAAACCTCACTCAAAATTGTATAAATTCCAAGTCCCACAAAACCTGGATCTGTTGCTATTTATAATAAAAATCTGGGTACAAGCTAAGACTCTTTTAGGCTGTCAACCTAAGTAGGGAAATGAGATACAATGCAATGCTCGAAAATGACAATTTGGAGGACTATGCAAATATGTTGGAAAATATTTACAGTTTGTTAAGCCTTAAAAACATAAAAAGTGCATATACATTTTAATTACAGCTATATAAAATATACATATTAGACATATATAAACATAAACGTATTGTGTGTGTGTGTATATGTATATATTCACATATTTGAGAAAAGACCGAAAGTAAATGCACTGAAATAAGGATTAGGATGGTGAAATTATGTGAGATCTGTTTCATTTTTCTGTTCTTACATTTTCTTTAATGTATTAATTTTTTTTTTTTGCAATTTCTTTAAAGGTATTTAGGAGTTTGGGATTAACAAATACACACTACTAAAATAGTGTGACCTACTATATAGCACAGGGAACTATACTCAATATCTTGTAGTAACCTCTAATGGAAAAGAATCTGAAAAAAAATATGTGTGTGTGTGTGTGCACTTGAAACTAATACAACACTGTACACTTGAAACTAATACAATCACTTTGCTGTACACTTGAAACTAATGCAACACTGACTGTAAATTAGTAAGTTTTAAAAAATGAAAAAAATAAAGGTACTTAAATGAAAATCTATAGCCTGAACTGAAGCTCAGCCAGGATGCTATTCTTACTACTTAATAATTTGTATTCAAGTGCCTATTAAAAACATTCAGTTTGTTTATTAAGAAAATAGGAGTTCCCATTGTGCCTCAGCAGTAACAAACCCGACAAATGTCCACGAGGACTCAGGTTCAATCCCTGGCCTCACTCAGTGGGTTAAAGATCCGGCATTGCCGAGAGCTGTGGTGTAGTTTGCAAATGCAGCTTGGATCCCATGTTGCTGTGGCTGTGGTGTACGCCAGCAGCTCCAGCTCCTATCTGACCCCTAGCCTGGGAAGTTCCATATGCCGCGGGTGCGGCCCTAAAAAGACCAATATACATATATTCAGCGCCAGTCCCAGTGTTAAGTACTGGGCATGCAAAGATGAGATGAATCGTGTTCCCTGCCTTCAAGCAGCTTACAACCCGGTTTGGAAACTCTAATTAATAAAATAAAGAATTCAAACATTAAAATTGCTATAATGCAAGTTTGTACCCTGTTAACAAGCAACTCAAGGTCAGAAGCATTTAGGTCAAACCTACACAATTTAAAGAAGGGAAATAACCCTACATCTGAGTCTTGAAATTTAAGTCGGTGTTTGTCAGGCCAGCATGACTGACCTTGTCATTCCAGGCAGCAGGCGAGCAGGTGCAAAAGCACTGAATTATTAGAGAGAGAGCTTGGCATGATGGGGATTTGAAAGTCTATCCATATATCTGAAGCAAAGGGTGCTTTCAGAGAATATCAGGAAGTGAGGCAAGACTGTTAAATAAGTATTGGATAATAAAGCACTTTTAACCATGCTAAGAAGTTTAGATTTTCGCCTCTTGACAATGTGGACATTGAAGGATTTTTCTCATGGTGAGAATTGATGTGCACATCAAATAATTTCTCTGGCCACAGTGCGGATAATAGCAGGGAGGCAAGGCAAAAAATATGAAGACCAGGGAGGAAGTGAATCTTAGTCTGTGAAAGAGATGGTCAGAGACAACAGCATGGGAGACAGCAAAGAGGCGGTGGATTTCAGGAACGTGAGATCAAAACAGCAGGACTTGGTAACCCATCAGATGTGAATTGAGAGAGGGAGAAGCAGTCTAGGATGACTTTCCAGGTTTCTAAATTATGCACCACCCCAGTCAATGGGATTCTCCTGTACTAAGAAAAGATATGCATAAGGAGCATTTCTAAGGGGGTGACGATAAGTTCAATGATGGGGCTTCCATATTGGAGGTGTCTGTAAAACACCAAGCTGCAGGTATCCAGGAGACCCATTTGACAGAGAAGCTCAGACACAGGAGAGGCATGGAGAACACAGCCATCAGTGATAGTTGTGCAGCTTGCACACCACACACTCCAGGGGACATATTGTAGAATATTGTGATCGAAGAGTTATTACCACAATTTTCTGGCTGACGAGAGTCTGACATCGTCATAAGGGAAATGCTTTTCCAATTCAGGAAAAGTCACCTTGGGGTCACTTCCTTGGCAGGCCGAGGGTAGAGATGGTCATTGAAACCTTACACTTGGCTCAGGAGAGAATAGAGCACTTACTGCAACTAGAAAAGTGAGCCATGGCAGAGCCATGTGGTATATGAGAATCTAGGAATAAACAGAAGAAAGGCTAGGGAGAGAGAAAAAAAGAAGCAGGTTGAAACTGGTTGAAAGTGCCGGGAGAGAAGTTGTGTCCATAATGACAAATTGAGTATCCATAGTCCTTTTTTTTTTTTATTTTATTTTTCTTTTTAAGGCCCCACCTGTGGCATCCAGAGGTTCCCAGGCTAGGGATCAAATTGGAGCTATGCCACAGCCATAGCAATGTAGAATCCAAGCCGTGTCTGCAACCTACACCACAGCTCACATCAATGCCAGATCCTTAAGCAAGACCAGGGATCGAACCTGGAACCTCATGGTTCCTAGTCGGACTGGTTTCCAAAGCGCCACAATGGGAACTACTGTATCCATAGTTCTGCTTCCACAGATTCAATGAAGCCCAGATTTTGGATGCAGAAGTCTTGAATATGGAGGGCTGACAGTACTACACCATTTCATATAATGGACTAGAGCATTCCCAGATTTTGGTACCAGGAAGATTCTGGAACCAACCTCTGTGGATACTGACAGTCAACTGTACAATGTACTATGAAGTCTGCTAAGAGAAGCACTTAAAGAAGTCATTGTGACATATAATTTCCCGGTTCCCCAAAGGTCATTGATGGGAACATGCATTATGCCAGTGTTTTAGGAAAGCCATCTGGGAGTGAATATACATACACACACTTCTTTTTTTTTTTTTTTTTTTTTGGCTACACCAGCAGCATGTAGAAGTTCCTGGCCAAGAATCAAACCCGAGTCACAGCAGCACCTGAACCACAGCAGTGACACCACTAGATCCTTAATCTGCTGAGCCACTGGGGAATGCCAAAATATACACACTAGCGTTTTCATGTGGCTCAGTGGGTTAAAGATCCCGCATTGTCACTGCGGTGACTCAGGTCACAGCTCTGGCTCACGTTTGACCAATAGTCCAAGAACTTCTGCATGTTGCAGGTGAAACCAAAAAGGGAAAAAAAAAGGAAAAATAAACACACTTTAAAAATTAGAATTCCTTCCCCTTTTTTTTGCTTTTTTATGGCTGCACCTTCAGAATATGGAGGTTCTCAGGCTAGGGGTCTAATCAGAGCTATAGCTGCCAACTTATGCCACAGCCACAGCAATGCCAGATCCGAGTCATGTCTGTGACCTACCCCTCGGCTCACAGCAACACCAGATCCTTAACCCACTGAATGAGGCCAGGGATGGAACCCGCATCCTCATGGATACTAATCAAGTTTGTTACCGCTGAGCCACAATGGGAACTCCTAGAATCCCACTTCTTAGAATTTATCTGCTCAAAGAAAAGTTAGAGATATGTGTACATAGATATTTATTATAGGAGTTTCCATAGTGTCTCATCGGGTTAAGAACTTGACTAGTATCATGAGGATGAGGGTTTGATCCCTGGCCTTGATCAGTGGTTTAAGGATCTGGCGTTGCCACGAGCTCTGGTATAGGTCACAGATGCAGCTCAGATCTAGCATTGCTGTGACTGTGTCATAGGCTGGCAGCTACAACTCTGATTCGACCCCTAGTCCAGGAACATCCATATGTCACAGGTGCAGCCCTAAAAAGAGAAAGAAATTATTATAACAACTACAACAATGAAAACTACAACAACGAAAGAAACAAGCCTATAAAAAAATGACAGTTTTATATGGCTCAACCTAGTCAAAAGAATCTAAATGCACTTCAGCAAGGAACAGTTGAATCAACCATAGTGGGTTCTTATTATGGGATGCTATACAACTGTTAAAAAGAATTCAATAGATTTACATCTGTTGGTGTGGATGTGTAGTTGTGATATGTTGTTAACCGAAGAGCGAGTTAGAGAATGGAATGTTCGACATGACGAAATTTTTGCTTAGAAGAAGGAATGAAGAGAGGAAGAAAGGGAAAGAAGAGAAAGAGAGAGATATCCTATGTAGTTGTGTATGTGTCTGTTTTTAATTTGGATGGACAAAGCCAAAAATATGGGTGGTAAACATGAAGTTAAGAGTGGACACTCAGAGGAGAGTCCTTACCCAAGTTACTGGGAAATTTAATTCTACTTTAGACACTTTATTATTTGAGATGCTGGGAGGATTATTACTTTTTAAATTCAAATGTCTGGCTTTCTTTTTAAAAAAAATCACTAATAAACTTTAAGTGAACAAAACAGTCATTGATGACTTTCAGCCATTATGAGAGCCAAAGCAAGAGCATCGTGTACTGAGAAATGAATGGGAAACAGGGAGGGAGGCCAGTGGTTTTCCCAGAATTTTGTTGTTAAAGGCAAGAGGGCAATTGGGTGGCTAGAGAGGAATTTGGAGATGGGAGGGATCTGGGGGTTGATATGATTAGGGCTGATTGGTTACTTTATTTTAAAGTTTGAGAGGAACACTGTCACATTTATAACATTGAAATGAGTGATCCAATAAAGAAGGAAGAAAAAAGTATGAATCAGAGGCTTCCCAGAAGGTCTGTAGCCTGGCAGGATGGATGGATGGGCCTTGAGTGGGAGGAGGAGGGAAAGTGGGAGGAAAGAGGAAGGGAGAGGCGGACGGGAAGGAGGAGGACAAGGAGAAGAAGAAGTAAGAGGAGGAAGAAGGAGGGGAAGGAAGGGAAGAAGGAGGGAGAGAGGGAGGAGGGAGAGGGAGGAGGGCCACTTCTGGATGAGAGAAGAATGAGTGCGCCTATTACAGGCGCTGAAGCTCTGCTCCCTTCCTCCCACTTCCACTTTCACGGTCTTCTTCTAGAGGCCACCGGGGCGGGGGGGGCGGGGGGACCTTGGGAATGATGTAACATGATCGTGCGTTTCTATAAAATTTGCAAAAGTAAGGTATTTTTTGTATTTCTTTAAAGCTCCCCCTTCTCCAGTTGTATCTGTTCAAGCAACCACAAAACTGAATCTGTCCCTGGTAGCTGTTAATAGGTTCTGAGGAGAGGGGACAGTGGAAACCGCAACTGAAAGAAGTTTGTTTGTTTGCATTTATTTTATTAATAAACCAAAAGCAATGTTAATCTGTCCAGAGTAAAGTCAGAGAGAATACAGTGGGGGCTTTGGGAAAGTGATGACAATTTGGAAAAGCTGCTGAAAGCATGGAAGAGGGAGCTGACAAAGGATTCCCTAACATCAGAGTGGCCGCTGCTGCAACTGGTTACCATAAATTTGGTGGGTACTGTGAAAAGTGGCCTTCTTGCCTCTATTTTCCTATCACTGAATGGAAATAATATGTGTTCCTAAGCTACGACAGGAGGATATTGAAGGGGATGCCTAAGGGGAATTCATTGTCATTGGAAAAGAGCTACACTTTGTTTCTAACCATAATTTTTCTTATTTTAACATCAGCTATATAAACGCCCAGGAATACTAACAAAAGTAAAGCATGAACAATAAAGGACTTAGATTAGCCCCAGCAGGATACAAAGGCATCTGCAGCAGAGGGGACCCACCCCAGGGAACCTGAGTCAGAGCAGAGAGGAGCCTGTCCGTGTAGGGGATGGGATGGTGGAGTTAGAATATTGGCTACGTACAAAGGAACTGATCAAGTAAGTAAGCACATGAAGCATTAGTGGAAGCTGCATTTCTTAACTATGGGAGGAAGAGTTACAAATACAAGGGAGATGTGTTGGTGCCAAAGTCAATGAAAATGGTGGAGTAGTTGGAGTAGGGTCCTGGCTCTTCCCAGAAACACTGAAAAAAAACTGGCAGACATTGTCAGAATCAACTTTAGAAGACAGTCAAGGATTTGCTGAAACTTAACAAATGCTTAGTCAGGAGAAGGGCCACTGGTAGAGGTCTGTCACGTTTTAACTTAGCCTTGCCCAGCCTGCCCTCCTGGAGCGGCAGCATTCTAAAAAATGGCAGCCTGTGTTCCCAGAGTGGGCCCCTTGTTCTGGGGAAAGAGGAGGGACCCTTGTTCCCAATGAGTTGTGTTTGTATGTTTGGACCTGTCTGGGGGTTCCAGAAGGACTGCAGCCAGGGGCTTGCCTTTGTAACACCTCCGTCAGGACCCTCCAAGAGCAGAGAAGTGGCTATCTGGAGGAGATACTTCAAAAACATGGAAAGGCAGTTGAGACACACAATGGACTTGTAGAAAAGCTGGGCATTGAGACACTTGAGCAACAAGGGCTTGAAGAGCTCCTGTGTATTCAGAGGAATCACAAAAGCTATGCACATGCTCAGGGCAGGACACATCCTCAGAAGAGACCTGAAAAGATCATACACTTCCACTTCACGGGAGTGAAGTCTAAAGCCAAGTTATAAATGGCCTGGCTAAGCACTGGAGCATTGGCTGCAACATATAACTAATCTGCAAAGAGCTGGAGAGGATTTATTTATTTATTTTGTTTCCAGGAGTTTCAGATAATCTGTTTTAGCTGACCACTAGGCTAAAGGAACAGAAACTTCAGAGACTACATAAGACAAAGAATATGATCTTTACAAAAGCAGTTTAGGAAAGTCATTAAGTAAATCAATAAGAACAACCCATAGTGAGCAACAACACATCCTGGGAAAGAGGAGAGTCTGATTTTCAGAGTTACCTCATATTTGAAATATCCAGGTTTTAAGAAAAATCATGAAGCATGTAAAGAAATAAGAAAGCATGGCCTATTCAAAAGGGGGAATAAAGAAATGAAGAGAAATGATCCCTGAGGATGTATAGATATTGGAGTTATTAGACAAAGACTTTAAATCAACTGTTTTAAATATTTTCAAGAGCTAAAGGACAAAGGGCTAAAGGAAACCAAGAGAACAATGTCTCAACAGAGAGAGAATATCAATAAGGAGACGGAAATTATTTTAGAAGGAACCAGATAAAAGTTCTGGAGCTAAAAAGTGAATAACAGAAATGAAAATTTCACAAGGAGAATTAAGCAGTGGATAGGAAGAAGCAGAAGAATCAGTGAATTTAAAGACCAGTCAGTTGAAGTTATTAATTCTGAAGACAGAAAGAAAAAAAGGATGAAGAAAAATGACCAGAGATTGAGAGACCTGTGGAATATCATCAAATGAAGAAATATACACATAAAAGGAGTCCTAAGAGGGGAGGAGAGAGCAAGAAACAGACAGAAAGAATATTCGAAGAAATAATAGTGCAAAAACTTCCTTAGCTGATAAAATACATAAATCTACAGACCAAGAAGCTTAACAAATACAAAAGAGGTACAAAAACAGAAAGAGAAAATTGGAATGGACTTTGTGATGCTATATTAGTTTGGATGTATTGATACGAATTCATGGTTTTCAGTATATTTGGATAGATATAGAAATAAACATGGCTGTCGGAGAGGGTGTGGAGAAAACGGAACACTGTTAGTGGGGATGTAAATTGGTGCAGCCACTATGGAAAACAGCATGGAGGTTCCTCAAAGAACTAAAAATATACTTGCCATGTGATCCAGCAATCCCACTGCTGGGCATAGACCCAGACAAAACTATAATTCAAGAAGATACACGCACCCCTATGTTCACAGCATTACATTTACAATAGCCCAGGACATGGAGACATCCTAAATGTCCATCAACAAACAGATGAATGGATAAAGAAGATGTTTTACATATACATATACGATGTTTTATATATAGAGAGAGTATTACTCAGCTATAAAAAGAATGAAATAATGCCATTTGCAGCAACATCGATGCACTTAGAGATTAGCATAATAGGTGAAGTAAGTCGGAAGAGAAACGAAAATACTATATGGGAGTTCCCATTGTGGCTCAGTGATTAACCAACCCGACTAGTATCCATGAGGACACATGTTCGGTCCCTGGCACCACTCAGTAGGTTAAGGATCCAGCGTTGCCGTGACCTGTGGTGTAGGTCGCAGATGTGGCTTGGATCTGGCGTTGCTGTGGCTTTGGTGCAGGCCAGCAGCTGTAGCTCCGATTGGACCCCTAGCCTGGTAACCTCCACATGCCATGGGCAGGGCCCCAAAAAGACATAAGACAAAAAAAGAAAAGAAAAATACCATATGATATCACTTATATGTTGAATCTAAAATAGCACACAAATGAACATATCTAGAGACAGAAATGGACTCACATCATAAAGAACAGACTTTTGGTTGCCAAGGGGGAGGGGAGGTGGGGAAAGGAAGGACTGGGAATTTGGAATTGGTGGATGGAAACTAGTATACACAGGACAGCTAAACAACGTGGTCCTACTGTGTAGCACAGAGAACTGTGTTCAATGTCCTATGATAAACTATAATGAACAAGAATACGAAAAAGAATATGTATAGGTATAACAGAGTCACTTTGCTGTACAGCAGAAATTAACACCTTGTAAGTCAGCTATAGTTCAATGAAATTTTTACAAGAATAAATAAACATGGCTGCAAGTGTGTGTGTGTGTGTGTGTGTGTATTCTCTAGCTCTGTCCACCAAGCAGATGTACTATTTCATGTCTACTGAGAAGCAGTCACCAAGTCAGGATTACATGTGTCCGAGACTTACAGGGGTAGTGTGCCTGGCTCTGGATGGTACGGTTAAACAGCATACTGAGACCCCCCCCAAGAGCGACCGCACCCCAAGAGCACTGCTCCCCGCCCTCCCGCATCCTGCCGGCCAATCAGAGCTCCGCCCCGCAGACCCCAAGGATCGCGGGAATCCACGTCTTAATGTGACGGCTGCAGAACCCCTGGGACCCCCGTGATCTGTTATTTCTTTCAAATAACAAACATGAAGCCGGAAGCCTTCCCCGAGTCCACCGCTGACAGAGCAGCCTGGATGCTCTGCCGCCTGGCTGACCCGCCGCCGCCGCCGGGCCGGGATCATACGGCGCGGAGCTCGCAGACCTTCTTCACACAGTACACCAGGGCCTCCAACTCATCCCGCAGTGACTCACACTTCTCAGCAGTCACCCCCTAGGAAATGTCCCCCACTGAAGAGCGTTGACCCACAGCTACGACAGCAGGGTGTGAGTTTAAGGTTAGACAATAAAAGACACAGTGGCTTCTGCTTTATGGAGCGGTCCGTACTGTGAGGGACTGAGACATCCTGCCGAGACACCAAGTGATCATCTTGGAAGCAGATCCTTTAGGATCAAGTCAAGCCGTCTAGATGACAGTGCTATCTATGGCTGAGGTCTTGTCAGCAACACCCATGAGAGATTCCAGACCAGCTAATCTGCCCCCGAACTCCTGACCCCAAGAAAGGGTGAGATAATAAATATTTATTTCATTTAAGCCGCTATATTTGAGAGGGTAATGACTCCAAGTTGATAGACACCTAATACAGGTAGGAAACGAGAAGGGAGAGAGAGCCTTCAAACTGAGGTGTAGGTTTGCCATTTGCGGAGGAAACAGGAAAGGAAGGATGGGAATTAGAGAGCAGCACAGTTCCAAGAATGGATTTACCACGTGGATGGGGAGCTCCCAAGTCAAAGTCGCCCATTGAGGAATTCCTACATCTTTCCAGAAAGGGTCTACTTTGGTACCCCTGCTGTGCTCAGGCACTTGCTGGGAATAACCCTTGGGAAGTATAAGGTAGTCCAAACAGGATGGTAGATCCAGAGGGCAGCAGTAAGTGGCGTCAGTCAATTATACTCCCTGTAGCAGGCAATCTGAGTGACACATTTTTTTTAGTCATCACATTAGACCTGGAAGCAGTGACAGCCTGGTAACCACGAGCACAGCTAATGTCAAAATTTTGGCTTCTAAGTCACATTTCCTTTGAAAAGCACGAGGGCTCCCTGGAGAAATGGCTGATCCTACAGCTGGGGCAGAGAACATATTAGATGAGTCAGGAATGGCTTATTGGGACAGAGTAAAAAAGGGCTCAAGGAATGATGTGAACTCATCAAAAGGACCAGCTTGAAGGGACTTCCACTGGCCAAATCAGGAATAATTTGAGCATCAGAATTAAAAATGAGTTCCCATCATGGCTCAGTGGGAACAAATCTGACTAGTATCCAGGAGGATGCAGATTCGATCCCTGGCCTTGCTCATTGGGTTAAGGATCCGGTGTTGCCATGAGCTGTGGTGTAGGTCATATACAAAGTTCAGATCTGACATTGCAGTGGCTGTGGTGTAGGCCAGCAGCTACAGCTCTGATTCGACCCCTAGCCTGGGAATCTCTGTATGCCATGGGTGAAGCCCTAAAATGGCATAAATAAATAAATAAATAAATACGACAGGAAATATCAGCTATTGAATAAAATAGGAAGTTATACATACACACAGAAATTAATAAATGAGTACATCCAACTTTGATGAGGAATGGGATGTTTACACAGTTCCAAGAGGAAAAAGTATATTCACAGAGAACACGCCCAGGAGAAACCATCTTAATCAAGGAATCCAAGGAAACTTCATAATAAACAAATTGAAATCATGAGCCACCTGACAGGATATAAGGAGAAGAAAGCAGCATTACCTCTATGACATTCCCGGAAACAGCTTTAAACCCCCAGTTAAGGGATAAGCTACAAAATAAAGGGCCCATCTTCTTCGAAAGTGTCAAGGTTATGAAAATCAAGGAAAGACCAAGATATTATTCCAGGTTGACGTAGACAGATCACCTCAAAGCCATGTGTGATCCTGAACCAGTTCTTGTTGCTAGCAAACATTTTATTGAGACAACTGGTGAAACCTGAGTGGAGTCTGAGGATTAGGCAGTAGTCATGTATCAAGGTTCATTTTCTGATTTTAATGGTTGCATGCTGATTATGTAGGAGAGAGCCTTTATCTGTAGGAAATAACACTGAAAAGTATTTGGGGACAATGGGGCATTGGATCCATACTTACTCTCAAATGGTTAAGGACAAAAAGTTCTTTGTGCTATACTTACCTTTTTAAAAAACTTTTTGAGTGTTTTGAAATAAAAAAATAAAAGCATTTAACACTATTTGAAAGATAAATATGTTACAAAGTTATATTATTTAAACCCAAAGAACCCTTTAACATTTTTTAACTTGATGAGTACTACCCTCTTTCTTTTCTCCCCATCCAAGATGACTGCAGTTCATTTCCAGGACCGAATGGAATCTCAACATTTAAATACCTAATCACTTTCTTTCATCTTTGGCACAGACAAACTGGATTTCCCCACATGTCTGAGTCACCTGATAACAAATTTCCCAGCTTAAATAGGTTTACAGTTGTACTGTTAGTAAAGCAGCATCATGAATTGTGTCTCAGATTCTAGGATTTATAGTACGATGTGTTTGTTGCATACGTGTACTTTCCTAACATACGCATTTTTCTTTCATGCCTGTAAAGTTTTCCTGACGCTGAAAAGTCTTTTTCTGCAGCAGTTTCATAACGAAGCCCCTCTCCCACCTCTCACTCCTAGAAAATCAGACAGCTTGATGTTCTTTCGGCTTTAATCTGAATTGTAAAGCACTGCATTCTTTCAGTTTTCCCACAAAATGAAACATAAAAAATAGGCACTTTCTATTTCAGGGGCATATGCCCAGGTAAATAAAACATGGTCCCAAACTCCTCCCTGCCTCCGTGCCATTTCTGAGAGTGAGAATGAAGAGGAATTCTGCCATCGGGGGAGGAGAATTGGTAGAATCTATTCAGTCTGGAAGCATATGGACCAGATTTTTCCCTCGGAGATAAAGAGAAAAACAAATCAGTTCCTACCAAAATTTGCTGTATCTGAACACGTTTAAGCAGATTCTCCAGATTAATGGTGAGGACCATTCCCCCAAACTTTTAGCACTGCCTAGAGACACCATAGGTTGTCCAAACCAGGGGTGGGAGATGCTATTGGTATTTCGTGGGTAGAGGCCAGGGAAGTTGCTAAACATCCTGCAATCACAGGACAGTCTCCACAGTGCCAGGATTGAGAAATTCGACCCAAAATGAATACAGAGGAAGAGGGAGGCAAAAATTACTAAGAAACACAAACACAAAACACGATTAAAAACTAATATTCAAACTCTGAATTGCACACAGATTTACAAAGACAGATTTGGGGGGACTGAATTCGTATTTCGTGACCTTTCAGGATATTGCTGAGACACCATTAATGTCATTTTGAGTTTTCCCCATGACTCTATTTTCATCAATTCATTTGCCAAGCATTTCTTGAGCGCCTTATGTGTGTCAGCTGCTGAGAACACAAAGATGGATGACTCTCTTTTCCGTGGAGGAGCTAAGAGATGTTAGCAGCCAAAATATCTCTAAACAAAAAATTGTAATGCAAATGGCAAGCACTGAAATGGCAATTAAAAGATTTATCAAATATCTTCTGTAAGCCAAGCACTTACCTCAAGTAATTCTGGTATCAGTTGTCTCCAGTGAGTATTATTCCCATTTCCCAAATAAGAACCTGTGAGGTTAATAACAAGAACTAGAAGTGTGTATCAGGTGCTGCTCTCAGTGTTTTTTATGTATTAATTCTGATTATGCTCATGACTCCCTATGATATAGATACTGACAGCAGCATCACTATTTTATATATGTGGATGCTGAGAAACCAAGAGTTTAGTCCAAGGTCCCTGCAGCAGACCATCTGGCTCCAGAACCTGTGCTCTTCACAACCTCCTCCACGACTTCTTGTGTGTTGCCCAAAGAAGCAAGGGGCTGACCCATGCATAAAAGCAAGAGTGACTGGCACTCAATGCTTTCATCTGCTGCCTAGCATTACCTATCCTCCCCTGCACTAGAGGAGCATCCAAGTCATACAGGCTCGCTGATGCCAAACTTTGCCTGGGGAAGCCAATGTAGACTTCACCCTGGAGGTAGCATCTGAGCCCATTTTGGAAGTCAATGAGGAAAGTCAGGGAAAGGAAGAACACAAGCGAGAAGAGACCAGGACAAATTCACCATGGCCAGCAGTGTGTTGTGGCTGGGAAAGACTGAAGAGAACCTGGAGAGGAGAGTAGGGCTCAGATCAAGAGGTGTGGGTTTTGTCCCACAGACACAGGGAATCGATAAAAGGCCATAAGCAGGGCCTGATCAGAATTGATATCAGCTTAACATCAACTCTTAGAATGGTATTTAAGGATCTAGAACAAATCTCTTCCATCCCTTTCTCTCCCTATCCCCACTCTTGCTTTTTTTTTTTTTAATTGAATGATACTTGCTGTTATATGTTATAGGTGTACGGTAGAGTGATTCACAATTTTTAAAGGTTATACTCCATTTACAGTTATTATAAAATATCAGCTATATTACCCATGTTCTATAATATATCTGTGTAGCTTATTTTGTATCTAATATTTTCTACCTCTTGCTCCCCTACCCCTATATCACTTTCTCCCTACCTTCTCCCCACTGGTAACCACTAGTTTGTTTTCTATAGCTGTGAGTCTGCTTCTCTTTTGTTGTTGTATTTACTAGGTTGTTTTTGTTTTTGGCCACACCCATAAGATATGGAAGTTCCCAGGTCAGGAACTGAATTTGAGCTGCAGCTGTGACTTATGCCACAGGTGCAGTAATGCCAGATCCTTAACCCACTGCACCACAACAGGAACTCCCTAGTTTGTTGTATTTTTTTAGATTCCACACTTAAGGAGTTTCCGTAGTGGCTCAGCAGAAACAAATCTGACTAGCAACCATGAGGATGCAGGTTTGATCCCTGGCCTCACTCAGTGGGTTAAGGATCTGGAGTTGCTGTGAGCTGTGGTGTAGGTTGCAGACAAAGCTCCGATCTGGCATTGTGGTGGCTGTGGTGTAGGCAGCGGCTACAGCTCCAATTCCAACCCCTACCTGGGAACCTCCATATGCCACAAGTGCGACCCTAAAACAACAACAACAAAAAATTCCACACTAAAGTGATATTAGGCAGTATTTGTCTTCCTCTAACTTATTTCACTTAGCATATACTACCTTCCAAGTCCATCCATGTTGCTACAAATGGCAAAATTTTGTTCTTTTTCAAAGCTGAGTAATATTCCATTGCATATATATACCACATCTTCTTTATCCACTCATCTCTCTCTCTCACTTTTTTTTTTTTTTTATGGTCAAGCCCACAACAAATGGAACTTCCCAGGCAAGGGATTGAATCTAAGCCACAGCTGCGAATTATACGTCAGCTGCAGCAACACTGGATCGTTTAACCCACTGCACCGGGCAGGGTATCAAACCCATGCCTCTGCAATCAGATTCCTAACCCACTGCACCACAGTGGGAACTGCTATCCATTCATCTCTTGATGGGCACTTAGGTGGCTTCCACATCTTGGCAATTGTAAACAACACTGCTATGACACTGGGGTTCATGTGTCTTTGCAAATTCCACTCTTGCTCTTTTTAAGCACACTATACCTGGTTTGAAAGTTTGTGGTTGGAGCAGGAGAAACCTGAACCACTTCTCCTTTAGCAATTCTCCCCAGCAACTCTCAGCCCCCGTCAGCCAGCTGACATACAAGAGTGACCTAGTGCTGATGAATAGCAGGAAGCAATATGATGCAATTACAACCAAAATGATGCTCTCGGGGTTGATGTGGTTGGGTACATTCTGAGTGTGATAGTAGTCCTATTAGTAATACTCATATAGTGCTTTATAGTTTACCAAGCTTTTTCACACACACTCTGTTGTTTGATCAGCAAAACAAACCAAGGAGGTAGGTATTATCCCATTTTACAGATGTGGAAGCTGAAGCTTACAGAGCGTGTGTGAGTAAGTGGAAACAATGAACATGGAACTGCAGTCTTATGCTCCCTCCTTACCTGCCTTTCTTCCCTCCCTCTTTAATAATGCTGCTTTAGATTCCTATTACACTGCTGGTGGGAATGCAAAACAGTACGGAGATTCCTCAGAAAACTAAAAATAGAATTACCATTTGATCCAGCAATCCCACTCCTGGGCATCTATCCAGAGGAAACCATGACTCGAAAAGACACATGTACTCCAGTGTTCATTGCAGCACTCTTTGCAATAGCCAGGTCGTGGAAACAACCTAAATGCCCATCGACAGAGGAGTGGATAGAGAAGATATGGTACATACACACAATGGAATATTACTCAGCCATTAAAAGGAACGAAATAACAACATTTATAGCAACATGGATGGACCTAGAAATTACCATGCAAAGTGAAACCAGTCAGACAATTAGACAGCAACACCCAATGCTACCGCTTACATGTGGAAACTAAAAAGACACAATGAACTTCTTTGCACAACAGACAATGACTCACAAACTTTGGAAAACCTTGGTTTTTCAAATAAGACAATCTAGGGGGTGGAGGGATGCACTGTGGGTTTGGGACACAAAATCTATCAAATTGACTTGTGATGATTTTTGTATACCTATAATTGAAATAAAATTCATTAAGTTAAAATTTTAAAAAAATTATGCTGCTTTATATGTGTTGATTTTCCCACTTGAGTGGGACAGCAAAAGCCAGGAGACTTGAATTTGTCTCCCCTTCCCCTGTGGATGGTTAGCCCACTCGGGCCTCTCCCTTGTTAATGCAGCCCTATAAGATTTTCCCAAATATATTCTGTTGCCTTCAGTGACTCTTCCATTCTGAGGGATCAAGTGTGTACCCCTTTCCATGGCACAGATGACCTTCTGCATTCTGGCTTCTGCCCTACTGTGACCAGCCATCTCAATTTGCCCAGAGATGAGGGACAGGGAACTTCCAGTGCTAAAACTGGGACAGTTCTGGGGAAAGCCAGATGGTTCCAGATGGAGTCATCCTCTGTCTCCCTGAAATGTTGCTCCAGAAAAATCTCTGTGTCCAGCCTTTGCTGTCCTGTTTTAGCTCCCTATTTTTTTTTTTTTTTTCGCCTTGCCCATGGCATGTGGAAGTTCCCAGGCCAGTGATCAAACCCACACCATAGCAGTACCCTGAGCCACAGCAGGGACAAAGCCAGATCTTTAATGTGCTGTGCCACTAGGGAACTCCCAAACTCCGTATCTTTGATTGTGCTGTTCTTTTTGTCAGAAACACATACCTCTAGGAGTTCCTGTTGTGGATCATCAGGTTAAGAGCCTGACTAGTAGCCATAAGGATGCAGGTTCCATTCCTGGCCTCACTCAATGAGTTAAGGATCCGGTGTTGTTGCAAGCCACAGTGTAGGTCTCGGTTGCAGCTTGGCTCTGGCGTTGCTGTGGCTGTGGCGTAGGCCTGGAGCTGTAGCTCTGATTCGACCCCTAGCTTGCTAACCTCCATATGCCACAGGTGCGGCCCTGAAAAAAAGAAAAGAAAAAGAAGAAACACATACCTCTACCTTTTCTTCTTAGCTACTTCCCACTTTTCCTTCAAGACCACGTTCTGAAGTGTAGGTACTGATTTCTCCAGGAGACCGTCCCCGACTTACATGTCCTGTCTTTGTGCTTCCATGTCACCCAACACAGACCTGTGATAGCATTTAAATGCACTGTATTTAAATCATCTGTTTCTTTGGCCGTTGCTTCCAGAATATGTTACACTCCTTTGTAAAGCATCTTTTTATCCCTGTCCCTCCTAGAGTCCCCAGCATAGAGGAGGCAGGTAAGGGAGTTCCCGTCGTGGCTTAGTGGTTAATGAATCCAACTAGGAACACGAGGTTGTGGGTTCGATCCCTGGCCTCGCTTAGTGGGTTAAGGATCCGGCGTTGCTGTGGTGTAGGTTGCAGATGCGGCTCGGATCCCGCGTTGCTGTGGCTGTGATGCAGGCTGGCAGCTACAGCTCCTGTTAGACCCCTAGCCTGGGAACCTCCATATGCCGTGGGTGTGGCCCTAGAAAAAAGACAGAAAGACAAAAACAAAACAAAACAAAAAGACTAGGCAGATAATAAAGGTTAGTGAGCAGATCAATGGTACCAGAACTCTGCAAGAATTTTTCTCAATTCTCTTCCACATACTTTTTGCCAGAGAGAAGTTCCTTTAGGGCAGAAAGGTAGATGCCCCAAGAAATGGGCAGAGGTGAGGTCACCATTGCCTTGGCCGGCCATACTCAGGGGTATAGACTTTCGTGATTTAGCGATGGAGAATCATCAATAGAACCAAAATAGAAAGAAAAAAAAAGGTGGCCCTTTTTCCATGAACTCCGAAAGAGCCAGAGCAGGAAAAAGGGAGTGTGGGTAAGCAGCCCAGCCAGAAATAGAAACAAAGTCTACCCAGAGTTCTACACACGTTCCTCTGGGCCAGATGCCCCTCAGAGTGCGGCTACCTGAGTTCACAGGTATTTCTGTCTGGAGTGAGCAAGTGAAGCACAAAGTGGGGAACGTTTCCTGACGGGAAAGATCTCAAATAGTTTAGCTGCAGAGGCACATATGCAGGCAGGTACTGTAGAAACGATCTCCCGGCACGGGGGTTCTCAGACCTGAGCAGGCATCGGAGTCACCGGCAGAGCTCGCTCACACACGGATGGCTGAGTCCCATCCCCAGAGATTCTGATTCGGTGGGTCTGAGGTCTCGCCGGAG
This sequence comes from Catagonus wagneri, assembly GCA_004024745.2. Taxonomy (NCBI): domain Eukaryota; kingdom Metazoa; phylum Chordata; class Mammalia; order Artiodactyla; family Tayassuidae; genus Catagonus; species Catagonus wagneri. The sequence goes on from PVHT021183648.1 coordinate 6,794,725, forward strand.
AACCTGCACTTCCAAATTCCCAGACCGTGCTGCTGCGTCTGGGAACACCACCGCGAGGACCGCCACCTTGGAACTCACTTCGCCGCTCTCTCCTCAGCAGACAATCCTGCCTGGCCTTTCACGGAGGCAAGCGAGGTCCTCCGTGACCCACGACTTACCCCTCTCTTTGCTGACAAGCTCCCTCATTCTTCTTTCACCAACTCATGATCCCCTTGATGTTCTCAGATCTGTGCTCTGGGGGGTTGAGGGGCAAGCGAAAGACAACACCTTCCCTTGACAAAGTCATTTCTAACCCATCACTCTAATTTTCTTGTACGCTTTTAAAATTGTTTATAAGGGCTATTTGTATTTCCTCGCCCTTTATACTCTCTTTAATGTCCCGTAAGCCGTCTTCTTCTCTCATTCACAACTTCACTATTTTTTATTGTTTATTTTATGGCCACGCCCACGGCATATGGAAGTTCCCAGGCCAGAGACTGAATCCCAGCCACAGCTGCGACCTACACCGCAGCCGCAGTTACACCAGATCCTTTAACCCACTGGGCCAGGCTGGGGAACGAACCCACGCTTCCGCAGCAACCTGAGCTGCTGCAGTAGGATTCTTAACCCTCTGTGCCACAGCGAGAACTCCTCCACCACCTGATCATTCATAAAGATGATTTGTGGGAGTTTCCTGGTGACTCAGTGGGTTAAGGATCCAGCTTTATCTCTGCTGTGGCTCAGGTCGCTGCTGTGGGGGTTTTGATCTCCGGCCCGGGAACATCTGCATGCTGTGTGCAAGGCCAAAAAAAAAGATGATTTATAGCTTTATGATCACCAGATCCAGCTGTTGTTTGTCAAACTCATTATGTGACACAGATTTGATGTTATTAACCACTTGCTCTCAGTAATTAGAAGTCTCTATGTTTAGGACTTTCCCATATGCTCCCATCCCTTCATCGACTCAGTTTACTTCTCCTTGCTAATGCTGCTTAATTCCATGTGACATACTTGGCTAGTACTTACCCGACTGTGATTCGTACTCCTTGCTAAAAGAACCCCAATTTTGTTCAAGTGTCTGGGTTAGATATGCTCTTTCTTAGTTCCAAGGGATAAAATATCATTGACTTAAGTTATTATTAATTGACTTAAGTTTGTATGAATCCCTTTGCCCACTACCAGTGAATAGTTAACGGCTCTGACCAAGGAAACAGAGGAGAAGTCTGATGGGGGACTCCTGGGGAATATTTTTTCATCTTTAGAAACAAAGAAGCCCAAGGAGAGATGACTTGCCCTGCCTTGAATACAGTTTGATGAAAATGTAATGGAGCTGCAGGAACCATTATGTCACAATGAAAGGTGACATCTGAGGACAAAAGCCAACACATGGAAGATGTCAAAGCAGAAAATTGGAAAGCATGTGGGTTATCAACAACAGCATTTTGCAAGAAAATTAACGACCTCCAGAATGATCTCTCTCCAGATGTCTATGTGAAATGATAAACCCCGGTTCGGTCTGAGCTAGTGCTTCTCAAACTTTAACGTGCTTATGAGTCAGCTGGGGGTCTTGTTAAAATGCACATTCTGTTCTAGTAAGACTGGGGTGCAGCCTGGCTTCTGCATTTCTATCAAATGCCCAAGCGATGCTCCAAAAACCACATTCTGAGTAGCACGGATCTAAGTTACTTTTGTCAGGCATTCTGTTACTTGCAGTGTGATGCGTCCTAACCTCAAGGAAATTGATCTGCTTACAAATACAATTGAAGTGCCCCTCACTCGCTTTTTTTTTTTTAAGCTTAAAGCTCCAAGTTAAAGGAAAGGAAAAGAAAAAAATTATTATGAAGGCCATTACATCCAGGATATTTTGGGCCCTGGGTATCTGTGTGGTAGAAATGGGTGATTGTTGTTATCATTACATTTAGGGTGGCTGTGACGGAGATTAAGGACTACTTTTTTTTTCTCCTTGCTTAGGTAGACTTCTGAGAATCATTTCTCTTCCTGTTTTCACAGAGAGAAACCTAATTTCTCCATGCTTTTTTTCCCCATTAGAGTTAAAAATAGCATGGATCTCTTTATTTTGTGCCAATTTCCCTTAGGATGTCTGCAGATGTTAACAGATACTTCAAAGCCAATAAAGGAACTTCAGATTTTCACACTGGAGTGGGTGGAGAATGGAGGCCCTTGATCCCTATTAATTAATTTAGTTGGGTGTCATTATCATTTTCACCGCTAAGAAATTTTTCTTTCCTGAAAACAGAATATTTTCATTTTAATGGCAGTTTTATACCTACAGTAAACTTATAGACATTAATTAATTAACTACCAAAATGCATACTTTTCAGAACTGAGACACACAGGCCATTTAACACGATACACTTGATAAAAGAATAAGTTATGCAAGCAGGAAAAATGAAAATTACATATATCTAGAACTGCAGAAAGGATTTCGAGTCATCGGATCGCACGTTATTATCAATTTTTTTTTTTTTTTTTTTGCCACACCAGCAGCATACAGAGGTTCCTGGGCCAAGGATCAAAGCCGTGCCATAGCAGCAACCTGAGCCACATCGGTGACAATGCCAGATCCTTAACCCCTAGGCCACCAGGGATCTCCCCTACCAATTCTTCATTAGTGATATCAGGGCAGGAAATTCATTTATTGACGCCTTAAAATTCTGAACACCTCTCTGCACACAGCACCTAGGTAATATGGGTGAATATGAAAAAACAGAGTCAGTTACATTTAAGAAAAGGGTAGTATAGTTGAAGACATTTAACATATTCATAGTAAAAACTAATTAATAATTCATAATGGAAAACAACCACACAAGAGATTTTGAGAAGTAGAGTGCCAGCTGAGTGGTGAGGAAAATGAGTGCTAGGAGCTCACAGGTAGTAGCTCCCTTGAGATTTCATGAAGTTGGTGAGATTTCCTCATAGAAATAGAGGGGGAGGAGTTTTTGTCTTGGCTCAGTGTTTAATAAATCCAACTAGGAAGCATGAGGTTGCGGGTTCGATCCCTGGCCTCGTTCAGTGTGTTAAGGATCCGGCATTGCCATGAGCTGTGGTGTAGGTCGCAGACGCGGCTCGGATTCCACGTTGCTATGGCTGTGGCATAGGCTGGTGGCTACAGCTCTGGTTAGACCCCTAACCTGGGAACCTCCATATGCCGTGAGTGCGGTCCTAGAAAAGGCAAAAAGATAAAAAAGGAAGGAAGGAAGAAAGGAAGGAAGGAAGGAAGGAAGGAAGGAAGGAAGAAGGGAAGGGAAGGGAAGGAAAGGAAAGGAAGGGAAAAGAGAAAAGAAAAGAAATAGAAGGGGAAATAGAAGGGAGAAGAATATTCAAAGAAGACCCAAGAGCAAAAGCATATTCAGGGACACCAGCAAATGGGTCTCTCTGACTAGAGAGACTTCAAATGGTGAGAACTGAGGAAGTCATGTTTTAGCAGAGTTAGAAAATATCTAAGATTTCATCAACAAGTACCCTGGAAGAAATCGAGATTGGAAGGTTACTAAATCATCATTTACCAGATGACTGATCAGCATCTAGTAAAGCTGAAAATGCACATCTCATAGCTACTAGTCAGCATCTTGGCAAGAAATATGTGCTCTCTCAGCCTGAGTCATTGAGGACAGTCTCATAAAATGATCATTTACAAAAACATGGGTAGGGTTAATGGAAACTTTAAAAAGCAACAAGGGGGTGTTCCCTGGTGGCTCAGCAGTCAAGGATCCAGTGTTGTCATGAGGCTGTGGCTTGGGTTGCTGCTATGGCATGGGTTCGATCCCTGGCCTGGGACCTTCCAATGCTGTGGGCGTGGCCAAAAAAAGTGCAAAGCAATAAGAGTAGCAACAGCAAGTTCATTTGGGGAACTTCACTGCTATTCCTAGGCTTGAAGGGGTGAAGAGGAGTGGTCACCAGATCTCGGAGCCCAAGGGGTCCAAGCTGTAGGCTTAGGGAGCTATAAGGAGACGAATGCAGTCAATCCACAGAGATGCAGCAGGACAGGAGCCAGGGGGTTAGACACACAGATCTCACTCTCCTCTCACCCCCTGCTCTTCTGATGGTACCTCCCGCTGGCCAGATATCCAACAGGAGGCTGGTAGAGAAAGTGAATTCATGGATGCAGTTCATAGAGGTCGGCTTCCTGGGACACAGAACAAATGGAGGAGAAAACAGATCTAAGGGGCAGATGGGAACACCCAGCATACAATATGAGCCACAGCGCTGCTTCTGGGTTTACACCCCACAGAAACTTCCAGGGTGTGCCCAAAGGACATCCATGGATATTGCTTTATTGCATTGTTCACAGTAGCCTGGGGGGGAACCTGAATACTCATCAATAAAAGGCTAGATAAATTGAGGTGTATTCCTTTGTCAGGATACTATGCAGCCATTAAAATGAATGAATTGTGTATAACATATATAAATATGTGTGTGTTAGAGAGATCCACGCAATGTGATAGATAACTGTATAAAAATACTTAAAACAGAAAAGGCTGTTGCTGAATGTTGTTTATGACTACATATATATACTAGAAGTATAAAAACATAATGGAGTTCCCTGGTGGTTCTGCGGGTTAAGGATCCAGCATTGTCATTGCTATGGCTCTGGTTATGGCTATGGCGAGGGTTCAGTCCTTGGCTGGGAACCTCTACACGGTGTGAGTGTGGCCAAAAAATAAAAATAAAAAATAAACAAGAGAAAAAAAACCTGAATAAAGGATATGTGAAGTCAGAAAGACCAGAATTATATAGCAGTCACCTCTGGTAAAGGAGGAAAAGGGAGTGATATTGGGGGAAGATGCAATAAATGACCTTGACTTTATCCTGTCTTTTAGAAATTTCTGAAGCAAATATGGCAAATATGATAACTGCTCACAAGAAGGAGAGGAGGCAGAGGAAGGAGACAGAGAATGATGGTGGATAATACTTAAAATGTAGATAGAATGATTACAAAAGTAGTTACAAAAGGCATCATTAGAAGGGAGACCCAAATGAAGGGAAAATAAAGCATGTTCAGGGCACACGCACTGCAGGCTGAGGGCACAGCAAGGCCCAACACTGAGCAGGCAGCAGGTTTGGCTTGTTCAAGCTCAAGGTCAGTGTCAGTGAAGGACAGTAAGCACAGTAGAGAGTGGTAGGAAAGAGCTCAGAGGGTTAGGCAGGGGCCAGGTCCCCTGGGGCTTTGTAGGCCATAGTAATGACAGCATAAGCGGGATGGGGAATGGGGAGAAGGAAAAAACAGTATCTATTAAAGGGGAGAAAAGGTCAGGTAAGGGGCCAGCTCCCATCAGGGGAATGTAATTGGAGTCACCCCCTAATAGAATAGTTGCAGTGCTTCAACAAGCAGGAAACAGTTATTAATCATGACATCTATATCTATGTACATGGATATATTTCTATAATAAATAATAATTAAAATAAATGTTATAAAATACATACATGTTAATATAAATATATAGAGATTATTTTAATGTATTGAGGTGAAATTCATATAACACATAAGTAGTCATTTAAGTGAACAGTTTAGTGGCGCTCACAATTTTGTGCAAGGACAACCTCTATCTCGTTCCAAAACATTTCCTTCACTCCAGAATGAAACTCTGTATTCATTAAATAGTTTCCTTCCCATTTCCTCTTTTCCCCCAGACCCCAGCAGCCATCAGTCTATATGCTACCTCTACAGATTTACCTATTACGGATATTTCATATTAGTGGAACCATAAAATATGACTTCTCATATCTGGCTTCTTTCACTTGGCAGAATGTTTTTTGGTTGTACCTTGTGTCAGTGCTTATTCCTTTTTATGGCCCAATAATAACCCATTGTACATGTGTTTGCAACCATTTATTTTATTTTTTATAGTGATTTTTATTTTTTCCATTATAGCTGGTTTACGGTGTTCTGTCAGTTTTCTACCACACAGCAAGGTGACCCAGTCACACATACATGTATACATTCTTTATTCTCACATTATCCTGCTCCATTACAAGTGACTAGACATAGTTCCCAGTGCTATACAGCAGGATCCCATTGTTTATCCATTCCAAAGGCTATAGTTTGCATCCATCAACCCCAAATTCCCAGTCCATCCCACTCCCTCCCCCACTCTCTTGGCAACCACAAGTCTGTTCTCTATGTCCGCGATTTTATTTTCTGTGGAAAGGTTCATTTGTGCCATATATCAGATTCCAGATATAAGTGATATCATATGGTACTTGTCTTTCTCTTTCTGACGCAACCATGATTTTAAAAGTTTTTAACAGTAGTAAGATTCACATAAGATTTACTATCCTCTTTTTTTTTTTTAAAATGGCTGCACTCACAGCATATGGAAGTTCCCAGGACAGGGATTGAATCTGAGCCATAGATGAGACAAGACCAGATCCTTTAATCCACTGAGCCAGGTGGAAATAAAACCTGCACCTCCTCTGTCACCTGAGCCACTGCAGTCAGATTCTTAACTCACTGTGTCCATCCTAACTATTTTTAAGTGTAGAAGTCAAATTTACACTGTTGCACAAATGTCATCACCATCCATCAGAGAACATCTTGAATTAAAACTTTGTTCCCATCAAACGGTAACTTTCAGTTCCTCCTTCCCCCAGCTCCTGGTTAACCGCAATTCCACCTTCTGCCTCTGTGAATTTGACTGCTCTAAGTACTTTATTTATTTATTTATTTGCTTGCTTGCTTTTTAGGGTCACACCCACAGCATATGGAGGTTCCCAGGCTTGGGGCTGAACTGGAGCTGTAGCCACTGGCCTGCACCACAGCCACAGCAACGCTGGATCTGAGCCACATCTGTGAACTACACCACAGCTTACAGCGACCCTGCATCCTTAACCCACTAAGCGAGGCCAGGGATTGAACCCATAACCCCATGGTTACTAGTCGGATTTGTTTCTGCTGTGCCACAATGGGAACGCCTAGGTGCCTCATATAAATGGAAGCACACAGTCTGCCTTTTTGTAACAGCCGTGTTTCATTTAGCTCACTCATGTTGTAGCATGTGTCAGAATTTCCTTTTTTTTTTATGGCTGAATAATATTCTATTCCAAATGTACATACTACATTTGGTTTATTCATCTGTTCATGGGCATTTGGGTTGTTTCTACTTTTTAGTTATTGTGAATAATGCTGCTATGAACATGGGTATACAAATATCTGAGCTCCTGCTTTCAATTCTTCTCTCTAATGTATTACAGTTTTCCAGAGAAACAATAGGAGACAGATCATAGAAAGATGATGGATAGGTAGGTAGATAGATAAGTAGATTGACAGATGATTGATAGATGATATGAAAAATAAATAGATGATTGATAAATGAGAGAGAGAGAGATAGGGACTATTAAGAGGAATTGGCTTATGTTATTGTGGAAGCTGAGAAGTCCGGTCTGCAAGCTGGAGACCCAGGAAAGCTGGCAGTTTAGTTCTAGTCCAAGTCTTATTCCCTGAGAATGGGGAATAAGGGTGTAAGGCTCATTCTGAGAGCAAAAGATTAATATCCTCGCATAATAATCAAGCAGAGAGAGAATTCGATGTTCCTCCACGCTTTAGTTCCGTTCAGGTGCTCCGCAGATTGGATGGTGCGCATCCACATCGGGAAGGGTAATACGCTCCACTCGGTTCATCTATTCAAACACTAATCTCTTCCAGAAACACCTCCTGGACACACCCAGAAATAAGGTTTAACCAGACATCTGGGCATCCTGTGACCCCAGTCATGCTGACACATAAAATTAACCATCACAGGTATATACCCAGAAGTGGAATTATTGAATCATATAGTAATTCTATTTTAAATTTTTTTTTTAATTTTTATTTTGCTTTTTAGGGATGCACCCGTGGCATAGGGAGGTTCCCAGGCTAGGAGTCCAATCGGAGCTATAGCTGCTGGCCTATGCCATAGCCACAGCAACACCAGATCCAAGCCACATCTGAGACCTACACCACAGCTCACAGCAACACCGGATTCTTAACCCACTGAATGAGGCTAGGGATCGAACCCGCATCCTACACCACAGCTCACAGCAACACCGGATTCTTAACCCACTGAATGAGGCTAGGGATCGAACCCGCATCCTCACGGATCCTAGCTGGGTTCGTTAACCACTGAGCCATGACAGGAATTCCTTATTTTAGTTTTTTTGAGGGGCCATCAGACCGTTTTCTATAATGGTTACACTATATTACATTCCCACTGTTGGTGTCCTGTTGTGATATTTTAACGTTTTCCAAGTCAGTATGTGTGGGAGGACTGGGTGGTTCTAGAGTAAACAGTCACCTGCACATTGTCTGATGGGTCTCTCTCACTGGCTCAACAGGGCAAGGCCAGGAAGACTGCAGTGAGTCGGGTACTTGTGAGTAGCTGGGAGTTGAGACAGGAAAGGAAAATGCAGAGGTTAGTAGTGCTAGGCTTGAAATTAGGGACCAAGAGGACAGTTGAGGGCTTGGACTAGAACGATGCCTCTGAGAATGGAAAAGATAAGAAAGCAAGAGAGGTTATGTAACAGAGAAGGACACAACTGACCCCATATTGGATCTATTCCTTTAGCTCCAAACCTTGTATTCTGTTGCCTGTGTGCTTAGTCATGCTGACTCTAAACATTTTATAAAGGAATACTGCCTGTAACCTGAAGTGTTCTTGATATCCCATTCTCTAGGCTCTGACCTTTAAGGGTATAACACTTTCCCATTCGTATATGGATAAAAAGTTGCAGAACAGAGCATAACAATTGTCTTGTTGGAGGTTTATAGAAAGATTGTAACCAGACCTATGCTGCCAGCTGCAAGAACAAAGAATCCCTGTGCCAAGAAGTTTACAAAACCCAGCCACACCCCACCACCTTTTAGTATAAAAGAAGCCTGAATTCTAACTCAGGTAAAGTGGTTCTTTGGGATATTTGTTCAAACTATTCTTAGTCTGAATAAAGTTGCTATTCCTTGCCCCAGCAACTTGTTTCTTGATTTATTGGTCTGCCATGTGGTTAGCAGTATGAGTTTGGACTCCGTAACAATTAGAGGATGGCTAGAATGAAAAAGTCAGATAATAACAAGTGTTGGCAGAGATACAGAGAAATCAGAGACCTCCCACCCGGCTGGTGGGAATGTCAGATGGTGTATCTCTTTTGGAAAACAGTCTGGCAGTTTCTGAAATGTTTAAACATAGAATCACCATATGCCCAGCAATTCCATTTCCAGGTATATACCCAAGAGAAACGAAAGTATATGTCCATTTAAAAACTCATACAAATCTTTATAGTAACATTATCCATAATAGACAAAAGGTAGGAACAACCCAAACGCCCATCAACTGACAAATGGATAAACAAAATGTGGTATGTCCATGAATAAAATATTACTCAACCATAAAAAGGAATGAAGTACTGATACAGGCTACAATTGGATGAATCTTGAAAACATTATGCCAAGTGAAAGAAGCCAGTCACAAAAGACTGCATATCGTATGATTCCGTACATATGCAATGTCTGGAACAGGGAGACCTACAGGGATTGAAAGTAAATTAGTTGTTGCTTAAGGTTGGAGGTGATGGGGCTATAAAGAAGTGACAGCCAGAGGATGTGGGCCCTCATGCAAAGACGATGAAAATGTTTTAAAACTGACTGTGGCGATGGTTGCACATATCTGTAAATATATGAAAAACCATAGAATTAACCATTTTAAAAGGGGGGAATTGCATGGCTTGTGAAACATATGTCAAAGCTGTTTCAAAAAAGAGGGACACCAGAAAAACAGAGCTTTGACTTCATGAATGATGAGTTACGGAGGCTAAGGAGAGAAGGTGACAGAGAACACCAAGTATCAGTTCAGGATGACAGGGAGAATGTGATAGAACAGGGCAGTGTAGAAACTGAGAGAAATAAAAGTTCAGTTTGGAGGAAGAGATTTAAGACGTTAAAAGAAAAATAACAGGGCAGTCTATGTTATTTTTAGGTTGATTTGAATTTTCCTAGCTTCTTTCCCAGAAGCTCCCAGAAAATGTCTTTTTCATATATTTTTACGCCTCATGGGCCTATATTCAGGCATGGCCCACGGAATCAATCTAGGTGTTACAGAGAAGCTAATTATTCCTCGGTTTCCACACTTCCTTTTTTCCTCTTGGCAGAACCACCATTTGCCCCAGTTTTAACTGGGAACACGGCCACTTTCCAGCTTCTCTTTCATCTTGACATGACCACGTGCCTGAGCGCAGGTCAATGGAACAGGAGGGAAAGTGATGTGTACACTTTCTAGATCACCCCCTTAAAGACAAAAAACTGCTAGCAGTAAACTCTCTCTTTGCTCTTCTTGCAGACAAGAAGGTGGACATCAGCTTCTCCTGAAGCATGTGGCTTTCTGAGAAAGGAGAACTTCTGAACGAAAAATCAAATTGCTTTTGCAAAGAAGAGGGATGGACATTGAGCAACCAAATGCAGAAACTGTCCGCCCACTGAAGTCAGGGTTTCTCAGCTTTGGCACTGTTGTCATTTGGGGCTGGATAATTCTTTTTTTTTTTTTTTTTTTTTTTTTGTCTTTTCAGGGTCCCACCTGAAGCATATAGAAGTTTCCAGGCTAGGGGTCAAATTGGAATTGCAGCTGCTGGCCTACACCACAGCCACAGCAACACGAGATCCAAGCCACGTCTGCAACCGACACCAGAGCTCACAGCAACGCCGGATCCTTAACCCACAGAGCAAGGCCAGGGATTGAACCCGCAACCTCATGGATACTAGTCAAATTTTTAACCTGCTGAGCCACAACAGGAACTCCAGAGCTGGATAATGCTTTATCAGAGTTGTTGGGGGGCTGTTCTATATGTTGTAAGATGTTGCAGCACCTTGGTCTCTACCCACTTTATATCCCCAGTCGTGAATAACGTCTCCAGACTTTACCAAATATCCTCTGGGAAGGCAAAAATCTCCTCTGGCTGAAAACCACGACTCTAGAAATAGAGACTTGGAGCTGCTTTTCTGCCTCTCACCGCTAGGCTTTTTCTTACACAGCTGGTAGATAAACATGCCATGCTTAGAAAAAATGACTTTATTCTGTGTAATCAGAGGATAAAATCTAACCTCTCAAGCAAGGCTTACAAAAACCCTTCACAAACAACTATCGTGCTGGTCTTATGAAGTTTTACTCCCATGTACCCACTGGTCTAGTGATACCAGATTTCTCACTGTTCTCAAAGTTGCCATGCTTCTTTTTACTTATATGCCTTTGTACGTAGGATTCTTTCTGCCTAGAGTACCATTCTCTACCTTTTTTTTTTTTTAATATACAGGAACAAACTCCCGTATCTTCTTCAAGACCCAACTTGAACACGACTTCCTGTATTTTTTTTTAAGGCCTTAGATTTCCCAAGAAAACTGTCTCTCTGTCTGGCTTTGTTCATCGCTCTAAGGGTCATGTGTGGCACAATTTGATGTCATTTTTTGTGCATTTATTGGGTTTGCATCACTGGGTTCCTAACACAATGCCTCACACAGAGAAGTTGCCCAATCGCTGCTTGGTAAATGGATGAGTGAAGCGGGGAAAACTGTCACAGAAGTCCCTTAAGATTTCACCAATAAAAGCTGTGGCTTGGGAATTCCCACTGTGGCTCAGCAAGTTAAGAACCCAACTAGTATCCATGAGGATTTGGGTTCAATCCTTGGACTCGCTCATTGGGTTAAGGATCTGGGTTTGCCATGAGCTGTGTAATCAGAGGATAAAATCTGTGTAATCAGTGGATAAAATCTGCGTAATCAGAGGATAAAATCTGAGCAGATGCAGCTCAGATCTGGCGTTGCTGTGGCTGTGGCGTAGGCCCACAGCTGCAGCTCCAATTTGACTCCTAGCCTGGGAAACTCCATATGCCATGGGTACAGTCCTGAAAAGAAAAAACAAAATGAAACAAAACTGTAGCTTGGCCAGAGATCACTGGCTTTTACAGACTCAGACTGCGTTAACAACAGCGGTCCCTGTCACTGAACCAGAAAGCAAGTGGAAGGCTAACCTCGGGACCTGGAATGAAGTGCTTTCTGCACTGTGCCTTTGTAATCCATGGATCACTGAGTGTGAAGTGATGAAGCAGTAATTTCCAGCTGCTGCTGCCGGGGAAATACTGCATGATATTCCATAGAAAATATCTTGTTATGGTTTGTTACACAGGAGTCTCTGTGAGAATCAGCTCGGCATGGTTTGCATGCAGAACACAGGCTCAAACAAATCCATCTGTCCATCATCTTTGTAAAGTCCTGATCGAAATACATATTCGGAGACAGAGGTATAGCTAATACCCGGACCACATGCAGCCTGTATCAGTATCTGAAACCAAATTCTGGTGTCCAGATAGCCCCCAGATTTGAAGTGTGTCCTTTTTACAGACTCACCAGGCTTGTTTAAATCTTTTTGGGACACAGGCCTCTCTCCACTTCAGGAAAGAGATTTCCTTGCAGAATGTGGAGCCTGGTACATCCTAGGACCGGCCTCCAAACTGCCTTTGCTTCTTCTCATCCCTAGTCCTCTAGCCAAACTGGCAGGATAACCTTTCTGGGACCACAAAGATGCCATACTTGGGAACTATAGAGTCTGCTTAGGCTAATACATTTGGGTCTGAGAATAATAAAAATATCGCAAGTGATCCACCAACTCTGGAGGGTTTCTTAAAACTAAAAATCTTAATTCTGTATAACTTTACAGCACAAACTCTCCACTTTATAATATGGATCGGCCAGAGAGAAATTTGCGTGGGAGGAAGAATGGGCAAAGGGAAGGAGAGTCGCCTGAGTTGGTTAAGAGATAGGGGATCTTAGAGTTCCTGCTGAGGCATAGTGGATTAAGGAGCTGGTATTGCCACAGCTGTGCTGTAGGTCACAGCTGCAGCTCAGATTCAATCCCTGGCCCGGGAACTTCCATATGCCACGGATGCAGGAAAAAAAAAAAAAAGAGCGAGCAACAGATAGAGGATCTCAAGGTCCCCACTGTCATGGCTTGCTTGCCCTGGTCTAGCAGATTTCAGCTCCATCTGCATGCTAGGACCATCTGGGGAACTTAAAAAATACTGATGTCTTTGCCCCATTTGACTCAGAATTCCTGGGGGCGGTCAGTACAGCCACTGCTTTAATATCCAGTCATATATCTGGAGTCTGAAAAGGCTTCTGTTTCATAAAGACAATGACCACCCCCATGTGAGGGGAGCACAGTTCTATCACCACTGCATGGGGTCAGAGATGCATTTCTCTCTGCCTCCACCATCCCCTCCTATCCTCTAAGCCCACCGAAAAACTGGACAGTGTTCTTAGAAGAAGCAGGAGGAATGTATGGCAGGGAAAAAAGTGAAAAATAATTACTATAGTTAGTATAATTGTCTTAGGTCTTAAAGTTGACAGTGGGCCCGAGCAAGGATTACTAGCTGCCTAAGTCTTATTTTAGTTCCGGACTTGGATGGAGTTGAACTTGAACCTGTAAGTAAACAAGGCTGGGAATGTGGGATCCAATCCAGGTAGCAGTAAAAGGTGTGGGCATTTTTTCTTAGCTTTGAGTGAAGGGCATAGAAATCGGGAGGGAAATTCCCACTTTTTTTTTTTCTTGTTAATTTTCTGCCTATCTTATAATGTTTGAAATTTGAAGGTAAACATTTATAATCCCCCAAAAAGTTTCAAATGGGTTATATAAGGTATAGTCAACTGGATTAAGTTATGATTAATCTGTGTGTGCAATTCTGTTTCTTAGTCAAAAAATGTTTGTCAAGGTTACAATTTTAGGCTTAAAAGAAGAAAGCACACTTTGCTTTGGCCCCTTCCTCTTCCAACAGAGACACACCAAAAAAGGCTTACTGCTTATACAGCTGTGATGCAGAGGTGTTGTTGCTCCACGTGAGAAAGCCTTGCCTGAAGGTCAACTAATCAGCCTGTCACTATGAATTCCCCTTGACCTGGGCTCCTGCAGGTCTGGAGACCACCCAGGTGGTCTTTACTGAAGAATGTCTAGGAGTTCCCCTGTGGCTCAGCAGGTTAAGGATCCAGTGTTGTCTCTACTGCAGTGCAGGTTTGATCCTTGGCCCAGAAACTTCTGCATGTTATGGGCAAAGTGAAAAAAAAAGAGTGTCTAGGCTTGGTCCGTTAGGCAAATGTCACTGAGGAACACTGATTCCTACCACATAACACCCAAAACTCATGAGAGTCGAGAAAGCAAGAGCAAGAACAATCATAAATATAATAACAATAATAAATAGTAAAGTGATTTGGACTTATTTGTACTATGTAAGTTCTGTGCTGAATACATCTCTTACCATATTTCACCTAATCCCACCATAAATGACCCTGTGAGGTAGGAATTAGCATGCAGTTGCTTGGTTAAACTGAGTATGTCTGAGCTAGGTCTTTCAGATGTACCGCTGAAACCCATGTTCTCCCACTTTATCCAGAGACTCTCCAACTGGGGAACAGTGTGGTCTGGTTTCTTAAATGCCTCTGATCATGCATAAGTTGCAACACCTGGGATTGATGCCAGAGGCCCTGCTGCCCTGTCCCCCCGCTGCCAATGGCCTCTTTGGCCTTCTTCCAATCACCTGTCATTGCCTGGCTCACCCCAGCTCAGGCTGACCCTCAGATTCTCCTGGGACTTGGTTTATAGAAGTAAGAGTCCATCTGTATTTCCTCTTAGGCTTTTCTTTTTTGTCTTAGCATTATCTCCAAAGTTAACGTCCTTAGCTAGCCGTGCACCTATATCCAAGTCAGTGACCTCTGCCTGTTCCTGTTGGTATGCCTGATTCCTGGCCTATCTTGTTGTTGTTCACAAAAGAGGAATTGTATGAAGGAGATGACTTTTCAGACCCCAGGCATGTGATTGGCTATTTAAGGAGTGGTTAAACAAGTTTTCATGCTTATAAATGCTGTATAGCAAACATTTCTTCTCCAAAAAATGTAAATTGTGGATCCTAGTCTTTGGGGGTAATAGATGCTTCTGTGTTAAAAATATAAACAGGATGGGAGTTCCCTGGTGGTCTAATGGTTAGGATTCAGTGCATTGATCACTGTGACCAGAGTTTAATCCCTGGTCTGGGAACTGAATCCCAGGTCAAGCCACTATATGCAGTGGCCAAAAAAAAAAGTGGTGTTATATGTTTTGAAAAATAACTTCTGTGTTTTTCTAATTATAAACCTAATATTTGAGCTTTTTATAGAAAATAAGTAAAATATAGATAAATATAATGAAACAAAATCACCCCAAGTCCAATAACCCATAGATGGATAATCATTGTGAAGAGTGGTATAATTCGGGAAATTTTCTTTAAGCCTTTACACACATATAAACACACATGTATACCTAATTTTGTTTCGTATTTCATTATATTACCCTGCTAGCATTTCCCCATGTCACTAAAATTATTTTTCTCCAGATTTACTGAGGGGCGATTAATAAATAAAATTATAATATATTTAAAATGTACAGAGTGATGATTTGATAGTGATAAATATTGTGAAATTTTACTACAATCAAGTCAACTTACATATCCATCACTTCACAGTTAGCTTTCTGTATGTTTTTGAGAATGCTTGGTGTTCCTGTCGTGGCTCAGGAGGTTAAGAACCCGACCAGTACATGTGAGGATGCAGGTTTGATCCCTGGCCTTGCTCAGTGGGTTCAGGATCCAGCATTGCACAAGCCGTGGTGTATTTCGCAGATGTGGATCAGATCAGGCATTCCTGTGGCTGTGGTGTAAGCCAGCAAGTCGCAGCTCTGATCTGTCCCCTAGCCTAGGAACTTCCATATGCTGCAAGTGTGGCCCTAAATGAAAAAAAAAGGAAAAAAACAAGATCTACTGTCTTAGCAAATTTCAAGTGCACAGCGTTATTAGGTATAGTCATTGTGCTGTGCATTAGGTCTTCAGAACTTATGCATCTTACAACTGAAATTTGTACCCTTCAACCAGCATCTTCCTATTCCCCTCCACCCCCAGTTTCCTGGGCAACTACCATTCTACTCTTTCTATGAGTTTGACTACCTCCCCTTTTTTAAGTTTTCATATTTAAGTGATACTATACACTATTTGTCTTTCTCTGTCTGGGTTTTTTCACTAAGCATAATAGCCTCCAAATTCATCCATGTTGTTGAAAATAGCAGGATTCCTTGCTTTTCTCTATCTGTAGAGTATTTTATTGTAGATGGATAGTTAGATAGATAGCACATCTTCTTTATCCATTCATCTACCCATGGACACATAAGTTTCCTACTGGAAATAATGCTGCAGTGAACATGGGAGTGCAGATATCTCTTCAAGACACTGACTTCATTTCCTTTGGATAAATATCCAGAAGTGGAATTGCTGTATTATATGGTAGCTTTATTTCTCATTTTTCTGAGGAAGATTCACACTGTTTTCCGCAGTGGCTCTACCAGCTTCCATTCCTACCATCACTGTACGAGCATTCCCTTTTCTCCATATCATCTCCAGTATTATTTCTCTCTTGACTTTGGGTTGTTTTGTTTTGTTTTTTGCTTTTGTTGTTGTTTGGGGCTTTTGGCCACACCCACAGTACGCAGAAATTCCAGGGCCAGTGACTGAATCCGGGCCACAGTGGTGACAGTACTGGATCCTTAACCCACTGAGCCACCAGGGAATTCCTCTGTCTTTTTTTTTTTTTGTCCTTTTGCCTTTTTATCTAGAACCGCACCCTCAGCATATGGAGGTTCGCAGGCTAGGGGTCTAACAGGAGCTGTAGCCGCCGGCCTTCGCCACAGCCACAGCAACGCGGGATCCGAGCCGCGTCTGCAACCTACACCACAGCTCACGGCAACGCCGGATCCTTAACCCACTGAGCAAGGCCAGGGATCGAACCCGCAATCGCATGGTTCTTAGTCGGATTCGTTAACCACTGAGCCACGAAGGGAACTCCAGGGAATTCCTCTGTCTTTTTGAGGAACAAATTATACAATTGTACACAAAGCACATAGTAG
Organism: Catagonus wagneri; assembly: GCA_004024745.2. NCBI lineage: Eukaryota > Metazoa > Chordata > Mammalia > Artiodactyla > Tayassuidae > Catagonus > Catagonus wagneri. The sequence continues at coordinate 6,811,653 of PVHT021183648.1, forward strand.
TATACTTTAAGTTCTCCACATAGGGATTTGTGTATTTTGTTTTGTTTTCTTTTGCCTGTGCCCACGGCATGTGGAAGTTCCTGGGCCAAGGATCAAACCCTCACCACAGCAGTAACAATATGGAATCCTTAACTGCTAAGCCATCAGCAAACTCATATTGTCTTTTTAATAATAGACTTCTTAACTGGTGTGAGGTGATAGCTCATTGCCATTTTGATTTGTATTTCTCTAATAGTTAGTAGTCTTGAGCATATTTTCATGTGCCTGTTAGCCATCTGTATATCTTCTTTGGAAAAACACCTGTTCAGGTCCTCTGCCCATTTTTTAAATTGGGTTGCTTATTTTTTTTATTTTGAGTGTATGAGTTTTTGATTATTTTGGATATTAACCCCTTTTCAGATACATAATTTGAAAATATTATTTTCCCATTCAGTAGGCTGCCTTTTCACTTAGTTTATGGTTTCCCTTACTGGGCGAAAGCTTTTTAGTTTGATGTAGTCCTGTTTGTTCATTTTTGCTTTTGTTGCCCTTGCCCAAGGAGACAGCTCCAAAAAGACATTGCTAACACTGCTGTCAAAGAGTTTACCACCTGTGTTTTCTTCTAGGCATTTTATGGTTTTAAGCCTTTAATCTATTTTGAGTTGATTTTTGTGTATGGTGTAAGATGAGGGTTCAATTTCATTCCTTAGCGTGTGGATATCCACTTCCTCCAACACCATTTATTGAAGAGATAGTCCTTTTCCCATTGCATATTCTTGGCACCTTTGTTAAGAAATTAGTTAACTATATTCATTTAAATTCTTCAAAAGTATGTTCACTAACTATATAATATTCTACCTTATAAATGTACTATGATTTATTCAACTAATCATATTTAGTGACTGAAGTTGATTCTACTGATAAATACACTGCAATGAACATACCATGCATTAATTTTTTTCTTAATTTTTTGTCTTTTTTTTTTTAGGGCCACACCCAAAGCATATGGAAGTTCCCAGGCTAGGGGTTGAATCAGAGCTGTAGCTGCTGGCCTACACCACAGCCACAGCAATGCCAAATCCAAGTTGATTCTGCAACTATACCGCAACTCACTGCAACACCAGATCCTTAACCCACTGAGCAAGACCAGGGATCACGCCCTTGTCCTCATGGATACCAGTCAGGTTTGTTACTGCTGAGCCACAATGAGAGCTCACTGTGCATTGATTTTTATGTGCAATTCTGTCCTTAGAATGGAATCCTGGGTGTAGAATCATTAGATGGGACAAAGGATAAGATTTTCTAAAGAGGTATTTAATGGATTTTTTTGTCTCAGGACCCCTTTACACTCTTAACTACTGTCAAAGACCTACAGAGACTTTATTTATATTGCTCATATTTGTTGATATCGACTTTATATTGGCACCAATATTTACTATATTAGAAATTAAAAATAAGAAAATTTGGGGTGTTCCTATTGTGGCTCAGCAATAATGAAACTGACTAGTATCCATGAGGATGCAGGTTTGATCCCTGGCTCTGCTCAGTGGGATAAGGATCCGGAGTTGCCATGAGCGGTGGTGTAGGTTGAAGACAAGTCTTGGATCTGGCATTGCTGTGGCTGTGGCATAGGCTAGCAGCTACAGCTCTGATTTGACCCCTAGCCTGGGAACTTTCATATGCCATGGGTGTGGCCCTAAAAAGATAAAAACAAAGGAAAGAAAAAGAAAATTAAAAAAATATTTATGGTGCTCCCATTGTGGTTCAGTGGTAATGAACCCAACTAGGATCCATGGGGACACGTGTTCAATCCCTGGTCTCACTCAGTGGGTTAAGGATCCAGCATTGCCTTGAGCTGTGGTGTAGGTTGCAGACACAGCTTGGATCCTGCATTGCTGTGGCTGTAGTTTAGGCCAGCAGCTGCAGCTCTGATTCGATCCCTAGCCTGGGAACTTCCATTTGCTACAGTTGTGGCCCTAGAAAGACAAAAAAAAAAAAAAAAAAAAAAATTTATGACTTCATCTATAAATAACAATACGAAACCTGTTCTTTTCGAACAAATGGGTGAAGCCATGAGAGGTACCAGTCAAGCATGCAACGTTCCTACGGGGAACCAAAGAAATTCTCAAATTTCCAGTGATGCTCTTCATAGGGATGGAAAACTGAGGCCCAGAGCTGTGGCAATGAGGCAGCCTTAATGGAGCAGAGGTGGGAAAGGCAGTGAGTCTGAGCAGGAGTCAGCCCGTCTCCCCACAGGACACGCAGAAAATTTTCAAGACTCCGGCCCACTGGGTGAAACTTCAAAGACTAAAGCCACAATCTTCCTGTCAAACTTCTAAAATGCCTTATAAAATACCTCCTTTATGGAGTTTTAAATACCTGCTTTATAGGGTTCTTTTACAAACATGAAGCCACTCATTCTCAAAACCAAACGATAAGACAGACTAGACAGATAGGAATTCGCCGCCTGTTCACAAGGAAATTGAAGCCCTGGGAGGTTCTGTGACTTGTCTCAGGCCCCTGGGGCGTTTCTGGGGAGGAAGACAGTCACCACCCACCCAGCTGTCCTGATTGCCTGTCCTGTGGGGTGAGGTGCCTGTGGATTCTGCAGAGTGAAAATTGTCAGTTCATCAGTCTTATCTTCTAAGTCTGCTTCTTCTAAATGTCTAAAGGTATAAAAATCCAGGGAGCTCCCACTGTGGCTCAGAGGAAATGGACCAGACTAGTACCTGAGGGGATGCAGGTCTGATCCCGGCCCCACTCAGTGGGTTATGCCAGTGAGCTACGGTGTAGGTTGTGCAGTCAAGGCTCAGATCCCTCATTGCTGTGGCTGTGGTGTCGGCCGGCAGCTACAGCTTCGATTCCAGCCCTAGCTTGGGAACTTACATATGCCACAAATGTGGCCCTAAAAAAGCAAAAAAAAAAAAAAAGGGATAAAAAGTCCAATTTATTCCCTAGGCTACCAGGCAGATGCCTGGTTTTGTTCTGGGGGTGGCAAGACCCCGCTCACCTTTTGTTTTCCACTGAGAGATGGAATGTACAAACAGACCATGGCCAAACCAGACAATAGAACTCTGACCCCGACTTCTGCCATGACCAGCTCAGGACGCCAAAGCATTTGGCCGTCTTGCAAATCGCGAACGCCTTTCCAACCAGGACCAACCCAGAAGGCCAAATATGCCCCCCAAACCAATCACATAGGACGCCAGCTTCTTGATAGCCCACCTCCGCCTTCCCCAAGCCAACAACCTCCCATCGGGCACACCCACAGCCTCCCCAACCACCATCTTTTTTTTTTTTTTTCCACTAGCAGCTCCCCTCTCCGCCCTGAGTCTCTGCCAAACGCAAGTGATCCTGGCTGGCTCCCTCACTCCCCGCCGGCTCCGCATAAATAGCCTCTGTGCTCATTTGGCTCGTCTCGGTTTATTTCCACATCACCGAATGAATAATGAAGGATGTTATAAAGCCCGGCTATGAAAAAAAAGCATCAGTTATTAAACACTGGTGAAGCGCTTTACAGTTGTTTTAGTATGCCTTGTAAACCCCTTGTGAAGTCCTGCTCTCCCCATTTCAGAGCTGAGAAAATTGAGAAGGAACCAAGGAGACGAAGTGATTTGCCCGGAGCTGGGATCAGAACATAAACCCCCTGTGTTTGAGGTCTCTTGTTTATCCACGGAGCTCGAAGGAAGCCCGGCCTGCGCTCTGGAGCCATTACGGTTTTAAAGCATTTTCCTCTGGATTGAGTGAATATTAAGAAGTGGATCACATTTCAGCCTGGCAGGCGCTAAAGTATTGTTTTTAGTTTGTTTTTCTAAGTTTTAGTAGACGCCATCTGGGCTCCATTAACTTTGCTATGTAGCACGATTTGGAAGATAGTTTCTTTTCCAAAATATTTTTCACCATCATTTAGCATTTTCAAGTTCAGCACACACATCAGCCCTTGATACTTGTTTTTCTCCAAGCTGTGCCCTTTTCCTCTCCTTGGCTAGGGGGAGAGTGAGAGGTCCTAACTGCAGCCAGGGCTATGTTGTGTCACTGCAGCTGGGTGGGGTGAGGGGAGGGCCAGTGTTACCTACCCGAGCTGGACACAGTCCTCCTAAGGCAAGGGCTTTCCTTTTTTTAAAACAAAACAAAACAAAAAAACAGAAACAGATTTTGGGTTCCTACCCCCCTGCCCAAGTCTTAAGATTGCTGATGTTTTTTTAAATTAAAAAAAATTTTTTTTGCTATTTAGGGCTGCACCTGCAGCATATAGAGGTTTCCAGGCTAGGGGTCCAATCGGAGCTACAGTTGCCGACCTACACCACAGCCACAGCAATGTGGGATCCAAGCCGCATCTGTGACCTATACCACAGCTCATGGCAACGCCGAATCCTTAACCCACTGAGCAAGGCCAGGGATCGAACCCGCAACCTCATGGTTCCTAGTTGGATTCATTTCTGCTGCGCCACGATTGTGACGATTTTGACTGAAAGGGATGAGAAGAAAAGCCAAGATGTGCAGAACCTGGGTTATGAGAAGGCCTGCCAAGGCAGGGGCTGGCCCAGGAGGATTCTCTGCATCTCCTTGCTGGCTGTAAAACTGCGGCTGCTCCATTCCTCTGCAGGCTGTGTGGCAGCAGCATGTGGCCTGTGGGCCACTGTACCTGGTCTGCCCAGCGAGGAACCGTTGTGACTGGGTAGGGGAACTGATACATTTCACACCATGTCCAGTTTCACTAAATATTAAATAACAGCATCATGTGCCGACAGATGGCTCATCTGTCGGGTCCCAGAATCCTCTCCTTCGCTTGCACTTATATAACATCATGCACTAGCGCCAAATTCTATTTCTTCTACATTCATCCTTTCAGATTTCTTCGGTTTGGGTTTTTTCTTTTTACTTTTTAAGAGTATGATGCATAAACATGCATAAAAGGCCTTCAAATGTGTGGGATCACGTATGAGTTGACAGAGCTGGTGAAGGTTTCCTTTTCCTCTGATACTGGGAGTGAATGACTTTTAATGACTGTGAAAACAGGATGAACATTCTGGGGGTCTCCCCATTCCCTGCAGGAGCCAGGGCTCCGAAGGCAGAGGGGAGGCTGAGGGGGATGTTGGGAAGAGAGGAGAGGAAGCACTGGGGCGGGGAGCACAGGGCCCCCCCACTCCTAGCTTTTGTAATTCCTGCCTGGCTGCATTTGGGCTTCCTTTCATCCCATGAAAGAAAGACCCCAAACCTTAGAGCTGGAGAGTCTAGAAGATGCTCAAACTAACAGACATTTAGCGATAACCCAGTCAATGCACCGGCCAGCAGGTGTTGTCACAGCAGCAAAAGCAAGGACGGAGAGGCAGAGGGCGAGGCCACACAAGACCTTCCATTCTCTGAGCTCTATCTTTCTTATCCTTCACTGCACTATAATTAGGATGAGATGAGAAAAAAAAATAGGAGTGAGCACCAGCCACAGGTGACACACGATAAATGATGCTAGTGGATAAAAAGAAGTGTAAGGTGGAGTGCTAATCTTCCAGGCACTTTCGGTATTGCCGAGAAGACAAATTTTCCATATAAAAAGGTGAACGTAAATATAAAGTTGCAGGGTGATGATGTCTGGCTCTTGATTAGGACAGAATTTGCATAGAGTCACTGAAACAGAATTTAGTCTTTAACCAGTCCTGTGTGTCCTCATGTTCAAATATTTAAATGTAAATGGATGTTTCTCATTGAGAACAGATGAAAAACAAATGTTTACTAAAGTTTTATTATAAGTTACATAATATTATGTTATATAATATACAATGAGGCTGAAACTCAAAACTGAATAACCCCCTCCCTGCCAGGTCTCTGTGAGTGTGTTACTAAATCCATTTCCATGGAGACACAGCCCTGTTCATGGTAGGACGTGGAAAGAATATTAAATCAGAAGGTTTCAGTTTTGACTTTCTAGCTATTTAACATCATAATCTGGGAACAGATAACTTAGATCCTGGGCCTTACTTTGGTTACGAAAGTGCTCTAAAAGCCTTAAAAATTAATTGGGAGTTCCTACTGTGGCTCAGTGGAAATGAATCCAACTAGTACCCATGAGGACTTGGGTTTGACCCCTGGCCTCACTTACTAGGTTAAGGATCCGGCACTGCCGTGAGCTGTGGTGTAGGTCACTGACGTGTCTCAGATCCCGCGTTGCTGTGGCTGTGGTGCAGGCCGGCAGCTGTAGCTCCAATTCGCCCCCTAGCCTGGGAACTTCCATGTGCGGAACCTTCACCCCAAAATAGCAAAAAAAAAAAAAAAAGGATTCCCTTCAGCAGCACAAGTACTAAAGAAACTGACCAAAAAGATAAGAGCACCAACAAAAACATGTTCTGTCAGCTCATGCTCTCTGTGGGCTAAGTAAATAAATTGCACTACCTCAGCTCTAAGAAGAGAAATAAACCAAATCAAAAATGGCATCTCCTGACCTTCCCTTGTGTCACAGCAGGTTAAGGATCCAGGGCTGTTACCACCATGGCTCAGGTTCCATCCCCAGAAACTTCCACATGCTGCTATGGTAGCCAAAAAAAAAAAAAAAAGGTTATCTGCTGATTCCTCAGCAGATGGTCTTCATTAAAATAAGAGTATACACTTCATCACTGAGCACCTGGATTGTATTCCATTCTCCTAAAACTGCACATAAGTGGGGTCTTGACTGGATTTGTTCTCCATGATATAGAAGCTGTTATATGTACAGCTGATCACATTACTGTTCACTGCTGAAAGCCATGAACTTCGACAAACAGGCTTTAAAATTCACTCGTGATCATTTATGGCTTGTGTGGCGTGTGCCAGGCACATCCCAATTATGGGACGGGAGCATTGCTCTCTAACGCAGGGGTGGAACACGTATACTGATACGAGCAAAGCAGCCACGGAAACGTCCCGCTGATGGGATAAATCAAGAGCCCTGCCAGAAGTCTGGGAGGAGGAATACCCCTGGGAGACTGTGGTGGAGGCGATGTTTGAGCTGAGTCTTGAAAGATGAGTGGAAATGTGGAGGAGAAGGGCATTTACAAACAGAGGGCTAGAATGGCTTGTGAAAATGTGCAGCACGTTTGGGAAAGAGGGGAAAGGCGTGTGGAGCTGCAGCCCAGGTTTTGCAGGAGGACAGGCTGGGGCTAGAACCTGGGGAGCCTGGTGAGGCTACACTCAGTGGGTGATCGCCCCCCTGCAGGTGAAAGGGGGGCACAGAGGTGTAATGCACGATGTACTGTGTGTGTCCTGCTTTCAGGTAAGTGGAGGTCCTGCATGACTTGGGAATAGAGCAAGGAGAAACAGACAAACGAGAACAAATAGGAGACGGCAGTGGAAAGGGTTGTCTTTGAGAAGCATTTCTGAAAGAGAATAGGTAACACTCTGATTATGGAAGCCAAGGGAGAGGGAGAAGCAGAGAATGACTTTGAAGCTGCCTTGAGCAGCACATGGAGGTTCCCGGGCTAGGGGTCCAATCGGAACTACAGCTGCCGGCCTACGCCACAGCCACAGCAATGCGGGATCCGAGCCAAATCTGTGACTTACACCACAGCTCACGGCAATTCTGGATCCTTAACCCACTGAGCAAGGCCAGGGATCGAACCTACATCCTCATGGATGCTAGTCAGATTCATTAACCGCTGAGCCACAATGGGAACTCCTGGTGGCACTTTTAATCCAGGTGTGAGAGCATGGAACAGACTGGGTTCTCTCCTTGGATGTGCTTCCCACTAACGAGTGACCACTATGAGTTCCCTGGTGGCCTAGCAATTGAGGTTCCTGCATTGTCACTGCTGTGACTCAGATTCCATACCTGGCCCGGGAATTGTTGCAGCTGTGGCAAAAAAAAAAAAAAAAAAAAAAAGAGTGGCTATTGACTGAACTTTGGCAGAGCTGGATAGGCCAGTGACTGAACAAGAACACAGGAAGACAGCAGCTGAGAAACTTGCCCCAGAATTAGATCCATGCTTTTGGCTTATGGTATCATTCAGTTCAATATAATTTGAAAGCTGTTATCAAAATATATATGATCTCCTGCAAATCTCTTTTTTTGGTTATACTGTGTACCATTCCAGTTATAAGAAGGTTAGAGTGGGAACTCTAGAGCCAGATCACTTGGACAAGTGACCTCAGGGAAATTAAGGTTACTCTCTGTGGCTCAGTTGCCTCATCCGCAAAATAAGGATAAAAATTCTTCATGAAGATTGTTATAGGAATGAAATTAGTATATGTAAAAGTATGTCTGGCACACAGTGTAAACACCTTGTGTTTGCTGTCATTATTAATAAGGAAATACTTTACTGAAAGTTGTACAAATATCAGAGGATTTATTATCACAGAACAAGGTTGGAAGTGGGCAGTTCTAGGGTTGCTGATGTTGCTTAACCAACTTATCAAGGACCAGACTCTTCCCATATCCTACTCTGCCATCTTCAGCTTGTCAGTGACTTCTCCCCTCATGGTGGCAGAAAGGCTGCAGTGGCTCCAAGTATCAAGTCCTCACATGACCAGGATTCCAAGCAAGAAATAAAGGCTTTCTTCCATGTGCAGCTCTCACTTATCAAGGAGGAGAATCTTTCCTAGAAGGAAAGTATGTTTATATTCATTTAGAATTGGGTCACAGGCCCATCCCTAACTGCAAGAGGGGCTGGGAAAGAATATGGCACTTCCAACCTATAATAGATGAGGCAAAAGTGGAGCTGGGCTGGCTGTTGCATGGAGAATCCAGTTACCACCACAGTCTGGGAACCAAAGATCTCAAAGATACCTCACTCAGGACAAGGGTAATTGAGAAACAAGAATGTAGCAGTATTCATCCAGAGTGAATGAGCCATAGGCTTCACCCTTCAGGGGTCATTTTTTTTTTCTTTTTATGGCCACACCTGTGGCATATGGAATTTGCAGGCTAGGGGTAGAGTCAGAGCTGCAGCTGCTGGCCTACACAGCACCCACAGCAATACTGGACCCAGGCCACATCTGTGGCCTACACCACAGCTTGCAGCAATGTCAGATCCTTAACCCACTGAGCGAGGCCAGGGATGGAACCCGCATCCTTACAAACACTATGTTGGGTTCTTAACCTGATGAGCCACAACGGAAACTCCCTGGGGTCACCATTTTTTTAACAGTAACTTTTTAACCCAGGTGAGGAACTTGTTAGTGAAATGTGGAGAGAGGATACATATATATATATATATTTTTTTTTTTCTTTTGTGCCCGCCTGCCGGGCCAGGGATCAGATTCAAGCCACAGTTGCAACCTATGCAGCAGCTGCAGCAATGCCAGATCCTTAATCCACTGTGCTGGGCAAGGATGAAAACTTCCAAGATGCCACTGTGCCAGGCGGGAACTCCAAGAGGATACTTTTTTTTTTGATATTTATAGGGCTGCACCCACAGCATATGGAAGTTCCCAAACTAGGGGTCAAATCGGAGCTGCAGCTGCCAGTCTACGCCACAGCCACAGCAATGACAAATTTGAGCCGCATCTGCTACCTACTCTACAGCTCACGGCAACAAGAACAATGTTGGATCCTTAACCCACTGAGCGAGGCCTGGGATGGAACCTGCATCCTCGTGAATACTAGTCGGGTTTGTCGACAGGAACTCTGAGAGGATATTTTTGAGCCAGGAGATCTTCCTAGTTTTCTCACCTGTTCTAGGCTGTCACCTTCTCTTTCCACAAACCAAAGAAGTAGGTTCATAATTCAGTTCACCTTGTCTAGAAGGTTGACTAGAAGGGAATTTAAAAGGAAGCAGGAATTCCTGCTGTGGCGCAGCAGAAACAAATCCGACTAGGACCCATGAGGTTGCGGTTCGGTCCCTGGCCTCGATCAGTGGGTTAAGGATCCGGCGTTGCCGTGAGCTGTGGTGTAGCTCGGATCTGGCGTTGCTGTGGCTGTGGCGTAGGCCGGCAGCTGTAGCTCTGATTGGACCCCTAGCCTGGGAACCTCCATATGCTACAGGTGCAGCCCTAAAAAAATAAATAAGTAAAAGGAAGCAGATGCAGGCTTCTTGCCCTCACTGCCCCATGCAGCATCTCACCCACGGTGACAGAGTAATAAGCAGGGAGCACTGTGAGAAGCACCACCCTTTTCCCCTGGGGAGGACCTCTCAGATCAGGGGTCCCCCTCCCATCTACAACCCCACAGTCATGGTCAGAGTTTGGACTCACAGTGTCTCTCATCTGGGCTCCCAATCAAAGCTCTCTATTACAAGAAAGACTGCGGGCAGCAAAGTGGTTGAAGAGCTATGGAAGAACCAGGAGAATGCCTCTATAAGCATCCACAGAAAGCCTGATTTCCACTACCCAGTTCTGTTAACAAAGAGAGGAGAAATTTTAAAATTCCAAGGCACGTAGTTACTAATCTGATTCTGGCCTACATATGGATATTCAATAAATACTTGTTAAATTAAATTGAGTCAAGGTTTTATTTATTCAGCCTACTTAAAGCTTATGTAAACCCCTTGGAGATTTGTGTCAAGCTGTTAAGTTGCAAAATATATGAAAAGTAGTATTTTCAATAGACCAGCTTTCCTCCTAATGAGCTTTATGAGCTTAGTGTAAACCGGGGGTGGGGGTGGGGGGCGGTTCGAGCGGAAGGGAAGGAAGAAAGAGGAGAAAAGCCTGTTTATGTCATTGTCCCTATTTGCCTTCCTTGCTCTACTTATTAACTAGCTACTGCCCTCTAGCGCTCGCTGTATACATTTTCACCTGAATTTCATTTCGTCTTTAGAAAAGGGACCCTTTCAAAAAGGACAAAACCGCGTGATTTGCAAACAGGCAAATTGAAGTCCAGAGAGGTGGGGTGTCAAACTGACCCAGGCGGTCTTCTGGATTTTCAGTTCCCCCACTGCAACTTGTTCGGCTAGGCTTCATTATTAACAGGATTTCCCAGATACTGTAATAACTAATCAATACAAATTACAGCATGCTAATCCTTTAACAGGCACACGTCGGAGATATTGTGGGTTCGGTTCCAGACAACTGCCGTAAAGCTAGTCACATGATTTTTTTGTTTTCCAGTGCATATAAAAGTTATGTTTATATTGTCATCTTTGAAATGTGTAATAGTACCATTGTCTAAAAAATAAGGTACATACCTTAACTTTAAAATATTGCTAAAAAGTGCTAACCACCATATGAACCTTCAGCAAATCATAGTAGTAACATCAAAGATTATCAAAGATCCGCAGAACAAATATAATAATGGAAAAGTCTGAAATATTGCAAGAATTACCAAAATGTGACAGAGACACGCAGTGAGCAAATGCTGTTGGAAAAACAGTGCTGACAGATTTACTTGAGGCATGGTTGCCATAAACCCTCAATTTGTAGAAAAAAAATATGCAGTATCTGCAAAGCATGATAAAGTGACATACAATAAAATGAAATAAGCCTATAATTTTAAGTGCTATCTATTATTTCCAATGTTATTCCAAACAAAGCCAAAATTGACTATAAGTTAATAATTTAAAAATAATATTGTTACATTTCAAGCTTGAGTTTAGAAAATGCCTAGAAAATTACTTTTTTTTCCTGAAAAAAAAAAAAACAGTTAACTAGAACAGACCTAAAGTAGATTTGGCCATTTATCAGAACTCAGTTATCATCGTCTCCATGCAGGCTAATATTCTGCTAGAATTCTCCCAAAGGAACCTCTTTTGATCACTGATGGGAAATGGAGGAGCGAGTTGTGATTTTTTTTAACTCAGAACACATATTTCCATCATTTAGTCATTTTGCTGATAATAAATTTAAAGTTATCCAGATGGACCTGTCACTTAAAAGAACATTACTGAGTAACAAAAGATTTATTCAAATATTTAATTGGAAGGAAATACATCTGGAATAAATTTTACTGGAATTCATATAAAAAGGAAAGTAAATCCATGAGAATGAATATGATAAACAGTCAACTTTATCTGGAACCAGAAATATTAATGAATTGGAGCCTTGGAGTCCCAACCATTTTTCCTTGTAAAAAGGCAGTCATTTTCCAATTTATGTGGCAATTATTCTTTATTACCTTAGATACAGCTTTGTTTTCAGCTAATATTTTAGAAACAGATCACTCAAATTACCCAATTTGTTTCTTTCCCCACCCATTCTCTTCAAAGAACAAGCAAAACTAAAGCGGTCTGAGGCATCTGTCTTCAAAATACTTAAAAAACCCCACTAAAGACCAGCAAAGTCAGCCGAAACTCGCTGCACTGGGGCTACTAGCAACTACGTGAATTAAGAGACACCCCGTTTTCTTCCCTAGATGTCAACGTAGATCCCATTGATCAAATAATCCAGCCTCGAGTAACGTTTCCTGCGGAGGGATTCGGAGAGAGTTCTGCCCACGAGGGCAAGGCCTATGGCGAGAAACAGGACTCCGAAGAGCAGGGTCCCAGTGAGGAGCCATTTTTCAAGTGCAAGGCCATGCTGACCTCCTAGAACACGGTTCAGGAAGGGGCTGCCTGGACCGGCCTTCCCATTTTCCTGGGAAGCTGTTGCATTTGGAGCAGAAGAATCCACATTTGACAAGGGAAACGGAGCACGGTCCTGGGCATCGTCTGTGTTCAGAGTCAGGTTGGAGATGTCGCCGAAGGCCACTGTTTCCGGCGGGCCTTTCAAGTCTGTCGAAGCCCTGAAGACGGAAGTCAGCACGGCAGTGGTGGTCGTGCCAGTGACCGCGGCTCCAGGTGGAGTGGAGGTGGTCGCCCCAGGCTGAGAAGTCCTAGAGGGCATCGCCGCAGAGCTGGGGGCGCGGAGAGATGCGGGCTGGGGAGCGGTCCCGAGGGTGCGCAGGGACGCATCTGTCGCCAGAGTGGGAAACGCTGTCACGTTTTCTGCCAGCAGAGCGCTTTTGTGTTCTGACGACGAAGACTGTGACTTCTGAGAATGCCCTTCTTCTTGGAAAACAGGCAACTGTGGACTGGCTAGCTCAATCTTGAGTAGTTTTTCCACGTGATCCGAGGAGCCAAACTTCTGAGTAAATGAACCCCCCCAGGAGACAGTGGGCCTGGAATAACCTGTCTGAGGAGGGGGCGAGGACGTGAGGCCGTGTGATGACCCGCCCTGGAAGCGACCCTCTTCTTGGGCGACCGTTTGGCTTGGCAAATCAGTTGTGACCAAAGACGGAAAATCTGGAAATGGAGAGAAGATAAAAGGAAGACGTTTCCTATTTCCATGTGAAGGTAGGTTAAAAAAGGACAGACATTATTGGCGCGTTCAGTAAGCGGACCTTTGATGTTTCATGGTATAAAATGGAAAACTGCGAATTGCTAAATCCGTCCTTGATGACACTGCCTCTCCCCCCCAGAAGCTGTGCTTTATTTCTAGCGTGCTGGACAGAGGAGAAGAGAAAAGCGTGGAGGACGATAAGGAGGGCTAATGAAAGGGCAGACGGGAGCCCCCCCCCCCCCACAGAGATGCTAAGAGATGCTAGGCGACATGGGTGGCAAGAGGTTTAGGAAGATGGGGCTGCTTAGGGGCCAAGGCCAGGGGAGGAAGCCAGGTGGGGTGATGTTGCGGCAGGAGGACTGGCAGAGACGGGAGGACCCGGGGCACCAGCTGTACCAGCGGGTCTGCAATGACAACGGGGGTGCAAGCAATCCGGAGGGGAGATATCACAGTTAGGGGGGGCGACAGCCACTGACAAGGAGGACAGGAGGTAGCACCCAGTGACCTGCCTCCAGGAGGTGGGGGGCGGTCAGCACGGACATCTCCTCTGACGGCACCAAAGCCATGGCAGCAGCCCCAAGCTGATGGCACTGTTTCCGTGAAAAAACAGACTTCAGCACCACACTCAGGGGAGGGAGGCAATCTGTGTCAGAGTTCCTTTTAACTTGAAGCTTAAAATTTTAGGGCCAATATCTTGGGTTCTGAGGACCATGGAAGCAGTAGTTGAAATCATGATGGCCACATGCTGACATTTGGAAAAATCACACGGTCCCAACTCTTGCTGAGCAGAAACCAGCCTCAGCTCCTTCTCCTGAGTGAGAGAGTTTAGAATTTTGCTCTTTGTCACACATGCCATGTATCACAGCTCAAACTGAAAAGGCAGGTTAAAGCAATCCGGGGCTGGGAAAGATAAACTGCATCGCTCTGTCACTCTGCTGCTGGGCTAATCATTTTACTCAGATTAGAACTGCAGAAAACCCCAGGAGGGAAGCAAAGGAATTTCCTAGTATTTACTGGTTCATTCTTCCCTGTTCTCTTCTCCCTTTTTCTTTCTCACCTCTCCTCAGTGAAAGTTTCTAAACTAGACCTCACTCACCTCCCTGCCAACAAACAGATCCAGAGGCAACTTCAGATTCGTGACATTACTGGCAGGGGTGGGGAGGGCTGTGGTGTGCAGCAGCTTGAAGGGGGATCTTGGTTCCCAGGCCCGGGACTGAACCTGAGCCACAACAGTTGAAGCAGCAAATCCTAACCACCAGAAAACCCTCCTCATGACATCCTTGACTACTCTCTAAGCATCACACCATTCAGAGGTCCTTTAGAACTGTCACTTATTAATCCATCTAAGACAACAGTCTGCAAATTATGGCCTGAGGGAGGGCCAGATCTGGCCTGCCACCTCTCTTTGATGGCTCATGAACTAAGAGTGGTTTCTATAGCTTTTTTTTTTTTTTTTTTTTTTTTTTTTTTTTTAGGGCTGAACCTGTGGCATATGGAGGTTCCCAGGCTAGGGCTTGAATTGGACCTGCAGCTGCAGGCCTACGCCACAGCCACAGCCACAGCAACACGGGATCCCAGCCACTCTGTGATCTACACTGCAGCTCACAGCAATGCTGGATCCTTAACCCACTGAGCGAGGCCAGGGCTCAAACCATGTTCTCATGGGTACTAGTTGGGTTCATTGTCACTGAGCAACAAGAGGAACTTGGTTTCTACATTAAACAATTGAAAAAAAGTCGAAAAGGATAACATATTGTAACACATGAAAATTATATGAAATTCACATTTCTGTGTCCACAAATCAAGTTTTATTGGCACACAAGCATGCCCACTTGTTTACCTATTGTCTATGGCTGCTTCTACTACAAGGACAGAGGTGAGAAGGTCCGACAGATTGCTTAAGGCCCACTAAGCCCAAAAGACTTGCCTGAAAAGTCCAAAACACTTTTCAGCTTTTTTTTTTTTTTTGGTCTTTTTAGGGCTGCACCCATGGCCTATGGAGGTTCCCAGGCTAGGGGTCAAATTGGAGCTACAGCTGCCGGCCTACATCACAGCCACAGCAACATGGGATTTGAGCCTCGGCTGCGACCCACCCCATGGCTCAGGGCAATGCCTGATCCTTAACCCACTGAGCAGGGCCAGGGATCGAACACAAATCCTCATGGATACTAGTCAGGTTTGTTAACCACTGAGCTGCGACAGGAACTCCATTATTTAGTTCTTGACAGAAAAAGCTTGTGGACATCTGCTCTAGGATACTAAAACAGAATCTTTATCCCTGGAATTCCTCCAACAATGCTGAAGAAGAGTTTCTGCTACACGTGATATTACATTCATAGACACAGCGTCACCACAAGATAAACAGCATCTGTATTTTTAGGCCATGTCATATATTTTTTAAAAGAGCAGGACTCAAAAGAAAAACAGAACAGGACTCAACATTTTTTTTTTTTAGTTTTATGTTCATCTTTATTGAATTTAATAGGTGTTCCAGGGACCCCATAAAGCATTTTCATAGTATATTTCCATATGCTAACATTAATTTCATCATTTTACTCTCTTTCATGGAGGAGTCCTTGCTTTAGTAAATTTAATAAGTAAATTTAGTAAACTGCTTTAGTAAATTTAAAGTTCACACATAGGGAGCGAAATAAAATCCTTTCAAAGTAGAACTTTTTGGATCAATGTGCATAAAATTCGCTATGCCTGTTTTACGTATATGGGGTGTTCTATTGAACAGTCATTCACATTTCTAAAAGTTCTCTCACACATAATTACATGGCATCATCAAACAGAACTTTGGGCTGTATTACTGACTGAAGGAGACAAACACTTGAAGATGGCTAAACTGCACAAGGTAAAAAGCTGGTTAGGATAGGGCAAATGCTATTCTTCAACATTTTTCATTTTAAAGTTTTTTTTAGAAGACTAATTAAATGCTCTGTGATGTGTGTGAACTCAGAACTTAAAAAAATAAGTTCCACTGACAAGAGTGACCAAAACAGCCGCTTCTTTTCTCAAGAATGTAAGCTCATAAATAAAGCAAAGCTAGGGCCAGTCTTATTTCTTGATAAGATTCGTCCACTGGCAAAGATCCTAGAAACACACAGGGATTCCCCCACACCTGCACCATTTACCTTACTGGCTCATGTTTGCCACTGGGGCGTGGTGTTTTCTCCTAGTCACATAGCAATGAGCCACAGAAGCAGCTGGAAAAGAGCCCTGTGCCTTCCACCCCTCTTTTGCATTTCATTTTCAAGTGACTTCACTAGATAAGAACTTAGGGACTACTGCTTGGAAACCAGCTGAGCGAACAGACTTTCAACTTATACCATTTCTGAATTCCCCTAGCCTAGTCCTTGGTGGAATGACAGACCACCAGGCCGCAAAAACAAACAAACAAATATTAAATAATGCCGAGCTGCAATGGTTTTAAAGAATGAATAGAGCCATCTATCATCTTTCAAACTTTCAGCCTGTAAATATTAGTCAATCAGTTATAGGAAATAAGAGTTCATCTGGAACTAAACCATTGAACAGATGCCTACTGAATTTCACTCTAAACAGGAGGCAGATAATTTATTTTTGAGTGATCGCAATCCATCAACACGGGCAGATTCATAAAGAGAATAACAAACACTCTTTGCAAACATCTGTAGACATAGACAAGCCACACTGCACACCGAGTCCAGGGTGGGTGTCACTTTGCCCCTAGATATTAACCTGCTCTGAGCTGATGGTGCCCCCTGGTGGCTACCACAGGAACTGCCCAACTCTAATTCCACTTCATTCCTTACCTTCACATTTGCCCTTAAAAGTTTTCCGCACACACCAAGTTCCCTTTTCTCCATTTCCACTGGAGAGAATTTTTAACCACACACGCTGTCTTTTATACATGCATTACAAAAGCAACAACATGAGAAAAGTATTATGAAAGTTAAAAAGCAAATTCAACTATAATTTCTATCATTAGGTCCCAGTAACTATCAATATTTATGTATACCTTAAAGTTACGTAAATTTTTTCATGTAATTTAAAAACAACTGGCGGTTTTTCACCTGAAATTTTATTTCCACATTTCAAACCCTTTTTTTTTTTTTTGGCCATGGCATTCAACAGCTTCATGTCGGATTATAGTTCTCAGGCCAGTGACTGAACCTGGGCCTCAGGGGTGAAAGTGCCAAGTCCTAATCACTAGACCACCAGGGAACTCCCTCAAACTTATTTTTTAATATCTGCAATCTTATATCCTCAGGCAAATCCATCATACCTTACACCCAACCATTCCTTAGCAGTTGTCATTTATGCTGTAGAGACTTTTAAACTAGTATCTTTTATTCTTTTTATTTTTTGTCTTTTTAGGGCCGCACCCACAATGTATGGAAGTTCCCAGGCTAGGGGTCAAATTCAGAGATGTATCTGGAACCTACACCACAGCTCACAGCAACGCTGGATCCTTAGCCCACTGAGCAAGGCCAGGGATCAAACCCAGAGTCCTCATGGATACCAGTCTGGTTCATTACTGCTGAGCCACAACAGGATCTCTTAAACTAATTTCTTTTCAACGAACTTAAAAAGTGCTGTTTTCATTTTTTCAACTAATTAAACGATAGACAGTTTCGCACCAATAGATGTTTCTTCGGTACAGATTTTACGGAAGTAGAATTACTAGATTAAATTACCTATCATTTCAATATTCCTTAATTGCAAAACAGATGACAGACGTGGGGACTACACGCTGACAGTGGAAGAAAGGACACAGTGAAGACAGTTAGAAGGGATCATAGAAGCGGATGTGATGGTCCAACTTCCACCTGATGGGAGCTTTTGAAGGAGAACAAACCTTCCAGTTAGCGTCTCGAGATCTGACCTCTTTGGAAGCCCAGACTGGGATGATGTCCATTTCCTGTTGGATACATCCCTGGGCGTCTAACACACTTTGCTATGTTCCAGGTGATGAAAAAAGAGAAACAATAGGAAGCCACATCCACATGACACGGTAGGTCCCTGACGCTTTTAGCCAAGATTATATACAGACGTGAAGGAGCCACAGTCGGGGCAGCCACTGCGGCCAGCAGGGAGCCCAGAAAGGGCAGGAGAAGAACAAGACACTTTCCACACCCGCTAAGATCTCAGGTGTTCTGAGAAGCCTAATTTGTTCTGTGCCATGGTCTTTTTTAAAAAATTGCTATTTTTAAAAAATCATGGGAGTTCCCGTCGTGGCTCAGCACTTAACGAACTGACTGGTATCCATGAGGATGCAGGTTTGGTCCCTGGCCTTGCTCGGTGGGTTGGGGATCCAACACTGCCGTGAGCTGTGGTGTAGGTTGCAGACATGGCTCATATCCTACATTGCTGTGGCTGTGGCGTAGGCCAGCGGCTAAAGCTCAGATTCGACCCCTCGCCTGGGAACCTCCATATGCTGCGGGTGCAGCCCTAAAAGGACAAAAGACCAAAACAAAACAAAAAAATTGTGGTAAAATATACCATGTACCATTTACCACTTTAACCCTTTTTAAGAGTAAAGTTCACAGGCATTGAGTATATTCACATGGTTGTGAAGCCGTCACCATCCTCCATCTCCAGAACTTTTTCATCTGGCAAAACTTAAACCCTGTCCCTTATCTGCCAGTCGTTTTATACACGGGCTTGTGTCACTGTTTAGGAAGAATTTACACAATCTCCTATTTAAGGGAATGTTTGCTACATCAGGTTTTCCTGGTTCATGAACAAAACTCAGACACAGCCTCACCCAAGGGACAAAGCCGAATCTGTGTCCAGCGCCCACGGCGGAGCAAAGAACCCTGACGGCACCCTCCCTCCAACCCTAAACTGCATCTCCGCAAATCTCCCCCAGTAGAGGGCGCTGTCATCCATCTAGCCGCTCTAGCCAAACACTCAGACTTCGCTTCACTCTTCTCTCCTCCTCCCTCCCCACATCCGAGCCTCTCAGCAAGCCCTGTCAACTGCGACCTTGGAAACAGCCCGTATGTTTACTTCCCTCCACCTCTTTCACCACCTCCCGGTCCCCAAGGCCACCGCCCTTCAGCGGGATGTCATCCTAACCACTTGTCCCCTTGCTCGTCATTGTCCTTTCCCAAGAGAGCAGTAACGGTGACCTTTGAGAAATCACCTTTACAACACCACCTTACATGCCTGCTGGAAACTTCCAACGGCTTCCCATCACCCACCTAAAATAAAATCGCCGCATGCCATACAAAGCCTGATGTGATGTCCCGCGTTCCTTACTGCTTGCAGTCCCTCCGTACGTGGTTCACTATGAGTCAGCCAGCTGAGACCCGAGTGTTCGAACAAGCACTCCAAAACCATTCTGCCTTAGGATATCGGAATAGACTGTTCCCTCTGCCTGGAGGGCCTTTCCACAATCTTCTCACATCTGGCTCCTGACTGCTTAGATCTCAGTTTAGGCTTTTCCTCTTCACAGAGGCTTCCGCTAATCACCTAATCCAGACCGTCCACTCGGTGGTTATCTATTATCTTGTCTTAGGTCAATTAGCTTCATAGCACTTGTAACTCCTTTTTTTGATTGTTTATTAAGGTTACTGTCTCGTTCTCCTAAAATTGCAATTTCAGAAGCGAGAACCTTGTTTTTCATGTTCAGGGTCATATTTTTGTATTCCTAGGACGTAAAAAGTGATTGGTACAGAGGAGATCCTAGATAAAATTTGTTGTGTATTGAATAAATGAACAAAGAGAACACTGTTAATACCTAAGGGCATAACAACAAAAACTTCCTAAAATTTAAGAAAAAGGAAATTTGGTACCTGAAAGCACTTCATCCTGAAAAATTAACAAGCCAGCAACTCCCAAGACATATCCAAATAATCATATTATTTTTACTTATTTATCTTCTTCATTCTGAGCAAACATGTAATTTCCAGGTGTGGAGACTGTATTAACAGCGACTTGCAGAGATCTGACAGAGGGGAGAGTCTCAATAAACACCTTTTAAATGAGTTTTCCTCCAGGTCTGGGTAATAAATTCCAGTGAGTTTGATTTTTAGATAATGTGAGTACAAAAGCACTGGAACCTAATGACAAATGTACTGGAATTTTATATTCTGTATTCACATGGGTCTTAACTCTTTTAAAACAGTCACCCCGGAAACCTGTATACTTATTCCATTGTTGCTGACGTGATTCTAAAGAGGTGTTTCAGGAGTTCCTGTCGTGGCTCAGCAGTTAGCGAACCCAACTGGCATCCATGAGGACGTGGGTTCAATCCCTGGCCTTGCTCAGTGGGTTAAGGATCTGGCGTCGCCATGAGCTGTGCTGTAGTTTGCAGACATGGTTTGGATCCCATGTTGCTGCGGCTGTGGTGTAGGCCAGCAGCTACAGCTCAGATTCGACCCCTAGCCTGGGAACCTATATATGCTGAGGGTGCAGTCCTAAAAAAGACAAAAAAAAGAGCTGTTTAAAATGTGTTCATGAAAGGACTGTGTGCCTTTTATCTTACAAAGGTAAACACAAAATTAAAACACATCATTTATACATCTTTCCATGGAAGAAGAAGATATCTGGCTGAGTCAACTGAATTTTTAATTGTGAGATTTTAGTGATATGCGTCTATACGAAAGACCCCTTTCTGTAGTTTTTCTTAGACTCTTTTGCAGGAAATCTTTCGTAGGAACCATATCCTTAAATAATGACAATCACAAAAAAACAAAGAACAATGTTTATATTACCTCTAATTATCCTGTAACTCCTAAGTCCCTTTGCTGGTTTCAGAGGACAGGCTTCCTCGCTGGGACAGAAAAACAGGTAGCAGTTGGGTTGTCTCGTTGTTTTCCGAGTGTCGAAGATCATCAGGTTACATGCTCTGTCCCCTGCAACAAAAGGTTCCATAAGCATTATTTTGAAATAGGAATTTTGGAAGAGTATGGCGAGCAGGAAAAACTTCATCCCAGTGGCCAACACAGCAACCTTTGCTCATGGCCTCCTAGCCGCTGAGTCATTTCCTTTTCCTTAGTTTAGTCACTGAGAGCAATTTTTAAAGAACTGGGGTTTAAAAATCTAAATGATGGTAATTTTGACAAAACACTTTTAAGCAATACGTTTAATTTGTTAGAAAGAAGACTGCCATTTGCTAAGTTGTTTATCAAATCATCCATAGAAATACTGACTCTGCAATCTTTGCACAACTCACTACTGAGTGGGACCTTCAGAAATGGATCTAAAAAAAAAAAAAAGGAAATGGAGTTCCCGTCATGGCTCAGTGGTTAAGGAATCCGACTAGGAACTATGAAGTTGAGGGTTTGATCCTCAGCCTTGCTCAGTGGGTTAACGATCCAGCGTTGCCGTGAGCTGTGGTGTAGGTTGCAGTCGCAGCTTGGATCCTGCGTTGCTGTGGCTGTGGTGTAGGCTGGCAGCTGTAGCTCCGATTAGACCTCTAGCCTGGGAACCTCCACATGCCATGGGTGCGGCCCTAAAATGACAAAAAGGCAAAAAAAATAAAAAAGAAGTGGATCTAGGAGTTTCCTGGTGGCTCAGTGAGTTAAGGATTTGGCTTTGTCACTGCTGTGGCTCAGGTGTGCTGAGGTGTGGCTTTGATCCCTAGCCTGGAAACTTCTGTATGTTGCAGGCACAGCCCAAAACAAACAAAAAGGAAATGGATCTAACCTTTTTTTCTTTTTTCCTGTCTTTTAGGACCGCGCCGGCAGCATATGGAGGTTCCCAGGCTAGGGGTTGAATCGGAGCTGTAGCCACTGGCCTGCGCCACAGCCACGCGGGATCTGAGCCACATCTGCAACCTACACCACAGCTCACGACAACACCGGATCCTTAACCCACTGAGCGAGCCTGGGGATCAAACCTGCATCCTCATGGATGCTAGTCAGGTTCATTAACCACCAAGCCACGACGGGAACTCTGAAATGGATCTAACCTTAATGACCTCACCTCTCTCCTGCATCCTGAGAGCATCTTAGATACCTGTGAAGCCATCAGTCTGGCTTTCTTGGCGGGGGGGGGGGGGGAGGGGAGTAAATTCAGCCTCATTCATATCATGCCTCTTTCCATGTATTTTCTTATATCACTGTATTCCAATTCTGCACACAGAGAGTAGCTAAGCATTTAAAAAGCACTTTTGTCTTCAATATCCCAGATGCCTGTTAGAACATAACACCAATGGTTTGCAAGCCTTTTTTGACCCAGACACCTGAGTGATACACATACGCTCATCAATAGCTTTGGCTCAGCATAGGGCAGGGAAGGGCATCCCACAGAAAATTGCTAGTGATTTTGTCACCCACCTTCCTACCCTATTGAGCATCACTTTTACAGACTCATCAACCAACTACTTATATCACAAAACAAGAGGAACAAGTGTTGCCCAGGTGTTAGTACTTACCGGATATGTTTTTGGTCAAACAGCAAGAATTGATGCAGTCCTCTTGAGTTAATGTATGTATGGGCTCATTGCCTCTAATTCCCCTGGAGAGGGACGACTGGATGTCAATGACCACATCTTCCAGACTCTGGGTGGGGCAGTTCCGACTGGTGGACAGCTGGAGCGTCAGGGAACAGATTATTACGAAAGTGGAAGTCCAGCTCCGTCCTCCCATGAAGAACATCTTAAATCTCAGTTTAACCTGAGTCTCCAAAGGGTGGGTAACTCCCTCTCTTGCCTTGGTTTGCTTCAAGAAGACTGTGCAGGTGATGTAATCTCTCTCTGGGACAAAAACAGGAAAGCATCAGCGAGTTTTGTTTCTTCGAACAAACCTAGAGAAGATACATTTCATTTCCTTCAAGTCAATGTAAACCACTCACAACTTATAAAAGGACAGAAATGAACAGGTATTCTTTCTTTCTTCTTAGGGCCACACCAGCGGCATATGGAAGTTCCCAGGCTAGGGGTCGATTCAGAGTTGCAGCTGCCGGCCTACACCACAGTCACAGCCACACGGGATCCACGCAGCATCTGCAACTTACACCACGGCTTGCCGTAACACCAGATCCTTAACCCACTGAGCAAGGCCAGGGATCCAACCCTTATCCTCACAGACACTATGTCGGATTTTTAACCTACTGAGCCACAACGGGAACTCCAGAACAAGTTTTTTTGGTTTGTTCTCATTTTAATAGATTTGAGACAAGTTTTCTTTACAAAAAATTGGCAAAAGACTAGTAAGCACACACTCATAGACTATCCCGCCAATACTTAAAATCGCAAGTGTCTATGAAAGAAGAGTCATAAACCGTAAGCCTGCCTTTCGGCTCTAAATCCTTCCTCCCCTAACGAGGAGGGAAAAGGACCACAAAAATCTCTGGCCATTGATAAAGCAGTGATAAGTGGTTTGGACAAATTCCCTTTCTCAATATTAACAATGAGCATTTTTTTTTTCTGTCTTTTTAGGGCCGCACCCCTAGAGCATAGAGAAGTTCCCAGGCTAGGGGTTTGATTGGAGCTGGAGCTGCCAGCCTACACCACAGCTCACGGCAATGCTGGATCCTTAACCAACCAAACAAGGCCAGGGATCAAACCCACGTCCTCATGGATACCAGCTGACTTCGTTACCACTGAGCCACAACAGGAACTCCACAAGGAGCATTTTCGAGTCACCTGATTGGTAGGCAATGCACTAAGAAATTTAC
The DNA here is from genome assembly GCA_004024745.2 of Catagonus wagneri. Taxonomy (NCBI): domain Eukaryota; kingdom Metazoa; phylum Chordata; class Mammalia; order Artiodactyla; family Tayassuidae; genus Catagonus; species Catagonus wagneri. The sequence continues at coordinate 6,835,401 of PVHT021183648.1, forward strand.
ATATATTGTCCTAGTTGATCCTTATACCAGTTCTGCAAAAAAAGCTATTATTTTCCTCATTTTACGGATGAGGGAATTGAGGCTGCCTTTCTTGTTGCTGCCTATTTTTCAGTATCACTCCAGAGGCAGGTTAACTCTATTCATATAATTTGAGGAATTAGCCCATCTACAGGGGGAATGGTCTGGCTCAGGAGAAGGGAAGTGTAGAGACAAGCATTCTTTCTGACACCCCTAAAAACACAAAGTCGTAATACATATAATGCCAACTCCACTGGTGAGTTGGTTCTTCCAAAAAAAAAAAAAAAGTTAAACTGGCAAGGCTGTATCAGGAACTATCCTCGTTACTTCCAGAATACAAATTAGTCACTAAATGATAGCCTAGGGCAGAATTACCACATTCATTCATTCATTCATTTATGGTCATGAAATCTTCAGTACCCGGGAGATGCTTAGGTTCTCTTCTGAAATGTTTTAAAACGTATACAAGACATGCCTTGAGGAGTTCCCTTGTGGTGCAGCGGGTTAAGGATCTGGTATTGTCACTGCAGCGGCTGGAGTCACTGCTGTGGAATGCATTTGATCCCTGGCCCTGGAACTTCCAAAAGCCATAGGCAAGGCCAAAGAAAAGAGTAACATGTATATTTCTCACAGGCCACTCTCTATGCTAAGCACTTCACATATACCACGTCATTTAATCCTTCACGAATCCTATGAGCTAGACCCATTACTAGCCCCATTTTTTTTTTGTCTTTTTAGGGCCGAACCCGTGGCACATATGGAGGTTCCAGGTTAGGGGTCGAATCGGAGCTACAGCTGCCAGCCTATAGCACAGCCACAGCAACGCAGGAGCTAAGCCACGCCTGCAACCTACACCACAGCTCACAGCAACACAGGATCCTTAACCCACTGAGTGAGGTCAGGGATCGAACCCACAATCTTATGGTTACCAGTCAGATTCATTTCCACTGTGCTACAACGGGAACTCCCAAGCTCCATTTTTTATTTAAAAACAATTGTGTGATAAAAAAAACCAGGGGAATGTTTAATCGTTTTGCCTCAGTTTTGAAGTAGCGATGAATGTAACAATTTTGAGATCTATACAGTAAGTAACATGATATGGAAAGATCTGTGATTTCTACTGCTTTTATTTTATTATTATTATTATTATTATTTTGTCTTTTTTAGGGCCACACCTTCAGCATATGGGAGTTCCTGGGCTAGGGGTTAAATCTGAGCTGCAGCTGCCGGTCCATGCCACAGCAACACCGGATCCTTAACCTTCTGAGTGAGGCCAGGGATCGAACTCGAGTCCTCATGGATACTAGTTGGGTTTATTACAGCTGAGCTAGGAAGGAACTCCTCTACTAGTTTTAATTCAGAGCCACCCACCACTAATACTCCTGTGGCTTTCGCCTACATGCCTCTTAAAGGAAACACTACACCGCATTTAGAGGTTAGTGAAACAAACTTTATCACAGCTACAGCTGGGATTCCATCCCTGGCCCAGGAACCTCCATATGCCACAAGTGCAGAGGAAAAAGGAGAAAAAAAAGAATCCTGGCACAAGGTACATTTTATGCTGCTATATTTTGCAAGTCTCTTCTAGCCACTGGAGAAAACAAAACAGGTACAAAAGAAAAAAAAACAGGCCAAGACTTCACTTGAATGGATTCAAAGAGTCCCTTCCCAGGCTCTTGCAAAGAAACCTGAACTCTGCCAGGGGATGCAGGGGAAGGGGCTGTGTTTTCAGTACCAGCATCTTCACTGTGCCATCACCTGGATTGTGAGCAGTACTCACGAGCTTCTCATTAATATTACTTAACAATTATTAGGTAAATTAATTCTTCTACTCCATTATTACTTAGGCCTTAAAGATCTAAAGATTAATAGATTTTTTTTCTGCTTTTTAGGGCCGCACCCTCGGCATATGGAGGTTTCCAGGCTAGGGGTCGAATCGGAGCTATTGTTGCCGGCCTTCGCCACAGCCACAGCAACGCCAGATTAGAGTCGCATCTGCAACCTACACCAGAGCTCACGGCAACGCCAGATCGTTAATCCACTGAGCGAGGCCAGGGATCCAACCCACATCCTCATGGAATACTAGTCGGATTCGTTACCAATGAAACAAGACTGGAACTCCCTGGAGTGATTATTTAATGGGAAGATTTCTATTTGGGATGCCAAAAGTGTCCTGAAAATGGATAGAATGGCAGTTACCCAATAATGTGAGGGTACTTAATGCCACGAAATTGTACACTTAAAAATGATTTTTAAAAAATTTACATCTACTTTACAATAGAAATATCAAAACAAGTTTATAATTAAAAAAACCCATCCAAAGTGAAGTTGAACCCTGTTGAGGGAGGGGAAGGAGACGAAGCTCATGCCCGCTTGCTAGCGTCCCAGGAACGCACCTGCAACAACTCTGTCGAATGCTGGAAACCATTTTACGCACAGCATAATCTAACTTAATTCAGCACGATGTTTACAACTCTACGTGGACGTGTACACACACACTCACAAACACTCCCTACAAAGCATTAGACAGTCAGCAGGTTCGACGAATACAGGAGACAAACCGTACAAGAAAAAAAAAGGGAAACTTGCACTTCCTTTGGGGAAATGTACGTCGCTCACTAAACTATTCTTCTGCCTCTTTTGATGACAATGGGAGCCGCTGCTACCGGCTGCCTGGAGACACCCTGCGAGCCTTCCCCGGTGAAAGCGGGAGAGCCGCTGTCCCTGCAGGTGGCGACGCTGCCCATGGGGGCTGGTGGAGAAGATGGAGAGCCTTTACCTGGCGGCGGGAAGACGGGGTCCTGCTGCTTCCCGCTGCAGGGCAGTCCCGCAAGCTCGGGGCAGGAGCCGCAGATCCGCGAGGCGCTGGGCTAGCAAGCCTGGGAGGCTCCGCAGATCCCGCCCGACCCGGGGTTTGTGGTTCCCGAGTTCCTGCTTCCGTTGCGGCCGCCCAAAGTTTGCCAGAGGGGGAAGGGCGCATTCCCGCCCTGCAACCCGGAGATGCTTGGCTGCAACCTGGAGCTTGTGCTCTAGGCACGCGGGAGAGCCGAGAGCGAGAGCCGGGAGCCCCTCCCAGGACCGCCCCGCCCCGGGCGCCCCCCTCACCCACTCACACCGAGCATCCAGGAGGTGCGCGCTGCTGGGGGCGGGCCGCGACCCTGGTGCGTACCTGAGGGTCTACAGCTGCGCGTTCTTGTTTCCGGCTTCCCTGAGGAGAACAGGGCAAAAACCCGCATGAAAGTCGAACAGTACAAAAATGTGCACTGTACAAGCATACCGCGTTTGATTGCACTTAGCAGATACTGCTTTTATTTATTTATTTTTAACAAATTGAAGGCTTGTGGTAATCCTGCTTGGAGCAAATCTATTGGTGCCAAATTTCCAGCAGCTTTTGCACTCTTTGTATCACCTTCTAGTGGTTCTCACAATATTTCAAATTTTTATAGTGGCGATTTGTGGTCAGTGATCTTTCATGTTATTACCGCTCTAACTAGGTTCAGATTCTAGCTAGAATTTTTTTAGCCCTATTTTAAGGTATGTACATTGTGTTTTAAATATAACGCTATTGCACACTTAATAGACTACAGTAGAGGAGTTCCCGTCGTGGCTCAGCGGAAACGACTTCAACTAGGAACCAAGAGGCTGCGGATTCCATCCCTGGCCTCGCTCAGTGGACTAAGGGAGTTCTGAGTCCTGGCTCAGCGGTAACAAACCAGACTGGTATTCCTGAGGACTTGGGCTCGATCCCTGTCCCGCTCAGTGGGTTAAGGATCCAGCGTTGCCATGAGCTGTGGTGTAGGTTGCAGACGCGGTTCGGATCCTGCATTGCTGTGGCTGTGGCGTAGGCTGGCGGCTGAAGCTCCGTTTGGACCCCTAGCCTGGGAACCTCTACATGCCGCGGGTGCTGCCCTAAAACGACAAAGGACAAAAAAAAAAAAAAGGACTACTGTGAAGTGTAAATATAACTTTTATATGCACTGGGAAACTGAAACAGTTGTGTGGCTCATTTGTTGTGAAATTCACTTGACTGTGGTGGTCTGAAACTGAACAGTGGTATCTTTTACATATACCTGTAGAGTGAAAACTGCCTCTCGCTCCCTGTGTCCCAGTCTAGTGTGCAGTGCGCCCCCCCCACCATCTCCCCATTCCCACCCCACAGGCAAACACTGATCACATTTCTTTTCAGGAGTTTACAGTGCCTTCTATCTGGGTACAGTTAAGAGAATCCTATTTCAATTGTCCTCAATCACGTTGGCAATTTATGTGTTAAATGTGCAAGTCAAGACTCCGGAAATACATTGGGATTCTGCAGGATTTACTGCTTTTAGGTTTGGATGATAATGATGAAAACAACGGTATCTATTTAAAAATTTTATTCCCTAATATTTAGCGTAGTACCTGGTACATAACAGGTACATAGTAAATATTTAACAAAAATTTATTTGTTGATTGCACGAATAGGAAAAAAGGACTTAGGGTGTTCACTTCATTCCCACCCCCATACACAGGTAAACAAGGGAAACATTATTCAATCCCTGACACTTCAATTGCCAAGTATTCTAACCTTTCACAGTATGTCTACCTTGGTCGGTGTGAGCGAGCTTTCAGACCTAAGACACCATGCAGCTGCAGATTTATTCTAGGCCTGACAGCCTACGGCTCTAGTTTTAACCAATAGCTACAGGAGGCATATGTTTTCAGATATAGCCTATGAGCAAAGGTCCATTGTGTGAAACTGACTCTTACTTGTTGTATCCAGAGGACGACCTGCTTTTTTTTTTTTTTTTTCATTTTTGGCCGCCCAGCGGCATAAGGAGCTCCAGGACCAGGGATCAGATCTGAGCCACAGTCTCTCTATAAGCCAAAGCTGCAGCAATTCCGGATCCTTAACCCACTGTGCTGGGCTGGGGATCCAACCCATGTCCCAGAACTCCCAAGATGCTGCCAATCCTGTTGCACCACAGTGGGAGCTCCAACCTGTTTTTCTGGGGGGGGGGGGGT
>PVHT021183648.1:6841419-6855492 GCA_004024745.2 Catagonus wagneri
CCGGATCCTTAACCCACTGAGCAAGGCCAGGGATCGAACCCGCAACCTCATGGTTCCTAGTCGGGTTCGTTAACCACTGAGCCACGACGGGAACTCCTCTGTGCTGTTTTTTTTTTTTTTTTTTTTTAGGGCAGCACCAGAGCCATATGGAAGTTCCCAGGCTATGGATCAAATCCGAGCTACAGTTGCCAGCACACAGTCACAGCAGTGCAGGATATGAGCTGCTTCCTGCATACAGGATTGTGCAGGACCTAGAACACAAAATATTGTGTTTTTTTGGCCTTGCCCATGGCAGTTCCCAGGCCTGGGATCAAACATACGCCATTGCAGTGACCCTGAGCCACTACAGTGACAACACCAGATATTTAACTCACTGAGCCACATTGTAACTCCAGCAAAGCCTTTTTTTTTTTTTAACTAATTCCTTTTTTTTTTTTTTTTTGCGGCAGGATATGGCACACAGTCACAGCAATGCAGGATATGAGCTGCGTCTGCGACCTACACCACAGCCCATGGCAACGCTGGATCCTTAAGCCACTGAGCGGGGCCAGGGATCGAGCCCAAGTCCTCAGGAATATCAGTCTGGTTTGTTACCGCTGAGCCAGGACTCAGAACTCCCTGACCTGCTCTTGAATTACACTGATATTGCAAGTTTTGTTTTGAAGAGTTACCAAAGTAAAGGAAACTCTGGAGTGAATTCCCAGTGGAGAAGTTTTTCTCATGAAACCAGAGACTGACGTGCTCTGTACATATAATTTCTGTGGATGACATGTATGAGGGCCCAGGGTATAGACAGGTCACAGTGTTTGAAGGTCCTTTCACAGGTGGCCCTCGCTTAGGACTAAGTAGACCTTTCCCCACTTAGAAACTTCAGATTCAAGGTTGTGATATAATGAATCGGTCACTGCTGAAGTGGTATAATTTTCAGTGAACACAGCACATTGATGAAAATGATTCAAGAAAATTTTCTATTAATGTATACTATGTGTTTAAATTAGAAACTGCATCCATTGTCACCCCCGTTGACTGAAGAGAGTTTTAATTGTCTTCTCCTGATGCTTTAAAGCCCCATTTAGGTGAAGGCAGATTTTTTTTTAAAGTATTTTATTCACAAAATATATATTAAGCACCTGCATGGGAAATTAAAGACGAATTTTTTACCGAATGCAAGTTCATGTGCCTGCCTCACAGGTAGGCCAAACCAAAACACTGACGTTTAGAGGAGAGAAAGTTTTATTGCAGGGCCATGAACGAAGAATGGGTGGTTCCTGCCCCCCAAATCCCCAAATCCCTCAGATGTTTTCAGCAAAGCCTTTTTATTTAAAAAAATTGGGGGAGGGGTGTTTTCTGTGGCTTTTTTGGCCTCGCCCATGGCAGTTCCCAGGCCAGGGATCGAACATACACCACAGTAGTGACCCTGAGCCACTACAGTGACAATGCCAGATATTTAACTCACTGAACCACACTGGGACTCCAGCAAAGCCTTTTTTTTTTTAATTAGTTTTTTGGTTTTTTTTGGCCACACCTGTGGCATATGGAAATTCCCAGGCCAGGGATTGAACCCATACCTCAGCAGCAACCCAAGCCACTACAGGATCCTTAACCTGCTGCATCACAGTGAAAACTCCAGCAGCAAAGCCTTTTTAAAGGCCAGGTGAGGGAAGGGCATCCTAGGGTTTGTGATCAGCTTGTGCACCATTCTCTGATCGAAGGTGAGGTATCAGTCTGGCTAACATTATCAAGACTTAAAGGGCCAGTAGATCTGGGGACTACTCATGATCACCAAGTATTTAATTTCTTCCATGTGGTGCTTGCTTTTAGCATCTGAAAAACTCAGGACCTATGCATGAAATACTATTATCTGGGTGCTTCAGAGAGGAGCTACAGCAGAGGACATGGGGGAGGGCCTGTCTTGGGAAGGCCCATAGGGTCCTGATTTGTTACAAATCTACCTTCAAGATATTTTTAGCTTAGTGAGGGAGACACACAGGTAAATCAATGATTGTGTAAAGAATACACATTATTTAAAAAAAAAAAAAGGAGTTCCCGTCGTGGCGCAGTGGTTAACAAATCTGACTAGGAACCATGAGGTTGCGGGTTCGACCCCTGGCCTTGCTCAGTGGGTTAAGAATCCGGCGTTGCCGTGAGCTGTGGTGTAGGTCGCAGACACGGCTCGGATCCCGCATTGCTGTGGCTGTGGCGAAGGCTGGTGGCTACAGCTCCTGTTAGACCCCTAGCCTGGGAACCTCCACATGCCGCGGGTGCAGCCCTAAAATGACAAAAGGCAAAAAAAAAGAAAAAAAAAGAATACACATTATAACAAAAGAGGTGGAGTTGCTGTTGTAGCTCAGAGGAAAAGAATCTGACTACTATCCATGAAGACGCAGGTCCAATCCCTGGCCTCGCTCAGTGGGTTAGGATCAGGTGTTGCCATGAGCTGTGGTATAGGTCGCAGACACAGCTCGGATCTGGCATTGCCGTGGCTGTGGCTACAGCTCCGATTCGACCGCTAGCCTGGGAACCTCCATATGCCGTGAGTGTGGCCCTAAAAAGGTAAAAAAAAAAAAAAAAGATGCTAGCTAAGGAAGACTATAAGGGGGAACATCTAATCTGGACTTCCAGGAGGAAGTGCATGAGTTCAATTTTTTTAAAACACTTTATTTTCTTTAGAGCACCTTTAAGTTCACAGCAAGATTTCCCATATTGCCTCTGCCCCCATATATGCATAGCTTTTCCCATTATCAACACCGCCCATGAGACAGATATATTTGTTACAATTGATGAACTTATATTGACCCATCATAATCACCCAAAGACCATAGTTTATGTTATTAGTGTTGTATATTCTATGGGCTTGGACAAATGTATAATGATATGTATCTACCACTATAGTATCATAGAGAGTATTTTCACTGCCTCCCAAATCCTCTGTGTTCAGCCTATTCACCCCTCCCCTTACCCCCAACCCTGGCAAACGTGGATCTTTTTACTATCTCCATATTTTTGCTTTTTTGAAAATGTCATGTAGTGGGAATCTTATAGCAGGTAGCCTTTTCAAACTGGCTTCTTTCACTTTGTACTATGCATTTGGGTTTCCTCCACGACTTCTTCTCCTTTTCCATTGTCTGGACCAGAGTTTGTTTATATATTCACCTAAGGACACATTGGTGGCTTCCAAATCTTGGCTGTTACGATTAAAGCTGCAATAAACACCTGTGTGCAAGGTTTTGTGTGGACAGAAGTTTTCAACCAGAAGTTAAATCTTTTTTTTTTTTTTTTTCTTTTTACAGCCACACCTGTGGCATATGGAAGTTCTGGGCTAGGGGTCGAATCAGAACTGCAGCTGAGGGCTACGCCACAGTTACGGTAACACAGGATCCGATCGACGTCTGCGAACTACTCTGCAGCTTGCAGCAACACTGGATCCTCAACCCACTGAGCGAAGCCAGGGATCAAACCCACATTCTCACAGAGACTTTGTTGGGTCCTTAACCCACTGAGCCACAATGGGAACTCCCAGAAATTAAATCTTTAAGAATGAAGCTCAGTTAATTAGATGGAGAGAAAAAAGCTCTCCAGACAGAGAAAATAGCATGACCAACCAGGAAATTTCACCCCGACTGGCATGAAGTTCGCCTGAATAGAAAGAAATAGAGAAAGAGGCTGGGGTCAGAGAAAGAAGGTTCTCACTTGCTACATTTTAAATGGTATCCTGAAACCACAGGGAATTATTGGAGGGTAGTAACAGGTCCAGGGGCCTGATTAATTGTCTAGGAGTTCCCATTGTGGCTCAGCGGTAATGAACCCAACCAGTATCCATGAGGACACAGGTTAGATCCCTGGCCTCGCTCAGTGTGTTAAGTATCCGGCATTGCTGCAAGCTGCAGTGTAGGTCCAGATGTGGCTCGGATCTGGCATTGCTGTGGCTGTGGTGTATGCTGGCAGCTGAAGCTCTGATTTGATCCCTAGCCTGGGAACCTTACATGTGCCTAAAAGACAAAAAAAAGAAAAGAAAAAAAAGTCTAGAAAATTTTCCATGCCAGCCACATGAAGGATGTAGTGAAGGAGATAGTCAGAGACCTTCTGTTTTCCAAGAAATGAAAGAAGTGAGGAGGGCCTGAACTGTGCATGGAGAGATCAGAAATGAAGGCGAACCGGACTTGCTGCCGGCTTGGAAGTAGTAATAAGGCTAACCAGATTTCTGGCTCGGAGGACTGGGTAGACGCAGTGGCCAGCAATATAAAGACCCAGGAGAGGAGTTCCTGTCGTGGCGCAGCGGTTAACGAATTCTACTAGGAACCATGACGTTGAGGGTTCGATCCCTGGCCTCGCTTGGCGAACCTCCATATGCCGTGGGTATGGCCCTAGATAAGGCAAAAAGAAAAAAAAAAAAAAAAAAAAGACCCAGGAGGAGGAGCTAGTGTGGAGCAGAGAGCGGCATAATGAGTTTTAGAAGATTTGAATCCTGGTTTTAACACTTCTTAGCTGTGTGATCAAGAATAAGCCCCTCTGGAGTTCCCATCATGGCGCAGCGGAAATGAATTCGACTAGGAACCATGAGGTTGCAGGTTTGATCCCTGGCCTCATTCAATGGGTTAAGGATCCGGCATTGCCGTGAGCTGTGGTGTAGGTCACAGACGCGGCTCGGATCTGGCATTGCTGTGGCTGTGGCGAAGGCCGGCAGCTGTAGCTCCAATTAGACCCCTAGCCTGGGAACCTCCATATGCCGTGGGTGTGGCCCTAAAAAGCAGAAAAAAAAAAAAAAAAAGACTAAGCCCCTTAGCCTCTACATAAAATTAGGAAAGTGTTAAGTACTTTGTAGGCAGGTCATTCAGGGACAGTACATATGAAAATGATTTATAAACCTGAAAAATCTGTTCTATTGTTAGTTGTAGGCCACATAGATGACTATTCATGTGGAAGTGATTTTAAGGGTGCTAAAGGCATCAGTATAAAAGTTAACTATCTCTAAAGCCCCTCCAGAAGAATCTTTATGTTTAAAATGCCCATTTAAGGAGTTACTGTGGTGGCACAGGGGTTAAGAACCTGGCTGCAGCAGCTCAGGTGGCTGCAGAGGCACAGGTTCAATCCCTGGCTCAGGAACTTCCCTATGCCTCGGGTGTGGCCATCAGAAAAAAAAGAAAAGGAGTTGTGGCTTAGTGCATTATGAACCTGACGTTGTCTCTGTGAGGATGTGGGTTTGATACCTGGCCTTGCTCAATGGGTTAAGGATCTAGTACTGTTGCAAGCTTCGGCATAGGTCGCAGGTGTGGCTCAGGCTGGGCGTTGCCATGGCTATGGTGTAGGTCTCAGGTGCAGCTCTGATTCGACCCCTGGCCCGGGAAATTTCACATGCTGCAGGTGTGGCCATAAAGAGGAAAAAATAAAGAAATAAAATAACCATTTAAGACACTTATTCAAAAAAGACAGACAGATGGCCAAAAAGCACATGAAAAGATGCTCAACATTACTAATTATTGCAAATCAAAACTACAATGAAGTATCACCTCACACTAGTCAGAATGGCCATCACCAAAGTCTACAAACAATAAATGCTGGAGAGGGTGTGAAAAAAGGGAAGCCTCCTACACTGTTAACGGGAATGTAAATTTGTGCAACCACTCTGAAGAACAGTATGGAAGTTCTTTCAAAAACTAAATTAGGACTACAATATTATCCAGCGATCCCACTCCTGGGAATCTATTCTGAGAAAACCATAATTTGAAAAGATACATGTTCCCCAATGTTCTCTGAAGCACTATTTACAATAGCCAAGACATGAATGCTATCTAAATGTCCATCAAAAGAGGGATGGATAGGAATTCCCGTCGTGGCGCAGCGGAAACGAATCCAACTAGGAACCACGAGGCTGGGGGTTAGATCCCTGGCCTCGCTCAGTGGGTTAAGGATCCAGTGTTGCCATGAGCTGTGGTGTAAGTTGCAGACACAGCTTGGATCCCGTGTGGCTGTGGCTGTGGCTGTGGCGTAGGCCGGCAGCTACAGCTCTAATCAGACCCCTAGCCTAGGAACCTCTATATGCCACAGGTGCAGCCATAAAAGGACAAAAAGAAAAAAAAAAACAGAGGAATGGATAAAGAAAATGTGGAATATTATGTTATTATAATATAATAATATAATGTAATATAATTATAATATTATAATATAATATTATAATATAATATAGTGGAATGTATAATAAAAATGTGGAATGTATGTTATTATATACAATGGAATATCACTCAGGCATATAAAAAACAAAATAATGCCGTTTGCAGCAAGATCGACGGGCCTAGAAGTTATACTAAGTGAAGTCAGACAAAGACAAATATCATATGAGATCCCTAATATGTAGAAGCTAACAAAAAATGATACCTGGAATTCCCTTGTGGCTCATGAGTTAAGGCTCTGGCATTGTCACCACAGCAGCCCAGGTCGCTGACATGGCCTGCATTCAGTCCCTGGCCTGGAAACTTCTATATGCCAAAGGCACAGCCCCAAAAAATGATACAAAAGAGCTTAATTCACAAAACAGAAACAGACTAAAAGATTTCTAAACCAAATTTACAGTTAGCAAAGTGGAAACATGGGGTCGGGGGAGGGATAAATTAGGAGGCTGGGATTAATATATACACACTACTGTATATAAAATAGGTAATAAAGACCTACTGTATAGCACAGGGAAATCTATTCAATGCTCTGTAATAATCTACATGGGAAAAGAATATGAAAAGGAAGGGATATAGGTACACATATAACTAATTCACTGTTGTACATCTGAAACTAACAACATTGTAAGCCAACTATATTGCAATAAAATTTTTAAAATAAATAAAATGCCCATTTAATTTTCTTGCCACCGGACTGTGAGCTTCCTGAGGACAGGGAGACTGAGGGTCTTTTTTTTTTTTTTTGGTCTTTTTGCCTTTTCTAGGGCCGCACTCACCGCATATGGAGGTTCCCAGGCTAGGGGTCTAACAGGAGCTGTAGCTGCCGGCCTTCGCCACAGCCACAGCAACGCAGGATCCAAGCCACATCTGCAACCTACACCACAGCTCACGGCAACGCCGGATCCTTAACCCACTGAGCAAGGCCAGGGATCAAACCCGCAACCTCATGGTTCTAAGTCGGATTCGTTAACCACTGAACCATGACGGGAACTCCAGGGAAACTGAGTCTTGCTGGATCTTTTATCCCTAGCTTCTAGCGAGTGCCTGGCACAACACAGGCTCCCAATATATGCTGAGTCAATGAATGCAGGCATTTTACCTTCCAATATCGTTTTTTTCTGAGTAAAAGGTTTATTGAGATATAGTTCACATACTCTACAATTCACCTATTCAAAGAGTGCGATTCTGTGGTTTTTAATATATTCACAGAATTGTGCAACCATCACAATAAATTTCAAAATATTTTTCTCAACCCCCGAAAGAAACCCTCAGACCCATTAGAAGTCATTCCCCCCTGTTTCCCCTCCACCCCCCTCCTCTTCAGCCTTAGGCATCTATTTATTTATTTTTGTGTCTATAGTACCTCTTGTGGACATTTCATGTAAATGGAATCTACAATATGTGGTCTTTTGTGATGAGCTTGTTTCACATAATGTTTCCCAGGTTTATTTTCCATGCTGCAGCATGTATCAGTACTTCATCCCTTTTGGTGAGGAGGGAGGCATATAACACTCTATAGACATATCATGTTGTATTTATCCATTTACTGAAAACAAATGGCAACATAGGAGGTCCCAGCCTTTGCCCCCCCGTCCCGGCCCCCAGATTAACAGTTAGCTATCTACAGACAAAAACAGCTCTGCGAGTTCCTGCTGTGCTGCAAGGGGATCAGAGATGCCTTAGGAGCACTGGGATGCAGGTTGGCAGGTTCGATCCCCAGCCTGGCAGAGTGGGCTGAGGATCCGGAGCTGCTGCAGCTGCAGCTTAGGTCACACTGCAGCTGGGATCTGATCCCTGGCCTGGGAACTCCATGTGGCCACGGGGTGGCCCAAAGTGAAAAACAATACAAAACAAAAAAACAAAAACAGGTCTGGGAGAGCTCTGGAGTCCACTTAAGAAACTTTGGCAACACGGTAAGACAGAAAATTTGAGAATAGGAGTTCCCGTCGTGGCTCAGTGGTTAACGAATCCGACTAGGAACCATGAGGTTGCGGGTTCGATCCCTGGCCTTGCTCAGTGAGTTAAGGATCCGGCGTTGCCATGAGCCGTGGTGTAGGTTGCAGACGTGGCTCGGATCCCGCGTTGCTGTGGCTGTGGCGAAGGCCGGCAGCTACAGCTCCTGTTAGACCCCTAGCCTGGGAACCTCCATATGCTGCGGGTGCGGCCCTAGATAAGGCTAAAAGACAAAAAAAAAAAAAAATTGAGAATAACTGCCCAAGGAGAGAAAGCCGACAGCTTCATTTCCTTGCATTTATCCCATTTCCCCCTGACTGCACCGCTCAGTACCAAGAGGGAACTTGCCAGCTGGAAATAGATTTGCTAGAAAGAAGGAGCAGGGTGAAGAACCATCCTCCCCAGCCTTTTAGGGCACCACAGCGTGGTGCAAGTTCGGTTTTGAGGTAGGAGGTGGATGGGCCCCTGAGCTGAGAACAGCTGGGACTTGTTAAGCTGAGTAAATGAAGCCTTTCTTCTCTTTGAGGCGCCTCAAGGAGAAAGTTAATGGTAGGAGCGGAGCTCTGCTGGAGTAAAAAGACAAGATGACCACATCAGTCACTCCTGGGGTCAAGGAGACCCCCCCCTCCCGCCCTATGTTACACATGCGCAAAGACTCCTAGGGATCACAAAGGGAGGTGGCACCAGGCCATAAATCCTCATACTGTCCCGCCTCCCAAACCTGCCATGTTGGATTCTCAGAAGGAGAAGTGTGGAAGATGGGGCAGAAATCTTAGTTAAAAAAATTATAACTGAGGGAGTTCCCATCGTGGCTCAGTGGTTAACAAATCCGACTAGGAATCTTGAGGTTGGGGATTCGATCCCTGGCCTCCCTCAGTGGGTTAAGGATCCGGCGTTGCCGTGAGCTGTGGTGAAGGTTGTAGACGCGGCTCGGATCCCACATTGCTGTGGCTCTGGTGTAGGCTGGCAGCTGTAGCTCCTGTTAGACCCCTAGCCTCGGAACCTCCATGTGCCCCGGGTGTGGCCCTAGGAAAAAAAAAAGAAAAAGAAAAAGGAAATTATAACTGAGAACTTCCGAAACCTGGAGAGAGATTTGGACATACAAGTTCATGAAGCTAATAGGTCACCCGAAAATTTCAAAACCAAAACACTCTTTTCCAAGACAAATTATAATAAAGTTGTCTAAAATCATGACAAAGAGTGAATTTTAAAAGCATCAAGCGAAAAACAATTGTCTTATACATAGGCTATCAGTGGATTTCTTTGCAGATACCTTGCTGGCCAGTAGAGAATGGGATGATATATACACATTTTTTTCTCCTTTTGACCACCCCACAGCATAAAGAGTCCTGAGCCAGGCATCAGATCAGAGGCATAGTTGTGAACTATGCCGCAGCTGTGGCAATGCCAAATCCTTAACCCATTGTGCTGAGCTGGGGATTGAACCTGCATTCCAGTGCTCTTGACACCTCTGATCCTGTTGCACCACAGCAGGAACTCCTGGGATGATATATTTATCCATTCATCAATCGACGGATCCCTTTTAGAATGAAATGTTTATCCAAAGGGAAGTATAAAAATCACCAACACATCAGTATGGATTAGGGTATGGAACACAAGATAATTAAACATTGGTGTGGAAGAGAGGGAATAAGAGTCAGAATATGACTTACTTTCCCCCCTTTGCCTTCTTGCTCATCCTCCCCAAATAGGGCACATCTGAGAGAAGAGCCAAGGGCTTTCCAAGAGGGCTTTTCCCAGTTCCATCAGCCTGGTGGTTTATGTAAACTTCAAGACCATAGTCAAACATTACCTCTTAGGAAACTCTTTTGCTCTCTCAGGCAGTTTTTACTTCTGTCTTCACATTCCCACCAAATACTGAATTTATGTTCATTTGAATTTTTCTCATGGTACAGTGAGCCCTCCATACCCAAGTTTTCCTCCTGTGCAGAATTAGAGGGGCCAGCTGTAAGGGACTTGAATATCCATGGATTTTAGTATCCTCTGGGGGTCCTGGAACCAATCCCCCAGAGGATACCCAGGGACAACTATACTGTGATGGGGAGCAGAGAAGAAAGAGCATGAGATTTATAACCAGAGAATCTCAAATCCTAGTTTCACCGCTTACTACCTGGTGACCATGAGGAGATTACCTGTTTATGGTCATTAGGGTTATTGGGAAAATTAAACGAGTTAAAACAGGGGAAATGTCTGTGATATTGTAGAGTAGAAGGGACTTAATCATTTCATCAATTTGGCACTCTTTCTAATGATATATATATATGACGTTTATGCATATATAATCTCAGAGTATTTGCTTGAAATTACTTAAAACAAACAATATGAGTTGCAAAGTTCTGAGAATCCCAGAACCACTCAGCTCCTTGATGGGAATACATTGTTAGGTCTTGGTACATGATGCGAGAAAGTTGGCAGTTTCTGTTTTGCGTGACCCAAACTTCTTTTCCGCCTTTGATAGAATGCCTTGTGGATAACTGTCAAGCTCCCCAGAAAGTGACTAGTCTTGGGTCATCCACTTTCCTTTGAAGATGTATAAACATCCTAACAAATGAATCGTATTTTCTATTCGTTTTGCTCTCATTTCCAACTCCTTCCTTTACCATGTAGTATTTTTTGGCATGGTCATCCACTACTGAACTTCCAGCTTTTGGAACTGAAACAGGAACTTTGCATTGACAGCTATGGTTTCCAACCTTAAGTCTAACACCTCTATTTTGCCATTTGTAAAACGAGATTTAACATTTCACAACATACACGAATACAGAGTCACACCTGAAACTAATATGTTATATGTCACTTATAGCTCAGTTAAAACAAGAATAAATGCCCAAAAT
This sequence comes from Catagonus wagneri, assembly GCA_004024745.2. Lineage (NCBI taxonomy): Eukaryota > Metazoa > Chordata > Mammalia > Artiodactyla > Tayassuidae > Catagonus > Catagonus wagneri. Next base: position 6,852,395 of record PVHT021183648.1, read on the forward strand.
ACAAACACAAAAACAAACTCCCTGCAAACCTATTATGTAAAGTTCTAACAATCGGAGTAAAGTGCCTAGTGTGTGAGTGACGCTTGAAGGTGATGCACAGTATTACAACAGGAAACGTTTCACCCCTTGGGGCGGTTCTGCCTTTGAGGAGGTTGGGCCCTTTAAGGCTGCGCCCCCGGAGTCGCCCGCGCGAGTCTCCCCGCCCTCCCTCGGGCCGGGGCGGGGCCTCTAACCCGGAACTGACGGCCGCCGCAGCCGGCGCCGCCAATTGGCGTCCCGGAAGGAGTGAGCTGCGGCGCCCGAGCGAGCGAGTGAGTGCAAGCGGCGCCGCCCGCCGGCAGCAGGCGCGGCTGGTATCAGGCGTTCCCCCGCCTCTTGGTCTTGGGTTTCCCCAAAGAAGGCGGCGGGAGGCGTGTAGCCCTGCCGCGTTTCCTTGCAGTCAGTTCCCCAAATAGGGCCTCCTGTCCCCTGCCGCCCGCGCCCCGCGGTGGGCTGGGCGCGCCATCCCCACACCGCAGCCCGTTGTAGCCTTCTCATCTAGGTCCCCGGCCCCTGCCCTGTCGCCCCGTCGTCGGAGCGGTCACCGGCCGTTCCGCTGTTCCTCCGCTACCACCGCTGCCGGCAACCATGGGCAGCGAGCAGAGCTCCGAGGCCGAGAGCCGACCCAACGATCTGAACTCCTCAGGTCGGTGTCCTAACTTCCCCCCTCCTCCAGCCTGCGCTGCCTGCTTGCGGAGCGGGCTCCCTCCCAGCCTGGTGGGGACTGGGACGGGTGGACAGGAACGCACAGAAAGCCCTCCCCATGCTTTTTTCTTAAAAAAAGAAAAAGTAACCATCTGGCCTAGCTTTGATTCTCTCGGTGGAAGTGAGTGCCTGTGATTCCAAGCTGAGCCAACGTGGCCGTCCGTGCCCATTAATTTTCAAAACAGCTGTGTTTCTGTCAGCTGTAGCCTACTCTTTGAAAAGAGGACCTAAATAATATCTGGCTTTAGTGTTGATGCCTGACAGTGAGATTTGGTCGCACAGTGTATGGTTCACAGACAAGACCTCAAAGAACAGATTCCTTCTTACAATAAGTGGGTCCTAGAAGATTCCTTTTCAGAGGGATGTGTGGCAGGTGTATGGTCGTTTTGCAGCCTTGGTTGCAAACGTGTCCAGAAACTGCATCCAATTGGATGATTTCTCGGCTCCCTTTTTAATATAGAAGTTGTCGGGGAAGGCAAGTTCTGGTGTTTTTCCTTATTTCTTCACTCGTCCATATTTTTTTGTTGTAGGAACGGGAGGCTTATTGTTCCTGTAATATAGTGCGCACTCAATAAGTAAAGCTGGTGCTTAACTGAGAATCATTTGCTCCTCTTTGTTACCCACCAAACCCTGGGACCACTGGAGCTGACCTAGATAAGAGTTGCTAATCCAAATTGGCTTATCTCTGGAGCCTAAAAAGAGCTCTGGTCATAGGGCTGCTCAGTTCTTAGTAGGATCTGTACTTCAGAAATATAGAAGCTAACAGATTGGGGGATTCCACACTGAAAGGTGCCCTTAAAGACTAGTTCAGACCATTCTGGGAGCTAGATTAGACAGCTTTCTATGGTGTGCAGCATGTACTAGCTTTGCTACTTTTTTTATTTTTTGGGAAGACCCAGAATGTAGTATTTTATAACAAACACAGAAATAGTTGTTACCCCTTACTTTCTTGCCTCTGTGTCAGGCCAGAAGCATATTTTATGGGAAGAAGTGTGGCATCTCTTTAATAGGATTGCTTACCTACTGACCAGCAGCATGAGCTCTAATTAGTACTAGATCATACTAATCGGTGCTACCCAACAGCATAGGTTGCAACTTGCCTATTCCCCTGTGCTTAGTGCTTCACATGTGTTCATGTTTAATCCTTGCACTAGCCCCATTTTACAGTTGAGTAGTAGAGGCTAACTAGAATCTAGTAAAATCCGTTTTCATCTGGGGTCTAGGGGAGGAGGAATTACTTTGTAGCAGGAAAGATTTCTGGCCTGGGATTTGTAAAGTATTAGGTAAATTATCAAAAGAGGCTAAGAGAAATTTTCTTGAAGAGCAGTGAAAATAGCTGAGATGCAGTGAATGCCAAGACACAAGAGACTTTAGGCTCTAGGAGGCAGGGCAGTTCTTTGGCCACATGTGTGGCATATGAAAGTTCCCAGGCTGGAGCTGAATCAGCTGCAGCTGCTGGCCTACACCACAGCCACAGCATCACAGGATACTTAACCCACTGATTGACGCCAGGGATCCAACCTGCATCCTAGTGGATACTAGTTGAGTTCATTATTGCTGAGCCAGAACAGAAACTCCTCTGAATCAACTTTTGAGAACTGGTTATGGTGAGCCTGTAAATACTACTCCTAGAGTATAAAACAGTAAAGATTCATTTTTGCCCCAACCAGGAAGATATTTGGGAGAAGAGGATTTCTTGGTCTAGGGAGTCCTTGATAGTTTGACTCACTTCCCTCTAAATGGATTACATTCTCCTTGGGGACCTGAAGTTTACCTGCATCTCTAGCGGTCCCCCAGATTCTGAATTTTGCCTCAGCCTGCAATGGGCCTACTGGTTATTTCTGTCCTGTGACTTTAAGCGTGAGGAGGGTGGTACCATCATCTAAGGTTGAGAACCAGCCTTCCTACCCCCTTGATTAATATCTATTGGACATACTGGGCTTGCTTGCTGTGATGGGATGACTACACAGCTTTGCAAAGTGCCACAGGGATGGACCATGTATACCAACAACCCATAAACTTCCAGTTCCTTTCTTAATTCTGTTTCTAGCACTGTTGACCTTGAGCGAGTCACAGCTCAATTTTGTACCCCTATTTCCACATTGGTGAAATAGGGGCAAACATTGGGAGGAGGAAAGAAGCAAAAAATTAAAAATCTGCTTTTTCTTTTGTGTCTTGAATAATAAAATATTTGTAATTACAAAGACAGTTTCATAGTTGGTGTGTATTCCTGTAAAGTTTGAGGGTTTTTCCATCTCAGAGAAAATAGAGGTCTTCCATAATTCATCCCCTATATCCCAGCCTTCACTGCAGGATAACTACAGTTAGCATTTTTTGTGTGTGTAAAAAATAGT
>PVHT021183648.1:6856492-6899695 GCA_004024745.2 Catagonus wagneri
TCTGCTTTTTCTTTTGTGTCTTGAATAATAAAATATTTGTAATTACAAAGACAGTTTCATAGTTGGTGTGTATTCCTGTAAAGTTTGAGGGTTTTTCCATCTCAGAGAAAATAGAGGTCTTCCATAATTCATCCCCTATATCCCAGCCTTCACTGCAGGATAACTACAGTTAGCATTTTTTGTGTGTGTAAAAAATAGTCTTTTTAATGACTACAGTGAAAACAGCTTTGGTGAGGGAGGGGTAGCTAACTGACAGGCAACTCCTGAGTGGTGTAACTTTATTTTCAGTGGCCCCTTCTCCAGCTAAGCACAGAGCCAAGATGGATGATATTGTGGTTGTAGCTCAGGGCTCCCAAGCGTCACGGAACGTCAGCAACGATCCTGATGTCATCAAGTTGCAAGAGATTCCAACCTTCCAGCCGCTTTTGAAAGGTAAGAACTTGCATTTTAAAAAAAAAAATTATTGAAATGTAGTTGATTTGCAGTATGTGTTAGTTTCAGGTGTATGGCAGAGTGATTTGGTTATATGTGTATATTCTTTTTCAGATTCTTTTCCATTATAGGTTATTATAAGACATTTAATGTAGTAGTATCTCACCGATATCATTGGACAGGTCTTCCAGACAGAAAATCAGTAAGGCAACAGAGATCCCAAATGACAATAGAATAGTCTTAATTGATATCTACAGAACACTATATCCAATAAACCCCAGAATACACATTCATTTCAAGTGCACATGGACCATTCTCTAGGCTAAACCACACACTAGGACACAAAGCAAGCCTCAACAAATTTAAGAGGATAGAAATTATTCAAGGGTTTGCATTTTATCTTATCTGGACTTATTGGAACGGTGTGTGTAGCCCCACTACTCTCCCCTGATTTCCCTGTGCTTTACACATCTCTTTTAAGCCTTTCCTTAAATGCCATCTTCTTGGAGAGGTGTTCTTGACTACTCTATTTAGAATTGCAGCCCCTTTCTCTGGAGCACATAATCATCATTGACCTACTGCATAGTTTATTTATTTGTTTACTATCTGTACTTCTCTGCTAGTATGTGAGCTCCATAATAGCAGGAACTTTCTGTGTTTTGTGTACCGTTGAATCCTTAGCACTTGGAATAGAGCCCTGATATAATTTAGGGTTTGAGTAAATGCATGAATGAATGATGTTGAAGTTGGCTTACCTGTCATATTTCCACAAAAAAGATTTTCATTCCTCTTTGTGATCTGGATGATGGGTTGGCTAGTTCAGCTCTATAAAGAAAATCTCCATGACCACATACACTTATAATTAATCCTGGCAACTGTTTTTGTAGCAGGGGGAGTTTGTGTTTGAGAGGAGAGAGCGTTTTTTAATCGGCTCTCCTGATTAGCATATATGGGTGTAGTTTGCTTTTAGCATGAATTTTATTATTCGTTTTATATATATATATATATTTTTTTTTTTTTTTTGTTCTTTGGCCAGGAATCAAATCTGAGCCACTGTTGTTGATCTACCCCACAGCTGTGGCAAGGCCAAGTCCTTAACCCACTCTGCCACAGCAGAAACTCCCTTGATAATTGTATTTTATATTTGTATTAACTTTATATTAATACATATGTTACCTTATTATTTTAATATCTCAGTTAAGTGGCAGTGATTTTCTGTTAACTGAATGAGGTTTCTCCTATAAGAATCACTCTCCGTCTCCTTACAAAAGATTAGGAAATATAATTGATTTAGTTGACATACATTAGTTCACTTAACCTGGTACAATGTAATATAAAACATCTTACATTTATATAGATATTTGTATTAACAGGTTCCCTACCCTGCACACACATATGCATTATCTCTTTAGTTCTTACATCATTAAATATGTTTAAATGATTTGTGCCAGATTTGCTGACAGATAGAGGTTGAACTTGAACCTTTATTACTGATGTCAAATCTTATACTAGTTACACTATTCCATAGTGTACCTAAAAAATAAAAATAAAAGCAAATGATGCTTCATAGATGATCCATATATCATCTTATTCTTCCCAGGACTTCATCTGCTTTACATATGAGGAATACAAGTTTTCATTCTTTTTAAATTGGCCCTTTAGTTTTAGACTTTGGTAAACTCTTCTTGTCCTGGGTGAGGCCTGTATGATCTATTTTTATCTACACTTTGGGGAAATACAAAAAACAACAAAAAACAAAAACAGGAAACCCCCTAGATCTTTGAGATATAGTTAACAATTTTCTGGAACTAGTGTTTTTTCTTTATGATGATGATGATGATTATTGGCCTTGCCTGTGACATGCATAAGTTCGTGGTCAGGGGATCAAACCTGTGCCACAGCCGCAACAATGCCTGATCCTTAACCTGCTATGCCACAAGGGTGCTCCTTGTATTTCTTCTTTAAACGTTTTTTCCTTAAATGTTTAAAATAATTCATATTTGGGGAGTTCCCATTGTGGGTCACTGGGTTAAGGACCCAGTGTTGTCTCTGTGAGGATGTGCGTTTGATCCCTGGCCTCACTCAGTGGGTTGAGGATCCTGCATTGCTGTAAGCTGTGGTGTATGTTGAAGATGTGACTCCGATTGGGTGTTGCTGTGGCTGTGGTGTAGGCCTACAGCTGTGGCTCCAATTCACCCCCTAGCCTGGGAACTTCTGTATGCCACAGATGCATTGCAAAAAGAAAAAAAAATGTATTTAGGGTTTCCCTGGTGGCACAGCAGGTTAAGGATCCAGCATTGTCTCTGCTCTGATGTGAGTTTGATCCCTGGCCTGGGAACTTCTGCGTACCACAAGCATAGCAAAAAAAATAGTAATAATAGTTCATATTTTATGATAAACTGACTTGAGGGAAGCACCTGGGAGGTTTGATGTTAAGGGAAGCTAGCCTTGATTTTTAAATCATCTCTGGGAACCTGGAGAGTGAATAATTAATACGGTGCATTAATGTAACACAGCTGGACTTGGTTGCTTTGCTACTTGGATTTTATTTTTTTATTTCTGAAATATATATATATATATATTTTGATTATATATATATTATACATATATATATATTTTTTGTCTTTTGTCTCCTTTTAGGGCTGTACCCGTGGCATATGGAGGTTCCCAGGCTATGGGTTTAATCGGAGCTATTGCTACTGGCCAAGGCCAGAGCCACAGAAACCCCAGATCCGAGCCATGTCCGTGACCTGCACCACAGTTCATGGCAACACCAGATCATTAACCCATTGAGCAAGGCCGGGGATCCAGTCCGCATCCTCACAGTTCCTAGTTGGATTCCTTTCTGCTGCGCCATGACAGGAATTCCTATTTTTGAAGTATATTTGATTTACAATATCATGTTACTTTCAGGCATATAGCATAGCAATTCAGTATTTTGCAGATTATATTCCATTATAGGTTATTACAAAATAATGGGTATAATTCCCTGTGCTGTACAGTGTATCCTTGTTGCTTATCTATTTTTGATATAGTAGTTTGTATCTGTTAATCCCATATCCTTAATTTGTCCCTCTCCTCTTTCTCTTCCCCTTGGTAACCTCAAGTTTGCTTTCTATACCTGTGAGTCTGTTTCTGTTTTGCACATATATTCATTTGTATTATTATTATATTTTAGTGGCCACACCCGCAGCACATGGAATTTCTCGGCCAGGGATTGAATCTGAGTTACAGTTGCGACCTATATTCCAGCTGGCTGCAGCAGTGCTGGATCCTTTAACCCTCCGTGCTGGGGATCGAACCCCCTATCTCTACAGCAGCCTGAGCTGCTACAGTCAGATTCATAACCCACTGCACCACAGCGGGGAACTCCCCCATTTGTATTAATTTTTTGATTCCATATATACATGATATAGTAATTTGTCTTTTTCTCTGACTTACATCACTGAGCATAATTTTCTTCAGGTCCATTCACATTGCTGCAAATGGCAGTATTTCATTCTTTTTTATGACTGAGTAATATTCTATTGTGTGGTGCGCATGCGCATGCATGCGAATGTGCTCTCTCTCTCTCTTTCTCTCTCTCTCTATATATATACGCACACACTCCATATCTTGGCGTTTGGGTTGTTTCCATGTCTTGGCCATTGTAAATAGTGCTACTGTGAACATTGGGGTGCATGTGTCTTTCCTTTTAGTGTTTTAATTATTTATTTATTTATTTTTTTGTCGTTTTAGGGCCGCACCTACTGCCTATGGAGCTTCCCAGGCTAGGGGTCTAATTGGAGCCAGAACTGCCAGCCTGTGCCACAGCCACAACAACGACAGATCCGAGCTGCATCTGCCACCTATACCACAGCTCACGGCAACACTGGATCCTTAACCCACTGAGCGAGGCCAGGGACCCAACCCACAACCTCATGGTTCCTACTTGGATTCTTTTCTGCTGTGCCACGACAGGAACTCCGAGTGTGTCTTTTCAAAGTGGTGTCTTCATCTTTTTCAGATATATGCCTAGGAGTGGAATTGCTGGATCATGTGGTAGTTCTATTTTTAGTTTTAAAAGGAACCTCTATACTGTTTTCCATAGTGGCTGCACCAAATTACAGTCCTACCAACAGCATACGAGGGTTGCACTACGTGGATTTTAACTGGGACTTGGCTACCAACTGGCTGTGTTGTCTTGGCTTTGTTTTTCACCTCTTTGAATCTTGGTGTTTCGAATATTGAGAATAGATGCAGGGGAGGAAAAGGCACACAAGAAGCAGCTTGTAGTTAGGAGGAATCCTGGTATTTGGCTGAGGAAGGTAGGAGAAATCACTTGCGAGAGTGATGAGAGTGATGTGAAAATAGAAATGTCAACAGTAGCAGTGGCCAGACTGCAGGAAACAATAAAAAAGCCAGTGAGCATGTGAGTTGATGCTCCTATTTCACATGTGAAAAAGATATTATCTTGTACATTGATTAGAAAAGGTAGGCAAAGGGGACAGTTGGGTGGAAATAATAAGCGTAATCATGATAATAATAGCTAATCCCCACCTCCTGTAGTGTGCATATGTGTTATTCTTTCCATTTTGTAGATTGAAATATTGAGGCTCAGAAAGCTTCAATTCATTCCCTAAAATCACATGGCTATAAGTGATAGCCCATTTCAAGAGGCCATCAGGACATCGTGTTTTAAATATTTTGTACATAGAGTGGGACTGAATTTCAGACACATAGATACAGAGAACAGTCTGGTGGTTGCCAGAGTTGCAGATGAGAGAACTAGGTGAGGGAGATTAAGGGGAGCAGACTCCCAGTTATAAAATATATATGTCACAGGGATGTAATTCAGAGCATAAGGAATATGAGTAATATTACAGTAATTATGGCGACAGATGGTAAGCGCATTTATCACAGTGATCTTTTGGTAATGCGCAAAATTATCCAATCACTATGTTGTACACCTGAAATGAATATGATATTATAAATCAGTTATACTTTAGTTTGAAAAAGAAATTCAAACTCAGCTTCCCTTTCTAGCGAAGCCTATCATTAAAATCGCAAGGCTGCAGTAGCAAATAGAGTGACAGGAGTGAGCTGGTTTGGATTTTCAGGTGCAGCGTTTGTTATAGAGCCTCCTGCTTTGACATTGTTCTGCCTGGTAATTTAAAGCCCTGCATCTGCTTACTGGGCTGGAGCCACTCATCACTGTTGCCTTTGCACTCTAATCTCTTTTTTCCTCTTTACTGCTTTCAGGATGAGGCTCTTTCTCAGAAGAGTAAAAGGGCCACACACTGAGGGCTGCACACCCAGGTTTGATTTCAGAAAGCTTTTATTCAAGTTAATGACAGTGTATTCTTTCAAAACAATACATTCAAGTATTACACAGAGTTCACTATTGTTCCATAATGTCATGTGATGTAATGTTAATGCTGGTGGGTGATCTGCAGAGGCAGTGGCTGGGAGAGTTTGGGGCTATTTGTATGACTGAGGTAATGTTTGCATTTTTAATAAACAGATTCTTTTCTTTGGTCTAAACTCTTTTGGATAATTATCCCAGGGTATAATTTATGCTCCAAACAAATGCCAAATTGCACTGTGTTGTTCATGTTCCTCTTTTATTTTAAGCCAAAAGAATTTCTTTGTTTCATAGTGGTCTCTGAATTAGCAATTTATTTTGAAACATAACACCCTTAGGAGAAAATGAGAAATTGAAAAATTAGAAAGTAGCAATAAATGGCCTTGACAGAGCATAAAACCAAAATGTAGATTTGATGGAAATTAGATGCCCAGGGGTTAAACAAGCCTTATAGATTTCTTACTTAAAATTCAGTCACTCATATTTTTTAATGAATCCTACTATTTTATGTCATTCTATAGAAATGAAATTCTCCCAAGATAAATGCAGTATTGATGTTCTATGTATAAAAGTTCTTAAATAATTATTCTATTCACTCCTGGCGATGAATATATGCATCGATGCACAAGGACATGTTCATGCGTACACATGTGACGTTCTTTGCAATGACCAATCATTTTTATTACTGACCTTGGTTACAACATAAGGTTGTCTTGCTGCCTAAGGAGGGCTGTCCTTGTCACTTACAAGGAAAATCATACAGTGTAAATGCTTCATAGACGCTAAGCAACTTTGTTGGGAGTTCTGTGCTTGGTTGTTGAGAACATGATGCATGTGAAGGAGATTTTTGACCCTTAAAAAGAGCCTGGGGGTTTTCTTGGTGGAGCAGAATCTCACAGAACAGCAGTGAAGGCCCTCAGATCAAGGGGAACATTGAGAATTGGTGATTGAGGTGGAAAGCGGGGGAAGAATGAATTGGTGGAAAATATTGATGTGAAGAACGAGGCAGCTAGATTTCAAATGACTCGTTCGTTCACATCTTTCTCACCCACTCACCTATTAGCCAGACAGATCAAATAAAGAAAGACAGTCCTTCCTGGCATTTATCAGACACCTGTCTCTGCTGGCCGTCAGGCCTTATCTCTGCATTGGAAAGCTGAGTACCAAAAGAGGGACAAGGGGATGGATCTTAATGAGAGCCACAGTCTTCTTTGAACGGTTTAGAGGTGACCTCTAGACCCAGGTTGGTCCTAAGAGTATAGTTTCCTCTAGATACCATCTTTGGAAAGCCGATAATTCATTCCTGATTACTTTGTAGATGTATTTGTATATGTAATAGTGCTCCAGTTAACCTTTTATTGCCTAGCCACGTCAAGTCTTGCTCAGAGGAGTGGGGAGTTCCCGTCGTGGTTCAGTGGTTAACGAACCCGACTAGGAACCATGAGGTTGCGGGTTCGATCCCTGGCCTCGCTCAGTGGGTTTAGGATCTGGCGTTGCCGTGAGCTGTGGTGTAGGTCGTAGACGCGGCTCGGATCCCGCGTTGCTGTGGCTGTGGCGTAGGCCGGCGGCTACAGCTCCTGTTAGACCCCCTAGCCTGGAAACTTCCATATGCCGCGGGTGCAGCCCTAGATAAGGCAAGAAGACAAAAAAAAAAAAAAAAGAAGAAGAAGAGTGGGGCATACCCGGAGAATGGTAGCTTTAAACCAATGGAGTGGGTTCATCAGAGCAACCTCACTTTTCCCCTTATTCTGGTGAATCTTTGCCTGCATCCATTCTTATTTCTTTCCATTAAATCTCAGCGAAGGTGTGTCTTTGCCTTTCTCTAAATTTTACCTCCTCTCCATTTTCACTTTTTCCTTCATTTGCTGGAACTTTACTTGTCTTTTCCTTGTCTCTAGCATCTAGCTTAGTGAACCTTTCTCCTATTGTTTAGTTATATAGATCTTCTCATCTTTTAAACAAAAAGACCTTATTTTGACTCTATTTCTCCTCATCTCTGTTGCCAAATGTACTGAGTAACATGGCCATGACGTGCTGTCCCTGTGTCCTTTCTTTGTCTTCCATTCTTTTTTTTTTTTTGGCTGTGCCCATGACATGTGAAAGTTCCAGGGACAGGGATTGAACTCGAGCCACAGCAGTGACAATGCCAGATCCTTAACCCACTGAGCCACCAGGGAACTCTGAGAGCTACCTCTTCCACTCGTTTTTAAAATAATTATTATTTTTATTTTATTGTTTATTTTTTACATTTTGGGCCATACCCACGGCATGCAGAAGTTACCTGGCGAGGCATCAGACCTGAGCCACAGCAGTGACAATGCCAGATCCTTTACTGCTAGGCCACCAGGGAACTCCCTTTTTTTTTTCTTTTTGGGACTGCACTTGTGGCATACGGAGGTTCCCAGGCTAGGGATCGATTTGGAGCTGCAGCTGCCAGCCTATGCCACAGCCACAGCAATGCAGGGTACTTAACCCACTGAGCAAGGCCAGGGATCAAACCTTCATCCTCATAGATACTAGTTGGGTTCATTACCAATGAGCCACAATGGGAACTCCTTTTTTTTTTCTTTTATGGGGCTATACCTGCAGCATATGGAAGTTCCCAGACTAGGGGTCAAAAAGGAGCCGTGGCTGCTGGTCTGCATGACAGCCAGGGCAGCGCAAGATCTGAGCAGTATGTGTGACCTTTGCCACACCTTGCAGCAACATTGGATCCTTAAACCACTGAGTGAGACCAGGGATTGAACCTGCATTCTCTTGGATACTAGTTGGGTTCTTAACCTGCTGAACCACAATGGGAACTCCACCTCTTCCATACTTGAGGGTCTCCCATACATGGCCTTATCAACATTTACTTCTTTGGACAGTTACTGATAGTCCCTTTTCATGCATAAAGTTCATGACTAAAGTTTTTCTCTGTCTATGTCCCTTTTTTTTTTTTTTGTCTTTTGTCTTTTTAGGGCCCCACTCACGTCATATGGATGTTCCCAGGCTAGGGGTCTAATTGGAGCTGTAGCGGCAGGCCTATACCACAGCCACAGCAACGTCAGATCTGAGTCCTGTCTGCAACCTACACCACAGCTCACGGCAACACTGGATCCTTAACCCGCTTAGTGAGGCCAGGGATCGAACCCCCAACCTCATGGTTCCTAGTCAGATTGGTTTCTGCTGCACCACGATGGGAACTCCTGTGCATGTCCTTCTTATCTTTTTCATATTTAAAATAGGGTTTCATCTGCTTATGAAACCTTTTTCTTTAGCTTTCATGCTTACTGTTCGCATAGTATATCTTTTTTCCAGTTCTCTATTTATCTATGATTCTGCATCTTTATATTTAAAGTGCATTTCTTGTAGGTGGTATATAATTGGGTCTTGCTTTTGTATCTAGGCTGACAGTCTTTTATTTTTGGCCACACCTGGGTCACGTGGAGGTTTCTGGGTCAGGGACTGAACCCACAGCACAGTAGCATCTGAGCCACAGAGGTACAGAAGTGACAATGCTGGGTCCCAAACCCCCTGAGCCACAGAACTCTAGTCTGCCCTTTTTTTTTTTTTTTTTCCAGTGGTCGCACACTGTGGCTTATGGAAGTTCCCAGACCAGGGATAGAATCCTAGCCACAGCTGCTACCTGTGCCACAGTTGGAGCAATATCGGATCCTTTAAGCCACTGTGCTGGGCAAGAGATTGCCCAGCAGCTATCTGAGCTGCTGCAGTCAGATTCATAACCCTCTGCCTTTTAATGGGATTATAAATTGGTGTGGTTGGATACAGGTCTACCTTGTAGCTCTTATTTTTGCTGTCTGCTGTGGTTCCTCTCATACTCTTTTCCTAACTTTTTTGGGATCAGTTGAATACTTTTTAGTATTCCATTTTACTTCCTCAATTAGCTTTTTCAGTTGAACTCTTTTGCATGATTTTTTTAAGCGTTTGCTCTAGGGATTACAATATATATCCTTAATGTATCATGGTTCACATAGAGTTAATATTGTACCATGTTACATAAAACGTAAGAACCTTTTAATGGTGTGGTTCCATTCACCCCCAGTTCTATGTGCCATAGTTATCATATATAGCGCATCTCCATATATTGGAAACCCCATGGGGAAGATATATATGGAGACATATATATATGGAGATATATATATCCATATCTTTTGAAGAAATTAAAAGACTAAAAAAAACTGTGTATAGAAGGTTTACTCACATGTTTGTCGTTTTTGGATTTCTTAATCCTGTCCTAAAGACTCCAGTTTCCATTTGATGTCATTGATTCTTAGTCTGAAGAACTCCTTGTAGCATTTCTTATAGTGTAGATCAGCTGGAAACAAATTCTTTGTTTCTGTTTATATGAAAATGTCAGTTTTGCCCAGTTTTATTGTAATCCCTTTTTTTTCTTTATAATTACTATGTTTTTGAGGCAATATTGTGAGACCTTGTAATCATTTTTCAACACTCTTTTGCTGGTTATGATATCCATTGATGTTTCTTGATTGAATTAATGATTTAGTGATGGTTGCCAGATAGTGATTTTCTAATTTATTATTCCGTCTACATTTATTAGTTTGCATTTTACTATAAGGAAGACCTTTCTCGTCTCATTTATTTATTCATTTTTCCTTTAAGTCAATGTGGAACAGTGAATTCTATCATTCATGAGTTATAATGTTAAAAGTCATTATATTTGGCCCTCTGTATCTGTGGGTTCTGCATCTATAGGTTCACCCAGGGGCAGGGTGAAAATATTCAGGAAAGAAAGAAAATATTCAGAAAGTTCCAAAAAGCATAACTTGAATTTGCTGAGCAGCAGCAACTATTTACATATCATTTACATCGATTTCCATATAATTTGCATTAGATGTTATAAGTAATTTAGAGATGATTTTAAATGTATGCGGGGATATGCATAGGTTATATGCAAATACTATGCCATTTTGTTTTTAATTTTTTTAAATTTACATGTAGTTTACAATGTTGTGCCAATTTCATCTGTCAGTGGATATTTAGGTTGTTTCCATGTCTTGGCTATCGTGAATAGCGTTGCTATGAACATACGGTTGCATGTATCTTTCTTTTCCTTTTTTTTGTCTTTTTAGGACCGCACCCTTGGCATATGGAGGTTCCCAGGCTAGGGGTCTAATCAGAGCTGTAGCCGCTGGCCTGCGCCACAGCCACAGCCAGTGCCGGGTCCTAGCCGCGTCTGTGACCTACACCACAGCTCACAGCAACGCCAGATCGTTAACCCACTGAGTGATGCCAGGGATCAAACCTGCAAGCTCATGGTTCCTAATCGGATTCATTTCCGCTGCGCCATGACGGGAACTCCCATGTATCTTTTTGAATTGTAGTATTGTTCAGATATGTGCCGAGGAGTGGGATTGATGGATTGTATGGTAGTTTTACATTCAGTTTTCTGAGGAACCTCCATACTGTTATCCATACTGGTTATATCAATTTACATTCCTACCAACAGGATAGGAAGGTTCCCTTTTTGCCACACCCTTTCCAGCATTTGTTATTTTGTAGACTTATTAATGATGGCTATTTTGACTGGTGTGAGGTGGTATCTCACTGCAGTTTTGATTTGCATTCGTCTAATAATTAGTGATGTGAAACATTTTTTCATGTGCCCGCTGGTCATCTGCCCATTTTTCAATGGAGTTTTTTTTTGTATGTGTGTCGTTGAGTTGTATAAGTTGTTTGTATATTTTTGAGATTAAACCCTTGTTGGTTGCATCATTTGCAATTATTTTCTCCCATTCCGTAGGTTGTCTTTTTGTTTTTTCTTTAATGGTTTCCTTTGCTGTGACAAAGCCTGTAAGTTTGATTAGGCGTTGTTTTTACTTCTGTTGCCTTGGGATACTGACCCAAGAAAACATTTATAAAGTTAATGTCAGAGACTGTTTTGCCTTTGTTCTCTTCTGGGAGTTTTATGGTGTTCTGTCTTATGTTTGTCTATGCCATTTTATATAAAAGATTTGAGCATCCAGGGACTTTGGTATCCAAAAGTCCTGGAATCAATCCCCCCCACAGACACCAAGGGATGACTATTTTCAGTCTCAAAATGCTCCAAATTTGTCTAGTTGGAACACCATCAGTTTAGCTTTCTGTATCCTTTTGGCATATTCTCATTATTCTTTGAACATATTTTTATTCTCTGGCACAATATAAGGCTCCAAACTTACCTTGTTCTTCCTTGGCCCCAGCCATAGAATCAGGCATTTCTCTAGGAGCCCCAGTTCGTTAAGTGGAGGCTGGTGTTTAGAAACCACTCCCAGTCCCTTTTCGTGGGTTCAGCAAGGAAATATATGCATGTATATATATACATATATAGAGAGAGAGAAATTCACACATTTACACTTATAGTTATTTATTTATTTATTCTTTTTATTTGTTTGCCATGCCTGCAGCATGCAGAAAATCCTGGGCCAGGGATCGAACCTGAGCCATAGCAATAACCTGAGCTGCTGCAGTGACAGTGCTGGGTCCTTAACCGATAGGCTACAAGGGAACTCCACACTTGTATTTATTTTTGTACGTACTTTATATATTGAAAAGGATGAGTTCACACTAATGTGCTCCATATGTTCTTTGATCTATATGGATTTATAGGGTTTTGTTTTTTTTTTTGTCTTTTTAGGGCCTTGCACCAATGGCATATGGAGCTATAGCCACCGGCCTATGCCCACAGCCACAGCAATGCCAGATCCGAGCCGCATCTGTGACCTATACTACAACTCACGGCAATGCCAGATCCTTAACCCACTAAGCGAGACCAGGGATTGAACCTGCAACCTCGTGGTTCCTAGTTGGATTCGTTTCCTCTGTGCCACGACAGGAACTCCTGGATTTATAGTTTTTATTGATTACTTTGGCCATTATTTCTTCCAATATTTTTCTGTCTCCACCTCTCCTAGTTTCTGTGTTAGACCACCTGAAGTTTTCTCACAGGTCACTGATGCTCATTTCAGAATTTTTTTTTTTAAGTCTTTTTCCTTTCTTTCCTGCTTTGCATAATTTTTATTGCTATATTTCCAGGTTCAGTGGTCTTTGTTTCTGTCATGTCTGTGCCGCCCTTAACTCCATCCAGTGTATTTTTAATTTCAGATAATTGTGTTTTTCAGCTTTAGATGTCCCTTCCCCCCTTAAAAAAAGTCTTCATTTTTTTGCTTATCATGTTTATGTTCTCTACTTTTTGAACATATAGAGTATATTTGTAATAACTCTTTTAACTCTTCTAACCCATCATTTCTGGATATGTTTTTTAATTGAATGAGCTTTCGCAAGTCACATTTTTCTGCTTTTTTTTTTAGTGCCTGGAAAATTTTTATTGCATGCCATGCCAAATATTGTATATTTGGTTTTTTGGATGCTGGATTTTGTTAAAGCATATTGGACTTTGTTTTGGCATAAGCTTAAATTAGTTATGTAATCAGTTTGACCCTCTCTCAGCTTGCTTTTGAGTTTTGTCAGAGCTCATCTGGAGTGGCCTTTAGACTAGTTTTTTTTTTTTTTTTGCTTCCCTGCAGCCTATGGAGTTCCCGGGCCAGGAATCAGATCTGAGGTGCAATTGTGACCTATGCATGCTGCAGCTGCAGCAACACCAAATCCTTTAACCCACTGTGCTGGGCCAGGGATTGAACCTGCACCCTCATGGATCCTAGTCGGGTTCGTTCCCTGCTGAGCCATGAAGGGAACTCCTCCCAGCCTAGTTTAATTAAGGCTCACTGCTGAGGCAACACCCTTCTGAGTACGTTACCCATTGTCTCATGTATTATGAGGTTTTTCCACTTTGGCTGGTGGGAACACGAACTACTCTTAGCCCGCTGTGAGTTTCCAAAATTGTTTGGCCTACCCCTTGCCCTGTTCTTTCTCCAGCCTGGTGGAATTTTGGCTCATAAATTGATAGATTAGTGCACCAGGCTTCCAGGGCACCCTATGAGGATCTCCAGAGTGTGCTTATGGAGCGCCCTTCCTTCCTGTACATTCTAGACACCTTAGTCTCTGCATATTCCACTCCCTCTTCAACTCACTGAGGCTGCTGGGCCTCCCTGGCCTGCATCCTGGGAACTGCCTCTCAGCAATAAGCTGGGGAAATGATGGAGCCCACTTGCTTTCCTTCTCTTGGGGTTTGAAGTCCTGCACTGCCTGTTAGATAATATCTGAAAAGAGTGTTTCATATATTTTGTATGGTTTTCTAGCTGTTTATGGCTGGCAGGTATAACAGGAGTTAATCCTTTGTGGGCAGAAGCAGAAAGCCTCTCCAAAGATGCCTTTTGATCTGTATTTTTCTGTCGATTAACACTTCTTCAGTTTACTTAAGCGCCTCATGCTGATGGCTTTTGATGACCACGCTGATCGTTCATCTCTGCAAAATATTGGTATATCCTTGCCTAGGTCCGGGGAGTGCTCCAGACAGTGGAGATGCAGCGAGGATGGAGACACACTTGCTGCCCTTTGGGAGCTTATAGTTTTGGGAGTGATCTAGACGGGTAAATAACTTGTAGTGATATAGTTTGTGTAACGCTGGCCATATGCCCAAAAGACTAGGACGGCCTAAAGGAGGGAATCATTCATTTGACCTGGGAATTTGGGGCTAGCTCCACGGAGGAAGTAACATTTGAGCTGGGCTTTCAGGGACGAATGGAAGGCAGCCACACTGAGAAGACAGGGCCAGGGAGGGTGTCCATGGTTTAAAATCTTCCATGTAAATAACAAGATAAAATTAAAAGATGCCAGAAGAGTTCTTGACCAAAGCTACATCTGGGATATACTGTTTTAATTTTCTGTTCTTAGTCTAAATACCCTAATGTATGTAGGTTAAACTCTGATTTTAATTTTAAGCCGTATTAAACATTAGCTTATTGGAATAATTACCAGATAGTTTCTGTACCGATCGTTCATTCTTGTTTGTTTCTCTAAGCTTTCAATTTGTGTTCTATTACAAATTTAAACAAAATACACATGGTTTATTTTAGCTAGTATCCAAGGATATTATCCCTTTATGCAATAACATTTCCTGCCTGAGCTGGCCTTTTACGCCTGGAATATGACAGTGAAGATGGATGTACAGTATATATTTCCTTTTAAGGTTCTGGCTTATAGTTTCTGCTAAGTGGCAGCTAGAAGCATTCTAAGGCTGAATAGTATAAAATTTTGTTAGTCATTTTGAATTTTTCTACTTTTCCAAAAACCACATATAAAAATTCTTCTATTTTAAAACGTTGGAAAAAAAAATAAAACACATTGGTATTTGAAACAAATGTTTATTTAGGAAAGCCAAGATTTTAAAGGTATTCCCAGAATTTAAAACAATTTCATATCTCCCAGCCCCCAGATTTTATTAGACATTAATTTGATGCTAATTTAATCATATTTGGAATTGGTACTACATTAGGTTTCTCACTTCTGAGCACAAGTAAAAGGCACATGCTTTTCTAAAAGAATGTGATATTTCATATGTTTATTCATTTAACCAAATTTGTTAAGGTTTTGCTGTTTATCAGATATCGTTAGGCTAGAGACACAAAAGCAAAAAACATTACTCTTTCCCTGAAGAGCTTACAGGCTAGTGAGGGAAACTGTATGGTTAGCAGATAAATTGTAATTCAACGGGGCAATTGCTATAAATAAACTGTAACCCATCAGAAAAACTAAAGAATGGAAGAATTTATTCCATCTGAAAGAGGCAGGAAACATTGACTAGAAAAACTTAGAAGAATTTGTATTTGTGGTCTTCATAATAATTATTTCCAAAACTTTAAATTATGAATAATAAAGCCACCTGGGGAATTTTTTTTAATGTTGATTATAGGGCCAAAGAGACTTTAAAACATTTTTTTCATCTTTTAAAGGGTTCTTGAAGTATAATTGATTTACAGTGTCATGATAATTTCTGCTGTACAACAAAGTTAAAACTTTTTTTTTTTTTTGTCTTTTTAGGGCTGCACCCACGGCATATGAAGGTTCCCAGGCTAGGGGTTGAATGGGAGCTGTAGCTGCTGGCCTATATCACAGGCACAACAACTTGGGATCCAAACCTCGTCTTCAACCTATATACCACAGCTCAGGGCAATGCCAGATCCTTACTGGAGCGAGGCCAGGGATTGAACCCACGTCCTCATAGGTACTAGTCAGGTTCCTTAACCACTGAGCCACAATGGGAACTCCAAAACATTTTTTAAATGCTGTGGAATATCATAGTTCTTTCTCACATTTTGCTGCTTGTTTTCATAAGATGGCTTCCCTTTAATGTAGTTCAATTTATAGCAGTGTTGTTTTTTAAACACTTCTACCACTAGATGTCACTAGATTAAAACAGTTGGTAAGCTGGAGGACATTTGCTGTGATCTGTGGCAATATTTGCAAAAGCCTTTGGTTAATTAAATTTACGCTGTACCACCTGGATTTCTCCTAAAACCGGCTCATGGCTTGCCTCAAGCACAAGCTGGTTGGAAAATGTGTTCTGTGACACATTAAAACATGTCTGTGACACATTAAAACATGTTCTGTGACACATTAGTAATCTATAGTTATTTTAGTGCTTATCAGGACAGAAAAGGAAAAACTGTCATAGGAAACTTTCAATGACCTTAATTTTTTGGAGGTAAACTCTATTTTCAGTCTGTCACTCAGAGATACATCCATTACATCAAAAATTCCTGAAGAGTTGGGATTGTGTTTTAATCATCTCTAATTTCTCAGGGCCTGCACAAAGGCTGGCACTTGGCAGGTATTCAGTAATGTTATTAAGCATTAGGGTAGTACATGAGGGTAGCTAGTGTAGGGGAAAAAAAGATAGGTCACAAGTCTTCCTCCCAAAAAGTCTCATTTGGGAGACAAGAATCTACAAAGACATATGCCCCCAGCTCAGGGCATTCATTGTGTATGTACTGGATGAGTACTGCAATTGTTAAACTCTATGGGATTTCCGAGGATCAGTAGTTGTTAGAAGCTAGGGGCAGTGATTAAAGGTGTCTTCAAGAAAGGGTTTTTAGAGATGAAAGGGGAGGGCAGGTACCAATGAAGAAAGCAGTGAGCCAAGGTTCAAGGGTAAGAAGATGTGGGCAGTAAAGATTCAGAAGGTTGAGAACTCAAGGGCTCTGAAATGAAGCCTTATACTTAATATTTGGGGAAGGCATTAAAGAATATTAGAGTGGGGGAATAATAGTATGTTTGGTAATGCTTTGTAATTTATAAAACACGAGCACTTGAAGAAAGGTGAGTTAAAGATGATTACTCTTTGATTTTAAAATGCTTCTGCTCTAAAGTTTTTAAAATGCACTTCTGGAGTTCCCTGGCAGCGTAGTGGTTAAGGATTCAGCTGTTGTCACTGCCTGTGGCTCAGGTTTGATCCCAGGCCTTGGAACCTCCTCTTGCCACAGGTGCAGCCAAAAATAGAATAAAATAAAGTATGTTAAAAACATTTTTTTTTTTTAAAGAGGTAATACAGGTAGAGGGCTCCACATTGTGCCTAGTACTTAGTAACCCTCGGTAAATGATTCTTGATAATAATATTAAATCAGAAAAAACATTAAGGATAGTCTGCAAAGTAACTGACTATTGTTCTTCATAAGAGTCAAAAGTTAGGAAGGACAAGGAGTGACTGTAGAATTGTCATAGGTTGGAGGAAACTAAGGAGACTTGTACTGTGGGGTCCTGAATTGAATCCTAGAAGTGAAAAGGGACATTAATGGGAAAAACGGGAATTTAGATAGAGTGTGTAGTTATTATGATTGCATTATATCAATGTTAATTTCTTGGTTTTGATCATTATACTATGGTTATGTATTATGTTAATATCAGGGGAAGCTGGTAAGGAGCAGATAGGAATCCTATAACTTATACAGCTTTTCTTTCTTTTTTTGCTTTTTAGGGCTGCACTCTCAGCATAAGGAAGTTTCCAGGCTAGGGGTGGAATCAGAGCTGTAGCTGCTGGCCTATGCCACGGTCACAGCAACGCCGGATCCAAGCAGCATCTGTGACATATCCCACGGCTTTCCACAATACCAGATCCACTGAGCAAGGCCAGGGATCAAACCTGCATCCTTATGGGTACTATGTCAGGTTCTTAACCCGCTGACCCACAACGGGAACTCCTATGCAACTTTGTTGAAGTTATTTTAAAAATTAAAAATTTTAAAATATAAAAATGGATTAATAAAGTTTGCAATTCCATGTTTGAACTAAGTGTTCTACCGAGAGGTCAGGTGTTAGAAGGTTTACAGTCTCCTACATTGTAGAATTTTTAGGTTGGACCATCTACTGGTATGGCTTAAGGCAAGAATGAGTTCCCTTGAAGACAAGGAGGTGAACTTCTGAAGGCCCTGAGACCATCTTAACACCTCTAGACTTATTGTAGCTAATAGATGAATTTCCCCAGTGTCTTGGGCTTTAAGGCCACTTGAATTTTGACTCTTCAACCTGTCATTTAATACCCTCAGCTGCCTTTTCAGGAAGTTCACAGTAATCTAATGAGACCTCCCAGGGCTTTACCATCAACCCATACCCTGTATTTCAGTTTAAAAAATGATTTCTTAGAGAATTCTGTCTATGAGCCTTTCTTATATATTTCATTATCTTTACTCAGATTACCTGTGGGCCCAGAATAATGGAGGAACAAATCATGTTTGTAGAGGTGTTGTGTATAATCAAGTTCTAAAATCAGTATAAGAATCTTATATATACTTATAACCTTGGAAATTAAAAAAAAAATGTCAATAAAGCATACTTTAGTGCTCGCTTCGGCAGCACATATGCTAAAATTGGAATGATACAGAGATCAGCGTGGCCACTGCGCAAGGATGACACGCAAATTCGTGAAGTGTTCCATATTAAAAAAAAATAAAATAAAACATACTTTAAAATATTTATACTTCTGTGTGGATGTTTAGAATGAAAGAAAAGTTTGCATGCACATATCTGGATATCAGACCTTTGTGCCCTATTATAATTTAGGAATTAATTTGTAGTTTTTTTTTTCTTTTCTCTTGTGACTTGTTTGGTATGTGGGTATACTGGATTCATAAAATCCATTGGGAAGAATTTCTTCCTCTTTCCTGTAAGAGTTTTTGAAGGATTGGTATTATTTTATCTTTAAATATTTGATACAGTTCCCAGTGAAGCCACTGGCCCTAAGATTTTCTTTGCTTGGTATAAGTCTGTTCAGATTTTCTATTTCTTCTTGAGTCAGTTTTGGCATTTTTTGTCTTTCCCTTATCTAATTTTACAGTTTTTTCATAATCTCTTCTAATCCTTTAAATTTCTGCAAGGTCGATAGTGACGTGCTTCTTCCATTCCTGATTTTGAACATTTAAGTCTTTTCTCATTTTTTCTTGGTCATTCTGACTACAGATTGGTCAGTTTTGTTGATAATTCAGTGAACCAACTTGTGTCATTGATTTTTCTCTCTTGTTTTCCTGTTTTCTATTTCATTGCTTTCTGCTCTCATGTTCATTATTTTCTTTTCTTCTCTTTGGTTTGGGTTTAATTTGCATTTCTCTCTCTGGTTTGTTGAGTCATGAGTTTAGTTTATTGATTTCACATCCTTTTTCCTGAAATAGGCATTTAAAAGCCAGAGACTTTCTCTAAGCACTGCTTTAGTCATCACTAAACCCAGTGAAACTTAGAATTTCTCCTGTTATTTTCTGGGAATTTTGTAGTTTTGTGTTTTACATTTAGGTCTTTGATCCATTTTGAGTTAATGTTTGTGAATGGTGTAAGCCATGTACACTTCTAAAGACTATGTTCTCTGCAGTCATTGGCTGAAGTTATGTCAAGTTGATTGTGTTCAAGTCTTCTATATTGTTATTGGTTTTCTATTATCAAGAGTGAGTTACTAAATTTTAGTTTTACCAGTTATTGAGAGTGAGTTACTAAGTTAATCACTGTTATTTTTTTGGCTGCACCAGTGGCATGTGGAAGTTCCCCAGGCCAGGGATCAAACCTGTGCCAGAGTAGTGACCTGAGCCGCTGCAATGACAATGCTGGATCCTTAACCTGCTGCACCGCAAGGGAATTCCCAATTATCCATTACTGTGAATTGTCTATTGCTTCTTTAAATTCTGTCAGTTTTTCCTTCATTTGTTTTGAGACTATATTGTTAGGTGTGAATACATTTAT
This sequence comes from Catagonus wagneri, assembly GCA_004024745.2. NCBI lineage: Eukaryota > Metazoa > Chordata > Mammalia > Artiodactyla > Tayassuidae > Catagonus > Catagonus wagneri. The sequence continues at coordinate 6,876,387 of PVHT021183648.1, forward strand.
CATTATTATAGCTTACTGATGTAGTCACTCTAATATTATGAAATTTTTCTTTAATAATACTTTTTGTCCTAAAGATATTAATATAGCCACTCTCTTATAGTTCTCTGCATAGTAAATATCTTTGTTCCTCCTTTTTACTTTCAACTCATTTGTGTCTTTGAATCTAAGGTGTGTGTCTTATAAAAAGCATGTAGTTGGATCTTGCTGTTTTGTCCAGTGTGACCCTCTGCTTTTTGGACTTGCATTTGCCTTTTCATCATTTCTTTTCCATACATTCTGTTCTTACCTATTTTGTCCCTCTATTTCCTCTTTGACTGCCTTGTTGTCTATTAAATACATATTTTTAGTGTGCTATTTAACTCTTCTGTTGACGTTTTAAAACTGTATTTTTTTTTTTTTTGGAGTTGTTTTCTTAGTGGTTACTTTAGGGATTACAGTATGCATCTTAATTTATCAGTATATACTTTATTTTTTTTGTCGTTTTAGGGCCACAGCCAGGGCATATGGAGGTTTCCAGGCTAGGGGTTGAATCAGAGCCATATATATATATATATATATATATATATATATATATATGCCACCACCACAGCAAAGCCAGATCTGAGACGTCTGCGACCTACACCACAGCTCACGGCAGTGCCGGATCCTTAACCCACTGAGCGAGGCCAGGGATCAAACCTGCATCCTTGTGGATACTAGTTAGATTCATTTCTGTGGAGCCATCATGGGAACTCCTGTACTTTAGATTAATACTAAATTAATTCTAGTGAAACACATAAGCTTTGTTGCAGTATAGCTCCATTCTTTAGTCCCCTTTTCTATTATATATAATATCTATATATGATGACTTAAAAAAAATAAGCATGTTTGTATTTATTATAAACATACTTATATCATAAACCCTCAAATGCAGTGTCATATTTGTTTTTAAATGTTTATGTCTTTCAAGGAAGTTAAGAGAAGAAATGAGTAAAAACATATTTATAGAATCTTTTATATTAACCACGTATTTACTATTTTGGGTGTTCCTCATTTCTTGTTGTGGCTTCAAGTTACCAACTGTTGTCACTTTCTTTCACCCTAAAGAGACATTCTTGGTTGTTTCTTGTAATATAGGTCTACTAGCAATGAATTTTCTGTTTTTGTTTGTCTGGATATGTCTTTATTTTCATTTTTGAAAGATAAATTTGCTGGATATGGAATTCTTGGTTGACAAAATTTTTTCCCTAGTACTTTGTGTATGTCAGCTCTCTTCTATCCTCTCAGATAAGTCACTTTCCTCTTGTTATTTTCAAGGTTTTTTTTTTTTTGGACTCTGGCTTACAGCAGTTTATTATATATCTAGGTGTTTATTTCTTTGTATTTGTCTTATTTTGAATTCATTGAGCTTCTTGAATGTACAGATAAATATTTTCATCAAATTTAGTAAGCTTCTCTCTCCTCTTCTGGGATTTCCATTATGTATGTGTGGGTATGTTTGATGTTGCACAGATCTCTAAAACTCTGTTTTTTTTTTCAATCTTGTTTCTTACTGAGATGTGATAGTTTCTGTTTTCAGGTTTGCTGATTATTTCTCCTGCCATCTCAAAACTGTTGTTAAACTGCTAGGTAATTTTTCATTTCAGCTGTTGTACTTTTCAACTCCAGGTTTTCTGTCTCCTTTTAGAGAATCTCTATTTGTATATTCATTTTTGCTATAGGTTTTTTTTTTAATTTCCTTTAGTTCTGTGAACTTATATATAGTAAGTGCTTTGAAATATTTGTTTGCTGTATTTGGTATCTGGGATATGCAGAGAGTTTCTATTGGCTACATTTCTTGAGTCACACTTCCCTATTTCTTTTTATGTCTTAGAATTTTTTGTGAGAACTGGACATTTTCAACAATATTATAGCAGCTCTGGGTTCAGAGCTCAAGATTTAATTTTTTTTAATTGAGGAATCTTAAACAATTAAATATTGCATATCTTTAGAGTATACAGTTTGATGATTTGATATACATGTTCATTGTGAAATAATTACTACATTCAAGCTAATTAACATAGCCTCCTGTTACTTTTTGTTTCTTTGTTTAGTAACATGCTTGCTAAACCTGTAAAATTTCTTCTCCCTTTGATTTGTGGCCATTGATGTCTCTACTCCTTTTTAAAATTTGTTTTTATTTTTAAGTCAGCTTTCCCAGGGGTTGTCCTTATGACTCCATGGCTTGCTAGTTAGCCAGTAATTGAAAAGAGATCGTATTCAACCACCTTGATCCAGTAAGGTGTCTGTCATGTGTCAATGGATCTGTGTCTGGGAAAGCACATTCAAAGTTCAAGCCATTTTCAAGTTTCCCATCTTCTACTTTCTGCTGGTCCTTTCCCCTTTTCTCTTGACATGTACACAGCCTCATTGTCAGCCAGGAATGTGTGGCTGGGACCTCGGGTCTTTGCTGTAAGTGTATGCGGCCTCAGCCAGGAATAAACTTGCCCTAACCATGACCACAACCTTGTGAGAGTAGAACTTTCAGCCTTTCCCACTTTCCCACCACTGAGATAGTCAATTCCCACACTGTGATTGGACCTGGGTGTTATCCACTGCTTCAAATCAAGTGAGCCTCTTCCTGTGGCAGCAGAAAAGTTGCTTATTTTCACAACCTGCTGCATTCTGGCGCAACATCTACTTCAATTGAGGCAGGAGGGATGGGAGAAGCCCACAGTTTACCACTGTTTTTGTTCAAGTTCATCTGTTTTTTTTTTTTTTTTTTCTCTTTAGGCGTAAATGCCTCTCAGATTATTATATGCCTTTGGCCAATTTCTCAAGCTTTTTTTTTAATGGAGATGTTTTATTGATCGCCTTACTTAGCTATAGTAAGAAGTCATATCTGGCCCATTCTTTTAATCTGTGTTTATATTTAAAGTGGGTTTCTTGTAGCCAGGATATAGTTGACTCTTGCTTTTTTATTCATGTTGAAAAATCTCTGTCTTTTAAACAGTATCTGTAGCCTTCTTACATTCTATGTAATTTCAGTGTGGTTGGATTGAACTTTTCCATCTTGTTTTCTACTTATGCCAACTGTTCTTTAATTCTTTTTCCTTCTTTTTGTATCTGCTTTAGCATTAATCAAATTTTGTTATGATCCAATTTTTATCTCCACTATTGGCATATCATTTCAATCTTCAAAACTCTTTGTGTGATTGCCTTAGGGTTTACAATGCATGTCTTTCGTTAATCACCACTTCATATAGTGTAGAGTTTTTATCTCAGGAAGGTATTTATATTCCAATTTCCTCTTCATATTTTGTGCTATTGTTGTTATACATTTTTCTTTTACATAAGCTATAAACCCACAATGCATTGCTATTTTTGTTTTAGACCACGGGGCAGCAAATTTTTTCTGTAAAGGGCCTGATAGTAAGTATTTTAGGCATTGTAGGCCATCTGGTCTTTGTCTCAACTACTCAACTCTGTCATAAGCAGCCATAGACAATACATAAAAGAATGGGTGTTACTGTGTTCCAATATAACTTTACTTACAAAAACAGGAAGTGGGTGCGATTTCGCCCTTGTGCCATACTTTATTGACCCCCTGCTTTAAACAATCATTTAGAGCTATTAAAAATAAGAAAAAAGGTATTTCATAGTTGCCTTCATTTTCAGCCATTTCTGTAGATCTTCATTCTGGAGATCTTCATTTCTTTATATTGATCCAGGTTTCTGTTTGATATCATGTTACTTTTGCCTGAAGAACTTCCTTTAGCATTTCTTGTGGTATGGATCGTTTGGAAATGAATTCTTCATTTTTGTTAATCAGAAAAACATCTTTATTCTTAACTTGTAAAAGATAATTCTTTCTTTGTTCCTCTGTATATAATGTATTTCTCTTTCTGGCTGCTTCCAAGATTTTGTCTTTTTTCCCCTTATTTAAAAAAAATAATTTAAATTCAGTAAAATATACCCATTTTAAAGTGTAGTTCTGTAAGTGTTGTATCTGTACAGTTGTGAAACCAGTCTAACAACCATGATATAAAATAGTTTTGTCATTTCCCCCAACTCCTCCTATGTCACTCTATAGTCAGTTTCACCCTTCACCTCAACTTCTGAATATCGTTGATCCATCCCTGAAGTTTTGCCTTTTCCATAATGTTTAAATGGAATCATATAGGTTATAACCTTTTGAGTCTGGCTTCTTTCACTTAGCATATTGCATTTGAGAGTCACCCCTATGGTTATATCAGTAGATTGTTCCTTTTTGTTGCTGATCACTCTTCCATCTAACGAATCTACCGCAGTTTGTCTATAAAGCTACTATAACAACCGTTTAACAGCTGTCACAGCATATGGCAGGATTGTTTTCTGAAAGATTTAATAAACCAATTCATAGTAAAACTAGCAGTGTCTGAATGCGTTAGTTTCATAATATCCTCTTTAACACTGGACATTAGTTATGTATTTTTTAATCCAAAATAGAAATGTCCTTTAATCTGGTCGTAAAAGTCATATATGCACATTTAAAAATTGTGGAACAGACTCTTCTTTAGGCTAACAGTTTGAGTTCCCATATAACATGATTTTGTCTCACCCAGCCCTCTGACCTGAAACCTGAACGTACTCTGTTTTGGCCCTTTTTAGAGCGTGACCCCCAGCATTGAATAGAGTACTGCAGGTGTGGGCTGGATCTTCTGGCTTGCTCTGCATGCTGTATTTCTTTTAAGACCGCCCAAGTTTGAAGTAGCTGTTTTGGCAGCCACATGCAGTTGAGTCATATTGAATCATCGAAAATCCTAAAGTCCTTTTCACTTATGCTGATGTTAAGCCATACCTCCCTCATTCTGCATTTCTGCAGATAGCTTTTTGGATCTTCATTGCAAGTCTTTACAGTCCTCCATAGTTCATGTCAGCTGTAGCCAGTGTTTCTAACTTCTTAAGGCTATTTTTGGACCCCCATGATTAACATACTTTGAGTGACCTCATTCACGTCACTGAAAAATGCTTACCAGGACAGGACTGAGATCAGAGAGTGAGAGAAGAGCTCAGGCCATATTATAGTCAGCAAACACAACTCTTGCCATCTGTTAAGAATATTTTTTACTTTCTAATTTCTATGTTGTGTTTTGGGGGATAAGGAGATTGCCACCTTATATAAATAATTAGTGAAAAGTGATGTTCAGTACTATAAAATATATTGAGTTATTTTGGTACCTTTTTATTAGTACCATGTTTGAATGTAACATTTATTATGGTATCCTATGCTCTGTGTATATATTTTTATTACTACAGGACTTATATAAAATGTTGAGTTGTTTTTTTTCTAAGACTTTAAATGACATTGTGGACAACTTTTCCCAAACCGAGTGGCAGTCATCAGAAAAAAATTGCAACATTGAGGGGAGAGAAAAAAATTTTTTTTAAAACCTGCCCTAAAGAAGTTCCATTAGCAAACCCGACTAGTGTTCATGAGGATGTGGGTTCGATCCCTGGCCTCGCTCAGGGGGTTAAGGATCCTGTGTTGCCATGAGCTGTGTTGCAGGTTGCAGATGCAGCTCGGGGATCTGGCTTTGCTGTGGTTGTGGTGTAAGCCATTAGCTACAGCTCTGATTCGACCCCTAGCCTGGGAACTTCCATATGCCATGAGTTCAGCCCTAAAAAAAAAAAAAACGAACAAAAAAACTGCCCTAAACCTAAATAGGCTAATAGTGTCGTGGATGCTGCTAATTTAGAGTGCAAGAAATGAGCAAAGAGGAACTGCTAGCCAGGGATAGTTAATATTCAAAAGCAAAATAAATTTATCTGTAACTAAAGAAGATAAAATAAATGTCATCATGACATCCACTGTTTTCTTTGGATGTGGTTATTGAGCAGTAGTAGATAAGCATATTAGTAAAACCACTGTAACAGGCAATGTTCCATAGTAATGCAATAAGGAAAAGTAGGACAAGGCATGAGTAATTATGGGAAGGAAACCAGACTCATAAGGGGCACATATAAGAAAAGGTAAGAGTCATTTGGAAGTCTGGTCAGGGGACCAGAGGAAGGCTAACATTAACTTTATGGCCAGATGGGGCTTTATCTTTCTGCTGTTCTTTCCATTTCCTGCCAGTATACTGGAAGAGATGGAAACACAATATCAAGGCAGCCCCACACATTAAAAGTGTGAGATGGAAATGAAATAAATGTTTCCAGATAAATGAGCATAACTCCCTTTGGTTAGACAACTAAGCCATTCTTTTAGCAAATTGAAGCCAATACTCCTCCAGCTTGCAGTAAATTCTGGCAAGAATATAACAGTTCTGGGGCCTCTTTATTTTGGCTTTGTTTTATCCCTACTTTGGCTTTGGTAACACTCATTGACTCTTGCTTGTTCCAGCATGGGGACAGGACACAGGTTGCTGAGACAAATGTGAGTTCCAATAGAAAGTCTGTAGGAAGATACTAACTCTCCCTAGTCAGGTTTGTTTTTTTTTTTTTTTCCTCTAGGCCTATACAGGCAAATACATTTTAAATGAACATTTTAAAATTCCTAGTTAATTATGCACACCTCTGCCAGAGTCTTTCTGAAGCCTAGCTCATGTTATGTGATTCCTGCTCGGAGTCTTGGGTTGTTCCGTACTGCTTGCCAGGTTCAGGTCTGAGCTCCTCAGCTTGAACTTGTGAAGATCTCAAGCAGTCTGTGCATCCCATCAGCCACTTTGTGCCTGTGTCTTGAATTCTAGGCCAAATAGGACTGCTTCCCTTTTTCACTCCCTCCACGCCTTTGCTCACGCTGTTCTATCTGAAAGCTGTCTTCTCCATCACAGCCTGCTCAGATATTACCATCCTTTAAGATTGTGATCGTTCATTTGTTCAACAAATATCGAAGTGGCTACGGTGAACTCTAGATGCTGTTCTAGTAGGTGAACCTCTGGTAAAATAAAAATTATTTGCTTTTGTGGAGCTTTCTTGCTTATCGATCACCCCACTAGAATGTAAGTTTGTCTCAAACCTTCAACACCATCTTTTGTACTTTCTGTAAATTGTTATGATACATCTTAATGCAAATCATGATGATGAGAAAGAAAAAAGTAAAATATTTGAAGTGATCGCTGTGGCTGGGCAGAGAATATTCCAAAAAATGCTCTAATTACTGTGTGCGTGTGTCCTTTATTTTTTATTTTTTATTTTTTTAAGGGCTGCACCTGTGGCTTATGGAGGTTCCCAGGTTAGGGGTTGAAACGGAGTTTCAGCCGCCTACACCACAGCCACAGCAATGCCAGATCCTGAGCCTTATCTGCGACCAACACCACAGCTCACAGCAATGCCGGATCTTTAACCCACTGAGTGAGGCCAGGGATCGAACCTACATCCTCATGGATACTAGTCAAATTTGTTTCCACTGAGCCACCACGGGAACCCCCCCAAAATGCTCTGATTTTTAAAGCATGTGTCCTAAATGCAGAAAGAAGCAAAGACAAGTATAAAGGAGTGATATGACTTGGATGAATAGGGTCAGAATATATAAAAGCTGGAATTAAAAAAAAAAGCCTTCTTCTGGTGTGAAGGACATGAAGGATAACTTGAAATATAGAAAGTGATGTTCAAAGCAAAAGCAGCAGTAAGTAGATGTAGTCAGTTTCTTGTGTCTGCTGAGGTCCTGTTTATGACAAAGCAGAACTATTTAACACCTCTTTTGCTTCCATATTTTGTCAAGAAGGAAGATAATACATTGGAAATGACAAGACAGAGGAGTAGCTAAAATCCCAGATGGAAGACACTGTGAGTACAATTAGCTGATCAGAATGCGTTGTTTTCTGGTGCCTCTCCTCATCCATCCCTTTTGCCCCCTCTTCAGAACTGGAAATGAAAGAACTTACAGATGAAATTACTGAAACATCATCTTGAATGAATTGAGGATAGAAGAGGTTCCAGAAGTTTAGACATAGAAAAAAAATATTTTCATTAAAGGGAAGGGATGAAGGAAGATCATTCCAAAGTGTCTATCACTCTAACCTTGCATCCATTGATGCCAACTCTTTGTACCTAAAGAGCTTGCTTCCTTTAAAAATACAGACAATTATATCTTGATCAGCCTTGTCTTTTGCAAACTGAAAATTTTCAAGGTAAATGCACAAGAAGATCACAGGTAAGATACTGCAGGGTTCTTACCTGACCTCTATCTTATTCAACATCATATCAGTTAACTCCTGCCAAAGAACTCTGGGTGTACTTTATAACTCATTAGAGATTTGTTAATTGACCTTACATAAAGAGGGAGTGGCATATTAATCAAATTTGCACATGATAAAATGTTAGAAGGAATATCTAAGATGATGGATGATAGATCCAGGGTTCAAAATGATCTCAACAGATTTAAAAGATGGGCTGAAGCCACGGGATGACATTTAAAAGCAATAGATGTCAAGTCCTACATTTAGATGAAAAACCATCGGTAGCATAAGGACAGAGTGTGGGAAAACTGGCTCAAAAGCAATTCAGTGGGGGATTTTTAGTGATAGCAAAAGCCAAAGCCACAGTGATGCCAGATCTGAGCCATGTCTGCTACCTACACCATAGCTTGTGGCAATGCCAGATCCTTAAGCCACTGAGTGAGGCCAGGTATTGAACCCGAGCCCTTATGGATACTAGTCAGGTTCGTTACTGCTGAGCCACGAAGGAAACTCCTGCAGATAGAATTTTTAGGTTGGAGAAGAGATGACATAGGGGGACACATCTCTCTACTAATAAAGTTTTAAAATTTATCTCTTGGGAGTTCCTCTCGTGGCTCAGCGGTTAATGAATCTGACTAGGAACCATGAGGTTGTGGGTTCGATCCCTGGCCTCGCTCAGTGGGTTAAGGATCCGGCATTGCTGGGAGCTGTGGTGTAGGTCACAGACATGGCTCGGATCCCATGTGGCTGTGTAGGCCGGCAGCTACGGCTCCAATTGGACCCCTAGCCTGAGAACTTCCACATGCCACTGGTGTGGCCCTAAAAGGATGGATAAATAAATAAATAAATGAATAAATAAATAAATAAAATTATCTCTTAGATTGGAAAAAATTAGTATTATCAAAATGACTATACCACCCAAGGCAATCTACAGATTCAGTGCAATCCCTATCAAATTACCAAGGACATTTTTCACAGAACTAGAACAAAATATTTTAAAGTTTGTTTGGAAGCACAAAGGACCCAGAATAGCCAAAACTATCCTGAGAAAAAAAAAATGGAGCTGGGGGAATCAGGCTTCCTGATTTAAGACTATACTACAAAGCCACAGTCATCAAAACTTATGATACTGGCACAGAGACAGAAATATAGATCAGTGGAACTGGATAGAAAGCCCAGAATTAAAGCCGCACACCTACAGTCAACTAATCTATGACAAAGGAGATAAGAATATGCAATGGAGAAAAGACAGCCCCTTCAATAAGTGGTGCTGGGAAAACTGGACAGCCACATGTAAAAGAATGAAATTAAAACACTTCCTAACACCATACACAAAAATAAACTCAAAACGGATTAAAGACCTAGATATAAGACCAGATAACTATAAAACTCTTAGAGGAAAACATAGGCCATACACTCTCCGATATAAACCACAGCAATGTCTTCTCAAATCCACCTCCTAGAGTAATGACAATAAAAACAAAAATGAACAAATGGGACTTAATTAAATTTAAAAGTTTCTGCACAGCAAAGGAAACCCTAAACAAAACAAAAAGACAACCCACAGAATGGGAGAAAATATTTTCAAATGAAGTGACTGACAAGAGATTAATCTCCAAAATTTATAAACACCTTCTGCAGCTCAATACAAAAAAAAAAAAAAAACCCACCAAACAACCCTATCAAGAAATAAAAGATCTAAACAGACATTTCTCCAAAGAAGACATACAGATTGCCAAAAAACACATGAAAAGATTCAGCTTCACTAATTATTATAGAATGCAAATCAAAACCACTATGAGGTACCATCTTACACTGGCCAGAATGACCATCATGAAAAAGTCTATAAACAATAAATGCTGGAGAGGGTGTGGCGAAAAGGGAATCCTATTACACTGTGGGTGGGAATGTAAACTGGTGCAACCACTGTGGAAAACAGTATGGAGATTCCTCAGAAAACTAAAAATAGAATTACCATTTGATCCAGCAATCCCACTCCTGGGCATCTGTCCACAGAAAACCATTACTCAAAAAGATACATGTACTCCAGTGCTCATTGCAGCACTATGTACAATCGCCAAGACATGGAAACACCCTAAATGTCCACTGACAGAAGAGTGGATGAAGAAGATGTGGTACATATGCACAATGGAATATTAGTCATTAAAAGGAAACAAATAATGGCATTTGCAGCAACATGGATGGACCTAGAAATTATCATGCTAAGTGAAGTCAGTCAGACAATGAGACACCAACATCAAATGCTATTGCTTACATGTGGAATCTAAAAAAAGGACACAATGAACTTCTTTGCAGAACAGATACTGACAGACTGAAAAACTTATGGTTTCCAAATGAGACAGGTTGGGGGGTGGTGCGATGCACTGGTGGTTTGGGATGGAAATGCTATAAAATTGGGTTGTGATGATTGTTGTATACCTGTAACTAATAAAATTCATTGAGTAATAAAAACTTAATCTAATTGGTAATATTTACTGAGCAATTGCAATACATCAGGCAGTGAGCTAAGCACTTCATGCAGCCTCTCATATTTAATCTCCACAGCAACATTGTCATTATGGATACATTTTAGTTCCCATTTAACTTTAATTTAGGTATAGTTGATTTATATTCTTTCAGGTGTGCAGCAAAGTAATTCAGTTTTTTATCTATTATGTATGTATGTATGTATCTATCTATCTATCTATGTTTTTTTAGGGCTGCATCTGTGGCATATGGAAGTTCCCAGGCTAGGGGTTGAATTGGAGCTGCAGCTGCCAGCCTACACTACAGTCACAGCAACACCAAATTTGAGCCACGTCTGCTCCCTACACCATAGCTCATGGCCATGCCAGGTCTTTAACCCACTGAGTGGGGCCCGGGTTCAAACCCACATCCTCATGGATACTAGTTGGGTTCATTACTTCTGAGTCACAACAGGAAGTCCCTGTATGTTTTTAAATTTATGCTTATATTTATTTTCTTCAAATAGCTTTCTTTCATAGGTTATTACAAAATATTGAGTATCCTTCTCTGTGTTGTAGGTCTTGTTGGTTATCTATGTTTTAGACCCATTTTATAGATAAGAAAGCTATTGTTCGGAGAAATTGGTTTGTTCAGTTGTGCGGCTAGAAAGTAGCCGAACGGCTGTTTGTAACCTAGATTTGACTGGTCCCAAAATCCTGTGCTACTAACCACTAAGCTGTCTTGCAAAATAATGAACTCTCTATTTCTAGATAGTGTTTTTTGTTTGTTTTGCTTTTTTAATTTTTTGGCTGCACCTGAGGTGTATGGAAGTTCCTGGGCCAGGAATTGAATCCGAGCCCCAGCTGCAACAACACCTGATCCTTAATACACTGTGCTGAGCTAGGGATCGAACCTGTGCCTCCACAGCGACCCGAGCCACTGCAGTTGGATCCTTACCCATTGCACCACAGCAGGAACTCCTGATTTCTAGATATGTTTAAGCAGAACTGAAAGAATCCTTTTTCATAAGCTGCAATCAATTAAATTGCAGTCAGTTCTTACAATTCACAAGAGTGCAGAGGGGCAGTATGGCACAGTGGGAAAAGAATGCAGACTTTGGAGTTAGTTCAGGGCTGAAAAATGTCACACATTGGCCATTTGGGCCAGTCACTTAACGTCTCTGAGCTCCGTTTTCCTCATCTGTAAAATAGGGGTACAGATATCTACCTCAGGGAGCTAATAGGATTAATTTGTGTGAGCACCGTGACTTATGTATAGAATGTCCTTGGTACATATCAGGGACTCAACAAATAATTGTTTTAATCATGTAAAATGTTCTTCTAACCTTAACAGTTACGATCATCACCATCATTTTAACTTTGTATGGTTCTCTAATTTTTTTTTTTTTTTTTTTTTTGCCTTTCTAGGGCCGCACTTGTGGCATATGGGGGTCTAATTGGAGATGTAGCTGTCAGCCTACACCACAGCCACAGCAACATGGGATCCGAGCCACGTCTGTGACCTACACCACAGCTCACGGCAACGCCAGATCCTTAATGCACTGAGAGAGGCCAGGGATCGAACCTGCAACCTCATGGTTCCTAGTCGGAGTCATTAACTACTGAGCCACGACTGGAACTCCCTGGTTCTCTATTTTTTAACATTAGGACTGCTTTATCTCTGAAACAGTACATGCTAATTACCCAACTAGAAGCTTTAGTTGCTAGACTTGATTTTGTTTGCAGTTTTGCACAGATCAGGCATGTATGTTTACTTTTTAGTTTTCATGTTACCCTTGCTGATAACAAATAGCAGCCACCTTACTAGCTATTGTCAGCTTGGCAACGAAAATAAAAATCAGTGGGCCCTTAGTGGCCATAAAATAACCAGGCATTAATGTGTGGAATTCATAATAACTATTTGGACAGCCTGTAAGCCATTGTGTTTCTCCTTGTTCTTGGATTTTTAGGGAGTCAGAATTATTAAATAAGTGAGATGCAATTGGATGTGACACTATTTTTGCTCCTGGATAATTTTATAACCTAGTGGAAAAACAAAACATCATGATTGACTTAAATCTAAGAGTCTTTTTTTTTTTTTCCTTGCTTTTTTAGAGCTGCATCCACGGCATATGGAGGCTCCCAGGCTAGGGGTTGAATCAGAGATACAGCTGCTGGCCTGTGCCACAGCCACGGCAACACAGGATCCAAGCCATGTCTGTGACCTATGCCACAGCTCATGGCAATGCCGGATCCTTAACCTATTGAGCGAGGCTGGGGATCAAACCGCAACCTCATGGATACTAATCGGATTCGTTTCCACTGCGCCACAACGGGAGCTCCTTAAATCCTAGAGTCTTGTATGCATACTGTTCATATAAGGTCATATGATGTATGATGCCTACCTTTTTGTTGAGTGCCTGTAGACCATGTACCAAGCCACACTAGCTGCTCTCCATGAGGAATCTTTTTGTCATCTGCAAAACAGTCTTATGAAGGAGGTATTAACGTCATCCTCATTTTGTAGGTAAGAATGCTGAGTTAATGAGAAAGGAATTAGACAACACGTTCAATTTCCACAGAGATTTAAACTCAAGTCTGTCATATTCCAACAACTCAGTTCTTTTTAATCACACTGGATGGGGTGAACCGGAGTCACAGGAAACTGCCATGTAGAGGAGTTATTAATTGAGCTGTGCCTAAAAGAGCAGGCAGGATTTGGGTGGGATGGGTTGGCTTGGGTTGGGTGGGGTGGAGGAAGAAGTCCTATAAACCAAGGTGGGCCTGAGGACGCTGCTCTTAGCGAGCTGGGGTGGAGGCAGTGAGATAGCCATTTGACCAAAGAGAAGGGTGCAACTTGGAGAGGAGTAATAAGTAAGGTCGGAAAGCTGAACCATGGCCAGATCATGCATGCCCTTTAAAGTCACGGAAAGCATTTAGCGGTGATGCTCGAAGAAGCAATTGCGTTTTGTGTATATTGCAGTAGGGAGCAACGTGTTGGCACATTGAGAGCTGTGTTTTGGAGGATCGATATGACAGTAGCCAGAGATGGGTACAGAAGTTAGGATACTGTCGTAGTTTTCTAGTTGTTGTTTTTTGTTTGTTTGTTTTGTTGTTTTAGTGCTGCACCTGCAGCATATGGAAGTTCCCATCCTAGGGGTCTAATCAGAGCTGCAGCTGAGGCTTGCACCTCAGCCATGGCAGTGTCAGATACAAACTGCATCTGTGATTTATGCTGCAGCTCGGGCAACACCAGATCCTTAACCCACTAAATGAGACCAAGGATTGAACATGCATCCTCATGGATATTATGTGGGATTCTTAACCCGCTGAGCCACAGTGGGAGCTCTGTGTTTTCTAGTTTTGATGAGTGATGAAAGTCTGGACTGGAGTGGGAACAGTGAAAGATAAGAGCAAATTTGAGAGACATTTTTGAGGAAGAAATGATAGGACCTGACAGCTTAGGTGTAGGGAAAAAGAAAAGGGGAAGCAGCTATAGGGTTGTTTGTTTGAGGGAGCAGAATAATGGCTGCATTGGGCAGGGAAATTAATTTTTTAAATTGGCGAGAGTTACCTGTTGTCGCCCAGTGGTAATGAACCCAACTAGTATCCATTAGGACGTGGGTTTGATCCCTGGCCTCACTCAGTGGGTTAGGGATCCAGTGTTGCCATGAGCTGTGGTGTAGGTTGCAAATGCAGCTCAGATCTGGTGTTGCTGTGGCATAGGCTGGCAGCTGTAACTCCCATTCGACCCGTAGCCTGAAAAGTTCCATGTGCTGCAGGTATGGCCCTCAAATAAATAAATAAAGTAATTAACTAATTAATTTGCCTTGCCAAGCCACAGCTAGTAGGAGTCATTTTGGTCCTGCACATGGAATATTCCCTGGCTGAGCACCATTGTGATGCCCCCTCTGATCTTGGAGAAGAACACTTAAGAAGATGGTGCTGAGAGTTCCTGCTATGGCGAGTTGCATCAAGAATCCGACTGCAGTGGCTCAGGTCGCTGCAGAGGCTTGGATTCAATCCCTGGCCCAGTGCAGGGATTGGGTCAGGATCTGGCATAGGTTGCAACTGCAGCTCAGATTCAGTCCCTGGCCTGGGAACTTCCCTGTGCGGTGAGTGTGGCCATAAAAAAAGCTAAAGTGGTGCTGAGATGGGGTGGGAGGTAGGCAGTGTAGGAGGGAAGGAGAGAGGCAGGTGGGTCCATTGGATGCAGTATTATAGTCATGACACAGGCCTCCATCCTGATGTGTGTAACAGATGTGATATTTTATAAAGGGCAAGCTGAGACTCTCGGGTGGGAGTTGGGGCAGTTAGGACTCTTCATGTTACTACTTGATTATTCACACCAGGAACCTTCTCGGTCTGTTATCTTTAAGCAGAGTGAATGCTCATATGACTTTATAGTGTTCATGTTGGAAATTGCTACCCTATTTAGAAGCCATTAACCTCTATGTTGATAAAATAATGTTCTTAAGTGAGCATGTGACATCTGTGCTGACCAGCTGCAGTCTTTCTGGAGCACTAACTGAAAAAGCTCTCATCATACTTTTTTAAAAATCAAAAGAATGTGGTTGGGATGAAGTCACCTGAGCAACTTTCTAGAATTACAACTTTTAAGGCCTTTTCCTTTGTTTTTTTCTCAAGCTGACCTCACACGCATGCGAGCACACGTACACACGCACCGCTATGATTTCTTTATAGGCTTTATAGGCTTTTTCATTTAAAAACTTTAAAATTAAAATATAGTTGATTTACAGTATTTATAGACTTTTTGCACTTGTTTTTGTTCAGTACCCCAGGAAGGTATATGCTTTCCTGTTCCCTTGCTATTTCACTTGAAACCTGGTATCCCTGAGAGCTTTGGAACCCCCAAAGAGAGCTAGCTGTCTATCCAGACCTCTGAGCTCTGAATACATCTAGGTGCTTTGGAACTAATGCCTCAGTCTTAGACAGTGAACTAGGAGAACGTGAGCGTCAGCACGCATTTTTCGTGTGGACAAGGCTCCCCAGTGCCACCCTGGTCAGCAGGTACCACGAAGTGACGGAGTTTGCGTTCATGCCCAGGACCAAGCCATCCTGGGAAGTCACTTCTCTGTGCTGACCGTTAAGTCAGGTTAGCTGCTAATATTCGCTGGAGCACTAGGGACTAAATTGTTTCCAGTTGCGCCTTTTAATTAACAGAGGGGTGGAACTGAAAGGATTGGGAGGATTAGTACCTGACATAGTTCATGGTTCCATCATAGTTGGACACATGGTAAGAATACCAGCACCAACTGATTTTTCCAGCAAGCTAACCAAAAAGAATTCTGAATTGTAGCTTATTTTTATGTATAGAATAAAATTGCTGGCTTTTCAAAAATTATGTATTAAGTAGTGCTTGGCCAGAGTGATGCTGAGCGTTAAGTAGTGTAATAATATCTGTTTTACTGTTTAAAGATCACACATTTTCATTCTTCTTTTTCCCCCTGAGTAGCAAAAATTCATTACCTAGGATAGTCTTTAGGGCTTCATTTTCTTTTCTCTTTTTTAAAGTTGATTTAGAGTGTTGTGCCATAAGCCTTCATTTTCTTTAGTATTGATAGTCCTTTTTTGTTCCTGAAAACAGAGGTATCTTATTCAGGGAGGTTAAAATGATCAGGTTACTTTATCATGTTATCTTTTACCTTCTTAATAACAGACAATACCTTGTCTTCCTGAAGCTGTTTGAAAAGATCTGTATATACATGTAGAGTGCCTTGGGTCATAGAAATGAGTTGTTATGTCATTTGTCTCAGAAGATAACTAATGCCGTCAAAAACAAGTGACAGGGAAAACAAAATGCAGTTAGTAATCTTGTTGCTTCAAAAGGAGCAAACGTTTTGGGAGAGCAAGTTCTTGCTGGACATCACTAAATAAGAATGAGTTGATGTCACACTTGGCAAGGAGCAACTCTGAAAAAAAATTTCTTTTCCGTACAAATAGTACAACATGGTGGGGAGGAGGGATTTCGGGCAAAGGGGAGAGAATTATGGGGAAAAAATAAGTTGGAGAAGGAATGTTGAGAACAAGTTGCTTGCTACAAAAGAATTACTATGATACAAAAGCCATGTTTGTTTTGTCAAGAGGAATCTGAGTTGGAACATGAACTGATGAAGGAGAGAGATGTTTACCGGGCTCCTCCCACACTCCCTCTGAGGCTGTTGTGAGCGGATCCCTGTGGAGGGTTGTGTAACCGCCTTGGCTTGTTTTCAGGGAAGAATGGCCCCTGTAGCTGTTTTGGCTCAGTCGAGGGCAGCATCAAGTATGAGTGAAGAAGTCCTAAAACTCAGTGGTATCAAACTCAAAGCACGGTCATTTTGGTTAGGATTTCCAAACACCACGGGTAATATTGCAGACTGTGGGGGGTATGTGACACCACCTGCCTCCCCCTTTTTCAAAATTCTGTGCGACATGGGGAATAGAGACAACCTGATGGCCAATATCTCATCTCTCTAAGAGCTAGGAAGTGTTACGATTACATACCCAATATGTATTGAAATTAGTTGGAGTTATCTGGCTTAGTGAAGGTCCAGTGTTTTATAACAATAGTTTGGGGAAAAAAATTAAAACAAAAAAAGGACATATGTTATATAGATCTTGCTGAAGGAAGTTGCGTTTAAATAGATATTCCCCCCCAAGTTAAAATTGCCGACTATTTGAAATGAACCATAAGTAATTTATCCTTAAAAAAAATAAAGAGTTTTGGGAGGAGGTTGGGGCTCTACTGGTGTTTTGGGCAAACCAGTCTTCACTGTGTGGCACAGCCTTTGTGCTGGAGGATGATTTCCACCCCTTTCTCCTAAACGCCAGTGGTGCCCCCAATCTCATTCTTCCAGATTCCACCTCCACGCCACTCCTTTTCCACCCCCGCCCCCAGAGAGGGGCGGAACTAAAACCAGCCTGTACTCAGGATTAATAAGAAGCACAGTTTTTCTTTGTTATAGTTGGTTTTGCATAAAGCTCTTGGAAAGTCCTAGAAAGTTGTGCATTTACGATATAGGTTTCATTCAGAATAGATTTCATTAAAAAAGACCATTGGAAGGATGGGTGGCAGGGCAGGATACTGCCAACAAAGAGTTCCCTTGAATCTCCAGTTCTGTGGGTGGAGTCTTTTTTTCAGAGAGGCAGCAGATATCTAGCCCAGGAGTAGAGGCAGCAGAGGAGGTAAGGTAGAGGGAAATGGCAGGACAGAGGGACGGCAGGGAAGAGGCACGCGTGAAGAAAAGATGTGGATTGGGACATAAAGATGGAAGGCAAGCGGATAATGAAAGACAGTAAAGAAACTGAAGATTCTACGTGTCATTGTTAAGTTTACAGTGTTGGTATTTCCAGGACAATTTTGTGTAGCATAGATCTAGAACTTCCAGGGGGAGAACTCATCTGAGGTAACTATATCAGTTAAAGACCTTCACATGCATGTCGAATTACAGTATTTACTGTCCCTTTGTAGGTTTGGGTTTTCAAGCCTTGCCTCCGAAAGACTCTGTGTCCTTCTAAGTACTTAGCCAGCAGTTTAGAAGTATGGTAGCTGTTGCCTTCATTATGCTTCTTTGTCTTAAGAGCCATTTTGCTTTGACTTCATTCACTGAGTCACTGGCTAAAAGTGTCATATTTTCCCATTCATCTGGACTTCCCCAAAATAATACAGTGCTTTATTGGAAAAGCCGATCATATACATTAACCGTATACTAGCATAGAAATCAGCCAAATTAAGTATTTTTTTGGCCACGTCCAAGGCATGTGGAAGTTCTCTGGCCAAGGATCAAACCCATGCCACGGGAGTGACCTGATCCACTATAGTGACAACCCCAAATCCTTAACCAACAGTGCCACAAGGGAACTGCCAAGATAAATGTTTTGTTTGTTTTTTTGTCTTTTGTCATTTTAGGGCTGCACCCGCGGCATGTGGAGGTTCCCAGGCTAGGGGTTTAGTCGGAGCTGTTGCTGCCGGCCTTCGCCACAGCCACAGCAACGCCAGATCCGAGCCGCGTCTGCAACATACACTTACAGCTCACAGCAACGCCGGATTGTTAAACCACTGAGTGAGGCCAGGGATCGAACCCGCAATCTCATGGTTCCTAGTCGGATTCGTTAACCGCTGCTCCATGACAGAAACTCCCCAAGATAAATGTTATTAAATAAGATATTCAAATAGAGGAAAGTTTTGAGAATTATGAACAAAACTCTCACTGATCTTTATTGTCATTTACTGCTTAACGTATGACCTTAATTTTTCACCTAGGCTTAATTAATTAGGTAACATTTCTTTTAATATTTCCCAAACCTTTTAAATTAAAGTCAGCCAGTTGCGTGCAAATCAGATAGATTTTAGCCTTCTATTAATAAATCGTCAAGCACTCTGCTAGTCTTTTTTCAGTGAAAGTCTTGTTTTATCATAGGCTGGTTTCCAAAAGTCAGTGCGTTGCTCCCTCCCTAGTTGTCCTGTCTTGCTAACTTTTACCATGAGTAGAAATTACCTTTATCAACCACATGGCCAAAGAGAGTGTATAAGTTTTCCTGAATGTCTTCTGTGGTAGCTGAGGGTAGAGCGGTGGTGGTATAATAAACTTCTGTGGAAAGCAGAGTCATGGCTTCCATCAGGTTTGCAAAGGGGTCTGAGACTCATATTGATCTTAGAAAGCAAAGTCAATTGTTTTACCAGCAAAAGTGGGTTTATTCCAGGATATCAGAGAATTGCATTTCAGGACAAGCAAGCCACAGCAAAATCTATAAACCAGTCCAACAAATAAAGGCAAGAAATTTTATTTTGTACAAAGGAAGAAGTTGGGAGGGGTTGTTTTAAAGTCTGCTGGAAACAGTTTAGGGTGATGAGTTTCTTATTGGCTAAGTTGCTAGGTGCTTCATTTCTTTGTAGGAGATGCAACGTACGTATTTTCTGTTGGGAACTTATCATTGATGTTTCTTTCCTGTTGATGATTCTTCTGTTGAGAACTGAAATTGACAATTCTTCCAGCAATTGAGGTCAAGTAGTGTTGTTTGAGTTCTTCCTTCCAGCTTCCTGACTCCATTTTAGTGAGATTTCTCTTTATTAATTTCCCCCTTTTGGTAAGATCTTTCTCTGAAAGCAGCATTGATGATTAACAGTTAAATTTTCTTGCTTTTTTTTTTTTTTTGGCCACACCCGTGACACGCAGAGTCTCCTGGGCCAGGTATTGAACCCTTACCATAGCAGTGACCTGAGCCATAGCAGTGACAATGCCAGATCCTTACCAATTGAAGTGTATCTCCTTTTATTTTGTTTAATTAATTAATTAATTTTTATGGCCACACTTGCGGCATATGGATATTTGGGGGCTACGGGTCGAATCGGAGCTGCAGCTGCCAGCTTACACCACAGACACACAGCAGTGCCTGATCTGAGCCATGTCTGAGACCTACAGTGCAGCTCTCAGCAACACCAGATCGTTTAACCCACTGAGTTAGGCCACGGATTGAACCCGCATCCTCATGGATTTTAGTCAGATTCTTAACCAACTAAGCCACAACGGGAACTCCTGTATCTCCTTTTATCAGCTGCAGATCAAAGGAGGCAAGGGCCAAGTGCCTTGGATATCCGTGACTATTTCGAAGAGAGAGCTTATGAATTCCAAAAGGTGTGGATCTGAAGTTTAGATTTTTAGCTGTGGAATCAGAGCTATAGCTGCCAGCCACAGCCACAGCCACAGCCAAGCAGGGTCCAACCCATGTCTGTGACCTACGCCACAGCTCATGACAACACCGGATCCTTAACCCACTGAGTGAGGCCAGGGATCGAACTCGCATTCTCATGGATCCTAGTCGGGATCATTAACCACAAAGGGAACTCCCTTCAAGTTGAGTCTTAATAGTGCTGTGAGTGCATTCAACCAACCCTGAATCCAAATGTAGTCCTTGTTATGAGATCCAGTGCCTCAAGTATTGAAATTGAGTTTGAGCAAACTGTAATTTTTCTTTGGAGACTTTATGTCTCTTCAAGGCCAAAAGTTTTAACAGGTGGATACTTGTCTTTTTGTGAAGAGGTCTGAGAAGAGGAACAGAGAAGCAAATAATCTATGTATTTTAACAAAGCTGAGCCAGCAAAAAACTCTATACCATCCGAATCAGCTTTGAAGATTTGTGAAAAGTAAGAGGAACTTTCTGTGAAACCCTAGAGCATTCATTACCAGGTATATTGTCTTTCTTCCCAAGTGAAAGCAAAAAGGTATTGGCTAGCTTTCTCAACTGAAATACTAAATAACGTACTGTGTAAAATTACAGTAAAAAATTTCCTTTCAGTAGGGATAAATGTCAGTTGTGTGTGCACATTAGGAGCAATAAAATGTCAATGGATAACTATGTGGTTTATTGCTCGTAGTTATGAACAAACCTCCATTTTTGGCCATTGGGTTTACTCGCAGGTAAAATGGGTAGTACAGGGACTAGTACTGCTGTGGCCCTGGGCCTTGTTATGAGCTTGATGCATTGAAAGGCTTCTTTTATAGAATATTGATGAATTCGTGGGAGAAGTTTTGAAGGATCTCTTTGAATCTTGATAGCAGTTGCACTGTGGATTCTGCCAATATCAGCTGAAGATTTTGCCCATAAAGAGAATAGTAGCTGATTGGTTAATTGATCCCCAGATTCAGCTCTAGTGCCATCAGAAATGGAGCAAATAAAAAATGTCAAAGGCTCACTTAATTCACGGTCAGCTATTTTGATTGCTACCGTAAAATTCTAGAATGATTTCTCCCTTTTAGGAGAAAGAAATTTCAGCATGATACTTTTCTGAGAAGCTGTGGCCTAATAAATGAATAGGTAGAGGTGGAGAAACTGAGGAGAAAAGGGTATGTATCTCCTAAAGGGAGTAGGTTCAGAGATAGGAACCGGTTGAGGTTTGTTAGAGACCCCTACTCTTTGAACTGTGTTACTGTTCCAAGGCAGAGGCTGCTTTGTAGCAGTGGGATTGAGTGTTAAGAGCGTAGCTCTGGTGTCAGTAGGGACAGACAGAGATTCATTCCCAGTCTGGAGAATGGTTTCTCTGAGTTGATTAAGAGAGAGGATTGGAAAGAGCCCATGTAGTTCCTTGGAGCCCCGTCACTGGGAATTAGGAGGACATTGGAAAGGCTGGCTAGAAGGGGGAGAGCCTGGAGCACTTAAGTTTGCAGCAATCTTTTTTCCAGTGTCCTGGCTCTTGTTTTATTAGCAGAAACTAGGGTTTTTTGGCTTTGTATTTAAAGTTCCTTATTTGCCATCATTGAAAATTGAGACTTTAGTGGTTTTTCTTTTAGGTGATGCATTAAATCACCTAAAAGAAATTTCTTTGAAAACAATATGAAGTATAATAGTCACGAACAGGTTCATCAGATTTTTGTGTGTAAGCCTGAATTTTGTTCCAGTCAATAGGCTTAGGAAAAGCTGCTATTATTATTGCTTGGTGGAGGTTTTCAGCATTTTTTGGTTGAAAGTTAGGGATTTGTTTTTCTAAATTGTGTTCAAGATGTTCCCATCAGGGAAGCTTCATCCAGTGTTTGGCTTGACCCTCAGCAACAAGCATGTGGACCAAAAAAACAGGTTGGGAAATTTGAATAACTATGTTTAATTCTTCAGCACACCTCAGGGGTCCTTGGTTACTTTAGGAAACTCTTAAACGATGGCCTGCAGTTTGGTCTTAGTCAGGACAACATAAAAAATTGGGGGTTTATTTGGATCATCTTAAGAGTTAACTTTCAAGGGGCGGGTTCTGCTAGGTTCAGAGGGGGAGGGAATGGGGAAGAGGTCTGGGGAAAAGGGGAAGTGTGGTGAGAGAATTAGAACAGGGAAACGGTGTAGAGGAAGTGGAGATAGTGAACAAGGGAAGGAAGGTGGTGTCACTGGAAGCTGGAGTCAGAGAAACTGAGGGAAGGGAAAGAGAGGCCTCAGAAGTCTTTTTCCTTTTTTGTCTTTTTAGGGCAGCACCCACAGCATATGGAGGTTCCCAGGCTAGGGGTTGCATTGGAGCTACAGCCGCCGGCCTAGGCCACAGCCACAGCAATGCAGGATCCTTAACCCACTAATCGAGGCCAGGTATCGAACCTGCCTCCTCATGGGTACTAGTTGGGTTCATTACCACTGAGCCATAGTGGGAACTCTCTTTTTTCTTTTTTAAATTGTTTGCCTCAGTTAATTTATAAATTGTATCTTGCAGAGAGATCTTGATATTGTCTGAAAGCCTCATAATACCAATCCAAATAGGTGTCTTTTTCAGTTTTAACAATTTTAGAATTATGTCCGTCTAACTCCGTTTTAAGAAAAGTAAATATGGGGAGTTCGAAGCTTCCCTATAATGGCCATTGGTGTTATATATTATTTTTGGGTGAAGTCGTTCCATTTAATTAGAAATGTGCATAAGGAGGGACTGCAGTTGTTAAACATAAAACTGGTTGAGGCCCCAGAAGGGGAGGCACCGTCAAAGCATTTTGATGACTGGGACCCCATTTCTTAGGATTTTTCTCTAGAACAAAAAGAAAAGTTCCTAAACTGCACAATTCCAGTAGGAACTAGGCTGGTTCCAAGAAAATTGAGTCAAAGTTTTGCACAGTTCTGATAGGAACCGCGTGGTTCCAAAAGGAATCGGACCAAAGGCCAGCACAGTTCTAATAGGAACAGTCCAGATGGAGCTGTTGGGGGGTTCTTCCCTGGAACCCACTTCTGACACCAAATAATGTTAACCTTAAAAATAAAAGTC
>PVHT021183648.1:6900695-6922076 GCA_004024745.2 Catagonus wagneri
TCCAGTAGGAACTAGGCTGGTTCCAAGAAAATTGAGTCAAAGTTTTGCACAGTTCTGATAGGAACCGCGTGGTTCCAAAAGGAATCGGACCAAAGGCCAGCACAGTTCTAATAGGAACAGTCCAGATGGAGCTGTTGGGGGGTTCTTCCCTGGAACCCACTTCTGACACCAAATAATGTTAACCTTAAAAATAAAAGTCATTTTATCATCAAAGAATGGGCTTATTCAGGAATAGTAGAGAATCACAATTCAGGACAAGCAAAACATGGCAAAAACTATAAGCAAGTCCCATAGAGACCAGGAGTGTTACAGAGAAAAAGAAAATTGGTGAGGTGGGTTTTTTGGGGTTTTTTGTTTGTTTGTTTGTTTGCTTTTTTAGGATTGTTTGTTTGCTTGCTTTTTTAGGACCGAACCCACTGCATATGGAAGTACTTGGGCTAGGGGTCGAATTGTAGCTGCAGCTGCTGGCCTATACCACAGCTCACAGCAACGCTGGATCCTTAATCCACTGAGCAAGGCCCAGGAATGAACCAGAATCCTCATGGATACTAGTCGGTTTCATTACTGATGACCCACGATGGGAACTCCATGGGAGGGGTTGTTTTGAACAAAAGCCCATTGGAGAAAAATGAGAGTTCAGGGTTATGATGTTGATTTCTCATTGGCTGAGTTGCTGGGGTAGTCAGTTTTTTGTAGGAGATGCAATGTTTATCTCCTTTTTGGCCTCCTGACTCCATTGTAGTCACACTTAAAAAAAGTTTGAGAATTATTGCTGTGGATTGAGAGTCTTGCCTTCAATAGATATTTCCAGATGCTACCTAAAATTTCTTTTTTCATTTGGAAGATCTAAGCATGTAGCAAAAGTAGGAAACATATGAGTCTTCATTTATCAACTTTGTCAGACTTTAATGTTTCACCATATTTGCTTCAGATCTTCCCCCAGCCAGGAGAAAAATATTTCAAATAAAGTTAAAGCTCCCTCACCACCATTTATAACCTTCCCTAATATTCCTTCTCCCTTCCTCTCTGCAGAGAATCATTGATCTGACTGGTGTTAATCATACTCATGCATTTCTTTCATGGCTTTACTTTTTACTGCATATTTATGTGTCTTTAAACAGTATCTAAAATATTTTTATGTGTTTTGTCTTTATATGAATTGCATTCCACTATGTTTGCTTCATATACTTTTATAATTTTCTTTTTTCTTCTTTTTTTGGCTTATATTTTTGAGATTTATCTATTTTGATATATACCTCATTTTTTCCATTGCCGTGTAGTGTTCCATTATATGAATATTTCACAGTTTATGTATCCGTTATCCTGGTGGAATTGTTTCAGATTTTTTTCACTATTAAACCGCTTTTCTTTGGGCACCTTGTACCTTTCTTGTGCACAGGTGTGAGACTTTTCCTTAGGGTATGTAACTAGGAATAAATTGCTGCCTATGAGGGCACACATATATTCGCCTTTATTAGATATAGTCAAATTACTCTTCAAAGCGATTGTTCTGCTTTATATCCTTACTAGCTACATATGAAAGTTTCTGCTGTTCCACATCCTCAATAACACTAGATATTGTCCCAGCTGTTCCTTGTTTATGGA
This sequence comes from Catagonus wagneri, assembly GCA_004024745.2. Classification (NCBI taxonomy): domain Eukaryota; kingdom Metazoa; phylum Chordata; class Mammalia; order Artiodactyla; family Tayassuidae; genus Catagonus; species Catagonus wagneri. The sequence goes on from PVHT021183648.1 coordinate 6,902,301, forward strand.
TTAATTTAAAGTCAACCCTGTGCTTAGCAACCATCTCAAACATAGGGTCAGATGCAAACTTATTTTTGTATATCAGGCTTCCTCCTTTTAAAGGAATTGTTTTCACTTTCAGAGTTACAGATCCAGGATAACTATAACACAGTTTGGTGTTTTTTTGGCTCATATTTATTTTTAGAAATTATTGTTTCTTTTTATGATCACACAGTGAATATATGATTATTTTAGATAATTTGGAAAACAGAGTTACAAAAAAGAAAATTGAAAATTCCACCTAGCCATAGCCATTGTTAACATTTTACTATGTACTTCCTTATAGTGTAAACATATATGTGACATACATTTACTCAGAATCATGCTGCATTTGTCCTTCTATATCACAATTTCAGTTAAGATTATATTGTGGCATTTCCTGTTTCACTGACTACAAATTAAAAGCACCATTTTAATAGCCGTGTAACATTTCTTTGTATAAATGTTGTAATTTAACGATTTTCTCCTTGGTGGACATCTTTGATGTTAAAACAATACTGAAGTAAGCAATCTTGGTATATTCTTATGAGTTGCAGTTTGTTTCTTTGGGATAGATTTCTAGAAGAGATCGGTAAATATTTCTGGAATTAGATCGAAGAGCTTGTAAGCAAGGCATCTAGGGAGAAGAAAATAGCAGAGCGAGGAAAACAAGACATGGTTTGGGGGATCATGAGGTCCATTAATTTTAGCTTCTCTTATATTTGAACTGAGTGGCAAATTTGTCTTTCAATTGAATTTGGACACCCTTTTTTTAGGTATGATAGGATGATGTTAGCAGGGTGGAATTGCTTGTATATTGTAGTATTCAAGGATTATAGAATTTTAGAATTGAAAAAGACTTAAAAGTTTTATCTTCCAACCTTCCTCCTGCAGAGTCCCTGAATTGAGTGTGTTTTGTAGACTCTCTCACTGAAGTAGACTTACAGGCTTGACTTGCTAAGTATCCAGTCCCAAGCTGGTTGTTGCCATACAGGCAGTTGGCTCCTTTGTTAGACAGCTTTGATTAGTTGGTTGAGTGTGGTTCTGTCACTTTAAGCCCCAGTTTGATTTTCTGTAACTTTCACTTCCCATTTCATTTGTTTTTTAATGAAAGGCTCCCTAAAAATAATGCTGGAAATATTTCACCTTTGTGCATTTATCTGTTAGCTTCTGCTTAATTAACATGAAAACAAACATGTGTTTGACCTACTTTTCGTCTTTGTTTCCTTCTAAGGTATAATTTAATCTTGTATTTGCAGTGAAAACTATGTATGCGAACCTAGGTAGGCTAGAAAAACCTTCGACATATTTTTATACTTGGTAGACAGAAGAGCTCCGAGTGTCTATAATACTTCTCGTTTTATTATTATTTCTCAGGAATTGCATATAAACAGAGGTTTTGTCTCACTTTAAAAAATTTATTTATTTATTTATTTTGTCTTTTTGCCTTATCTGGCTAGGGCCACACCCGCGGCATATGGAGGTTCCCAGGCTAGGGGTCTAACAGGAGCTGTAGCTGCCGGCCTACACCACAGCCACAGCAACACCAGATCTGAGCTGCGTCTGCAACCTACACCACAGCTCGCGGCAACGACAGATCATTAACCCACTGGTTCAATCCGTCAACCTCATGGTTCCTAGTCGGATTCGTTAACCACTGAGCCAAGATGGGAGCTCCTCACTTTTCCACTAATAATAGTAACAACTTTTATCTTTCTGTCTCTGTCGCTCTCTTTTTTTCTTTTCTGCACAGAGGTGGTATGTTTATTACCTCCTTTAAAGCCTGTACAACCTCTTAGGATAGGCATTTTCCTCATTTGGCAGATGGGGGTACAGTGGCTCAGAGAAGTTTAAAGACTTTTCCCATCACACAGCTATTAAAGGCAGAGCCAAGTTTAAATCCAGGTCTAGTTCTAAAACCTATGTTTAACCAGTTTGCAAATGTGTCTCCCTAACTTATTTATATGAATTTCGTCAAAAAGTCAGATGTATTTCTGTTCAGAGACATAGATGTCTTTGGGTTCCTCAGTCAGTACACTGTATTGGTGGTGTGGTGTGGTTGTTGGAGTTATATTGCTTCTATCTGCTTGTCTCTGATAATCCCAGCTCCTCTCCCCTTGGTTTAGACACACCAAGGATTTCCTTCCTATGATTTCCACTCTCTCCCTAGCACCTTATGGGGCTCCTTCCTGTCTCTGGGGAAACTGAAGCACAGAGTGAGAAAAGAGTAACAACAAATGATTACATAATTCTTTTCTGAATATTATCAGCTGATATGTTCCATTAAGAAGGATGTTTTCACAGCTGTGTGCTTTAGGGATAGTGGGACAAATTTGAATTTTTATAACTTGGGTGTCTTCTACAACAAAGGCAGTGACGCATATGCTTGATGGGCTTGGAACGTGGAAACCTGTTCTCCCAGTCCTGTGATAGGAATCTTTGCCTTTGTGGTCACTTTGGGATCCAGATATGTTATCTCAGTGAACTTGAGACCAAGGGTCAGAGGACCAGGGAGGGACTTGTTGAATATGTGATTTAATTACACGGGCCCAATCAAGCGTTGACCTAGTAATGACAGGGGTATAGTGTGTATGTTGAGGTAGTTGCTGGGGGAAAGAACAGAGTTTAATCCTTGGTTTTGTTGACCTTTGATATCACTTTTGTCGCTAGTTCCATAAAACTGCCTTTGCCGAATTTTTCAAAAGGCTGCAGTCAAGTGATTTATAGATTAAGGCCTCATTTACTTCTTGCACAAGAAGAGCCTATATCTTTCAATCGGGTGACGTAAGTTTACTTTAGAGACAGAAATGAGTTCATTTCTTTGGAGAGATATGAACAGAATGTGCGTCCCTTGCTCTGGTAAGAAATAAATTTAAATCAGAACTTTGCTTGGAGGAAATGGAATGGAGTAACTGAGCCTTCAGAAGTTAGGTAGCCTTAGCCAAGGCCTGGGGGGCACCAGTTGTGTTTGCAGAACTCATCCAAACATGAGCATTCCTCAGCCTATGAAAAGCAAACATCAATGGGGAATGGCTTTGTGTATGTCTATAAGACACTCATGTGCCTTGGGTCTGAATTTCAGAGATAAAAATATGTGATTCCTTCCTCAAGAACCTTAACAGATAACTGGGAAGAAAGCAAGAATGTCAGTAATAACACACTGAAAAGATGCTATGTTAAATGCCAGAAATGAACCTTCAAGTGTATTCCCCAGATCCATCCCCTGAAGAGTAAGATTTCATTATAAATGAGCGATATATCCCCTGAAAACCTTTTGATTCCAAAGTAAGACCAACTCTCAAATAAGCAACACAGTCTTAAGCATAAATTAAATTAAGAGGAAAATGTTACTCTAAGTTAATTTCTTGGGAGTTCCTATCATGGTTCAGTGGTAGCGAACCCGACTAGTAACCATGAGGACTACTCGAGTTCGATCCTGGGCCTTGCTCAGTGGGTTAATGATCCAGTATTGCCATGAGCTGTGGTGCAGGCTGCAGACATGGCTCGGATCCTGCATTGCTGTGGTTGTGGCGTAGGCTGGCGACTACAGCTCTGATTTGACCCCTAGCCTGGGAACTTACATATGCCATGGGTGTGGCCTAAAAAGAAAAAAATTAATTTCTCAAGTAAATTGTCAAATTATGGACACTAGAATTGTAAGAATTGGCAACACCATAGCTCTCATGGTTTGGCTACTGTATGTTCTCCCATAAATTACAGTGATATTTCTGTCACGCCAGATCATGAATTTACAGTATTTCTTTTTTGTTAATTTCATCACTGTTTTGTTGTCATGATTATTATTACTATTAATTTACTTAATACAAAGGATACTAAAATCTGCTTCCTACGGTCATCCTGGCCAAATATATATGTATATAAAACATGTTTAGCACAGTGCTTGGCAAAGAGAGTGCCATCATTACTGTTAGCTATTGTTTTTCTTGAAACTACATGCTTTATATAGTGCCCGACCTATAATTAAGTGTTTATTTACACACATTTCACTATATCATTGTTCACAAAGGGCTTTAACATATATCAACTAATCCTCTCAGCTGCCTTCAAAGTACATAGTTTCACCCCTTTTTTACTAATAGAGAAATTGAGGTTAAGTGTATTAGTCAGATTTTCTGGCTGATTTAAGCCAAGAAAATTTATGAAAAGGATAGTGGAGAGTTTATAGGATCTCCAAAAGAGCTCTAGAACAAGATTTTGGACAGCCTACCCAAGCCAATGGCCAAAATCAATCCGTGGAACTGACCCACTGAGGTCATACTGTTGCCGTCACCAAGCACTTGACACGCCCTGGGCCACAAACTATGCTAGCTGGCTATGGAGACTGGACATTGCCACTGGTTCTGCTTCTATTTTGCCTCAGAAATACTGTCACCAGAGGATGTACTTCTTGGAAAGCCCCTATTTTGCAACATTTGCTCCCTCTTTAGGGGCTGGGTGTACGTGTATAGATTGGTGGAACTTTCGTGTTCTAGCTGTAGTGCAGATATAATAGGCGAGTAGGTTCTTATATGTGACACTTTGCCTTATTGCCAGCTCCTTGGGTCTTAATTTTCTCTGTGTATAAGGGGAAAAAATGCTCTTTATTTCCTCCTAATTTTGTATAAGCTGAGTAGAAAGCGAGATTATTTTCCTTATTAGTAGACTTCATGTGTGGAAAAGTCATTTTTTTCTAAACTCAGTCTTGATCTTAGAAATTAGCTGTTATAAATTAACGTGCCTCAGCATTTTAAGCTCGTAACAAGTGAGAACTTTCCATGTGAGCAGGGTGTTTTCTTCAGAGTTGACAATCCTGTGGTTCCCATTATCTGTTGGCGTACAGGGTATGCAACCCTTCAAAGAAGCCATGAGTTAACTCCTAGAAGAAGGGCGGCCCTTTTGAGCAAGAAGGTCCTGGGATTAATGTTTCAGATTTCTTTTTTGTTGCATCCTTTTCTTAGTGCTTCATTTGTTTTGTGTAAAGTGAATCTGTGATTCATCTTTCTGATAATCTTAAAAAAAAAAATCAGGTCTCCAGTGTGTTTGCTGTTGACTCTATAAAGATAGCCTTCTGTCTTTTATTAGAGTCAATCTTGGTGTGCCCTGCACAGTCTATATTTTAAAGAAGTTCAACTCTACTGAAATCATGCATTACATGCTTCCCCACCCCCTTTTTTGGCTGTCCTGCAGCTTATGGAGTTCCTGGACCGGGGTGAGATCCCTGTGCAGTTGTGATCTATGCCACAGCTGTGGCAACACCAGATCCTTTAACCCACTGTGGGGTGGGGATCAAACCTGTGTCCTAGTGCTGCAGAGACACCACTGATCCCATTGTGCCACAGCAAGAACTCCTAAATGTTGGTTGTTTGTTTTTCAGGGCCACATCTGCAGCATATGGAAGTTCCCAGGTTAAGGGTCAAATTGGAGCTGCAGCTGCCAGCCTACACCACCGCTCATGGCAACACTGGATCCTTAACCCACTGAGCGGGGCTAGGGATGGAACTTGCATCCTCATGGATACTAGTCAGGTTTGTTACCATTGAACCACAACAGGAGCTCCTTAAATTTTTTATTATAGTTGATTTACAATGTTCTATCAATTTCTGCTGTACAGCAAAGTGACTGATATATATATATAATACATTCTTTTTCTCAAATATCTTCTATCGTGTTTGATCAAAAGTGATTGGAAATAGCTCCCTGTGCTATACAGCAGGACCTAAACGCCTATTTTCAAGACAATACTTTGTTCCTTAAGGCAAACTCTTTTGGAAAGGGAAGACCACCCCCCCCTTTGGTGATCCCAACAACCATCCTTACTTTGTGTGGAAAGCTTCAGTTTGGGGGTATTGATGTCTCAGCAAGTGGAGAACACCTGGGCATGGTGAATTCTGGCAGCCAAGTTGCAGGAAGGACCCAGGTGCCCTGTTTTTACAGGCTGGTGTGCATTCTTCCAGATAAGTGAGACAAAGTGAGCTTTCTGTGTTCATTCAGTGAGAGGTGTTGAAAGGTTGTGGCATCCAAACGACATATGTTTGCAGTTTCTTTTATTTTCATACTCAGAGTAAGAGTCTTCTGAATTTAAATATGTTCCTTTCTGCAAATAATTGTAAATCAGTCTTGACTTTGTAATAAAGAAAGGAAGGAAGGAAGGAAGGAAGGAAGGAAGAAAGAAAGAAAGAAAAGGAAGGAAGGAAGGAAGGAAGAAAGAAAGAAAGAAAGAAAGAAAGAATTAGGGTAAGGAGTTTCTGCTGTGGCTCAGCGGGCTGAGAACCTGACATAGTGTCTGTGAGGATCTGGGTTCGATCCCTGGCCTCAGCCAGTGGGTTAAGTATCTGGTTTTGCTGCAGGCTGCAGCGTGGATCACAAATGTGACTCGGATCAGGTGATGCTGTGGCTGTGGCATAGGTTGGCAGCTGCAACTCTGATTTGATCCCTAGCCCAGGAACTTCCATATGCAGCAGGTGTGGCCCTAAAAAAAAAAAAAAAGAAATAGGGTATGGCAATGTAGAATAATAATTTGTCTCTCTCTTCTTAGAAATATGGAGTTTTCAAAGTTTAGACCTGGAAGAAAACATGTTTTGACTCGCCCGGTTTTTAGAGAAGGAAATGAGACTGATTTTTTTTCCCTTGGTTTATCCTTTTTAGTTTTCATTTTTTCCCTGTTGGCCACAATTTTTTGGCTACTTTATTAGAGGAGTACTGTAAAATACTTTTGCTTAACAAAATTTAAAATCAATCTATTTGACATTTTTATTGCAGTTAAACATACATAGCAAAATTTACCACCTTATCCCTTTTTGAACATGCAATTCAACATGCATGCCTCAAGTATATGCACCTTATCATGCAACATCACCACCATCGATCCCAGAACTTTTCCATCATCTGGAATTGAAATTCTGCACTCATAAAACACTAACCTCCTATTTTCTTCTCCACTTAGCCCCTGGCAGCTATTATTCTACATTGTTTCTTTATGAATTTGACTATTCTTTGAACCTTAGTAAGTAGAATCACAATATTTGCCCTTTTGTATCTGGCTTATTTCACTTAGCATAATTTTCTCAAGGTTCATCCATATTATAGCCTATATTAGAATTTCCTTCCTTTTCAGCCTGAATAATATAACATTGTATGTGTATACCATATGTCTGCTTATCCATTCATCATCCATTGATGGATGTTTGGGTTGCTTCCAACTCCCGTGAATAATGCTGCTGTGAATGCAAGTGTACAAATAGCACTTCAAGACCCTGCTTTCAGTTCTTTTCGGTATATACTCGGAAGTGGAATTGCTCATAATCATATGGTAATTCTGTGTTTAATTTGGAGGGGGAACTACCAGGCTCTTTTCCACAGTGACTTTACCATTTTACATTCCCATCAATAGTGCACAGTGGTTCTGATTTCTCCACATTCTCACCAACACTTGTTATTTTCTGCTTTTTTGATAGTAACCATCCTAATGACTATGAGATAATATCTTACTGTAGCATTGGTTAGCATTTCCCATGTGATTAGTGATTTTGAGTATCTTTTCATGTGCTAATTGACTATTTGTGTATTTTCTTTGGAGAAATATTTATTCAGGTTTTTGACCATTTTTGAATTGAGCTTGGTTTTTTATATTGTGTTAGGGCATATGTGTGTGTGTGTGTTTGTGTGTGTGTGTGTGTGTTTGTGTTTGTGTATACTGAATGTTAATCCCTTATCAGATATATGATTAGCATGTATTGTCTCCCATTCTGTGGGCTGCCTTTTTACCCTGTTGATAGTGCTTTTCGATGCATAAAATTTTTAAGTTTTCATGAAGTCCAGTTTGTCTATTTTTTTCTTTTGTTGCCTGAATCTTCTGGTGTCACGTCTAAGAAATCATTGCCAAATCCAATGTGATGAAGCTTTTGTCACTTTATTTTCTTCGAAAAGTTTTGTAGTTTAGGTCTTTGATCCATTTTGAATTAATTTTTGTATGTGGTATTAGATAATGGTTCGACTTCATTCTTTTGCATGTGGATATCCATATCTTGAAAAGACTGTTCTTTCCCTCATGAATGGTCTTCACATCCTTGTAGAAAATCATTTGACCATATTTGTGAGGGTTTGTTTCCATGTTTTCTATTCCATTGATCTGTATGTCTGTGTTTATGCCAGTAGCACATTGTTTCAATGACTGTAGTTTTGTAGTAAGTTTTGAAATCACAAAGTATGAATCTTCCAGCTTTGCTCTTCTTCTTCAGGGTTGTTTTGACAACTGACATTTCTTTAAGATTCCAAATGAGTTTTAGAGTGTGTTTTTCTATTTTTGCAAAAAATGTTGGAATTTTGATATGCATTGCATTGAATGTGTAGGTCACTTTAGGTAGTATTGACGTCTTAATAGTATTATGTCTTCCAGTTTATGAAAGATGAGTTGTCTTTCCATTAATTTATGTCTTTTTCAACGTCTTTCAGCCATGTTTTAGAGTATTCATTGTACAAGTCTTTTGTCTCCTTGGTTAATACATAAGTATTTTATTATTTTTGATACTACTGTAAATGTAATTGTTACTTTCCTTTTTAGATTGTTCATTGTTAATGTATGGAAATGCAACTGATTTTTGTGTGTTGACTTTATATCCTTAAAAAAGTTTATTAATCTAACTTTAAGGTTTGCAGTAGTAGTTCTTATTTTTCTAGTTCCTTAAGTCCCCCCCCCACTTTTTTTTTCTTTTTAGGGCCGCACCCGCGGCATATGGAGGTTCCCAGCCTAGGAGTCTAATCAGAGCTACAGCTGCCGGCCTACACCACAGCCACAGCAACGCGGGATCCAAGCCGCGTCTGTGACCTATACCACAGCTCATGGCAATGCCGGATCCTTAACCCACCAAGCAAGGCCAGGGATTGAACCCGCAACCTCATGGTTCCTAGTTGGATTTGTTTCTGCTGTGCCATGATGAGAACTCCTCTAGTTCCTTAAGTTGTAATGTTAAGTTGTTGATTTGCTATCTTTTTTTCTGTTTTAATGTAATCATTTATAGCTATAAATTTCTGACTTAGCACTACTTTACTGTTTCCCTTAAATTTTGGTATATTGTGCTTTTGGTTTCTTTGTTTATAAGTATTTTTTAATTTTCCTTGTGATTTCACCTTTGATCCATTGGTTGTTTAAGAGCGTATTGCTTAATTTCCACAAGTTTGTGAATTTTTCAGTTTTCCTTCTATTTATTTATTTGTTTTGGCTGCATATGGAAGTTTCTAGGCCAGGGACTGAAGGCATACCACAGCAGTGACCTGAGCCACTGCAGTGACAGTGTCAGATCATTAACCTCCCATACCACAAGGAAACTCCTAGAACTGTCTGTTTCTTACTTCAATTCTGTCAATTTTTGCTTAATGTATTTTGATGGTCTGTTATTATGTGCATATATTTCCAGTTGTTATGTTTTTCACTGTATTGAACCTTTTGTTAATATTTAATGTTATTCTTTGTCTCTTGTAACCCTTTTTCAGTTAAAGTATATTTTGTCTGAATTGCATGACTACCCCTGCTCTCTTTTGGTTACCATATGCATCTTTTACTGTCGTTTCTCTTTCAACCTATTTGTGTCTTTGGATGTAAAGTGAGTCTTGTGTGGTTCCTGCTGTGGTGTGACAAGATCAGTGGTGTCTTGGGAGCACTGGGACACAAGTTTGATCCCCAGCCTGGCACAGTGGGTTAAGGATCTGGCATTGCCACAGCTGTGGCTTAGGTCGCAACTGCAGCTTGGATCTGATCCTTGGCCCAGGAACTCCGTAAGCCGTGGATGGCAAAAACAAACAAACAAAAAGTGTGTCTTGTGTAGAGAACACATAGTTGGATCATACATTCTTTTTTTTTTTTTGGTCTTTTTGTCTTTTTTGCCTTTTCTAGGACAGCACTCGTGGCATGTGGAGGTTCCCAGGCTAGGGGTCTAATCGGAGCTGTTTCTGCTGGCCTACACCACAGCTATAGCAATGCCAGATCCGAGCCGCGTCTGCAACCTACACCACAGCTCACGGTAATGCTGGGTCCTTAACCCACTGAGTGAGGCCAGGGATCGAACCTGCAACCTCATGGTTCCTAATCAGATTCATTAACCACTGAGCCACGATGGAAACTCCAGGATCATACATTCTTTAAAAAAATCTATAATGCCAATCTCTGTCTCTTGATTAGAAAATTTATTTAACTTAAAGTAATTACTGATGAGGAGAGACTTACTTCTGTCATTTTGCTTTGTTTTCTTTCATGTCTTATGTTTTTTTTAATCCCTCATTTCTTGCATTACTATCTTATTTTGTGTTTAGTTGATTTTTTTGTAGTGAAATTTAAAAAATTTCTCATTTTCTTTTGTATATTCTATAATTACATTGTTATTGTCGTTAAAGTAATTCCAGTATGAGAATTACATTTAACATACTAAAATGATAGCACTCTAAATTGAGTTTATATCAGATTAGCTTCAGTACCATTAAAAGCTCTGCTTCTTTACAACTCTGTCCTCACTCCTTTCAGTTGTAGATGTCACAAAATTATACCTTAATTCATTGTCCAAAAATGTAAGCTAATAATTTTTTTAAATGTATTAGTTCCTTAAATCATGGAGAAGTCAAAAGTGGACTTATATACCATTGTTAATGCTAGCTTTTATAATTGCTGTGTATATTTATCTTTACTGAGACTCTTTATTTATTCAGACAGTTCTAAGTTACTGTCACATATCCTTTCATTTCAACCTGCAGGACTCCCTTTAATTCTTGCAAAGCAGATCTAGTGGTAATAAATTTCCTCAGCTTTTATGTGTGAATGTCCCAATTTCTCTCTCACTTTTGAGAGACAGGTTTACTGCATATAGGATTCTTGGTTGACAGTTTTGAATATAAATCACTTTGAGAATTCCCTTGTGGTTCAGCAAGTTAAGGACCTGTTGTTATTCCTGTGAGGATGTGGCTTCGATCCCTGGCCTTGCTCAGTGGATTAAGGATCCAGCACTGCTGCAAGCTGTGGCATAGTTCAAAGATGTGCCTTGGTGTTGCCATAGCTATGGTGTAGGCCTTAGCTGCTGCTCCGATTTGACAGAGTTTCTTTTCAGAAATCTGATTAGCTTATTGAGGATCCCTCGCTTTAAATGAGTTGCTTTTCTCTTTTGCTGCTTTCAAAATTCTCTCTTTGACTTTTTACAGTTTGATTTTACAGATATTCCTCAACTCAAAATTGGGTTTTGCTGTAAAAAACCCAGGGTAAATTGAAAATTTTGTAAATTGAAAACACATTTAATATTCCTATCCCACTAAATATCATAGCTTAGCCTAACCTACCCTAACCATGCTCAGAACACTTATATTAGCCTACAGTTGGCAAAAATCATCTAACACAAAGCCCACTTTATAATAAAATGTTGTGTTTCATTAATTTATTGAATACTGTTCTGAAAGTGAAAAACAGAATGGTTGTAAGTATACTGTTGTAATCACATGGTTAACTTAGATCTGTGGCTTACTGCTGGTGCCCACATCACGAGAGTATTGTACTGAATAAAGCTAGCCTGAGAAAAGATCAAAATTCAAAGTATGGCTTCTGCTTTATGTGTATTACTTCCACATCACTACAAAGTAAAAAATCATTAAGTTGAACCATTGTAAGTTGTGGACCATCTATAATGTGTCCTGGTGTGGATTTCCTTTAAGTTCATCTTACTTAGAGTTTGTTGAGCTTCTTGTATATATATATTCATGTCTTTCATCAAATTTGGGAATTTTTCAGCCAATATTTCGATAGCACAAGTCCATGTGCCCAACAAACTGAAGTGTCAGACTTTGGAGCAGAAGAAGGTTTATTGCAAGGCCATGCAAGGAGATGGGAGATTTGTGCCCTCAAAATATCCCAGACTCCCCCAAAGAAAATTGCAAAGCATTTTTCTTTTTCTTTTTATGGCCACACCTCTGCCATATGGAAGTTCCCAAGCTAGGGGTCAAATTGGAGCTGCAGCTGTCAGCCTTTGCCACAGCCATAGCAACACCTGATCCTAGCTGCATCTGCAACCTACACTGCAGCTTGAGGCAATGCTGGATCCTTTAACCCACTGAGTGAGGCCAGGGGTTGAACCCACATCCTCATGGATACTAGTCAGGTTCTTAACCTGCTGAGCCACAACGGGAACTCTGCAAAGCATTTTTAAAAGCAAGGTGAGGGAAGGGCATGGCTAATGCATACTCCTTGGTGCAGAAATCCTTTGTTCTTGCAGCTGTCCACATAGGTCAGATCACAATTTTCCCTTAAACCTCCAACAAGACACATGTTGTACTTCAGAGAGGAACTAAAGCAGAGGATATGGGGGAAGGGCCTGCCCTGAGAAGGCCCCAAGGGATCCTGCTAGGTTACCATTCCTCCCTTTTCTTTGATATTCCTAAATCTTGAGAACAAGTCTTAGACAAGAAAAGGAATAAAAATTCAGATAAAGAGGTTAATCATAAACTTGACAGAGGTACCCAAAGGGTCCTTCTCAATTACATTTCTTCAGAAATTTTTTCTGCCTCTTTCTCTTTTCTCCTTTTGGGACTCTTGCATTGTGTTTGTTGATCTGCTTGATGGTGTCCCACTGGTCCTTTAGGCTCCTTATGTCTTATTTCTATTTCTCAGATGTGGTAATTTCCATTGTCCTCTTTCAACTTCACCGATTCTTTTGCCTTCTCAAATCTGCTAGTGAAATTTCTGTTTCAGTTATCATAGTTTTCATTTTATTATCAGAATCACTTTATTTTTAGTTTTTTTACCTCTTGAGATATTTCCGTTTTGTTCAAGTCATTTTTCTTGACTTTCTCCATGTCTTCTTTTAGTTCTTTGAGCATTTTTAAAAGGGTTGTTTAAAAAACCTCTGTGTAGTAGGTCTGCCAGCAGATCTTTTTTAGGGACAGTTTCTTTTGGTTGGTTTGTATCTTTGAATGATTTTCTGTTGCTGTGGGTCTTGTGATTTTTGTTGTTGTTGTTGTTGATAACTGGACGTTGAATCTAATAATGTAACTCCAAGAAGCAGATTCTCCTCCTTCCCAAGGGTTTGCTGGCTTTTGTTTTTGTCCTTTGGTCTTTCTAGGGCTGCAGTTGCAGCATATGTAAGTTCCCAGGCTAGGGGTGGAATCAGAGCTACAGCTGCTGGCCTATGCCACAGCCACAACAATGAGGGATCCAAGCTGTGTCTATGATCTATATCCCATCTATATCTATATGGAGCGGGGCCAGGGAGCAAACATGAGCCTTCATGGGTACTAGTCGGATTCTTTACTGCTGAGCCACAGTAGGAACTGCCTTGTTGTTGTCTTTTTTTTTTATTTATTTGATTGTAGTAGGCCATTTCTTTGCTGAGGAGCAGCCTGAGGTTTAAACATAAGGTCTTCCCAGGTCTTCTCTGAGCCTGCCCCTTCCCTGGGCATGCACGGTAACTTTCCAATTTTCCCCATGTTTGTGGTAGCTTTTGAATATTCTCACGTTCAGTGTCTAGCTCCAAAAAAGGAAAAAGAGAAAAATTAAGGTGGGGGTGGGGGAAGGTGCTAGCCCTTTAAATCCCCTGGAAGCCACTTCAGCTGGAAGGGGAGGGGTCTGCAACAGTAGCCCCTGCCTCCTTGTCTGCACCTTTGTGATTAGAAGCACCAATCAGCTATCAGGACACAGAGCCCTGATATTTGGAGGACAGGGTCCTTTTTGCCCAGCCTGTCTCCTATAGGTTGTGTGTAGGTTACTCCAGGAACAAGTACACAGTTGCCTGCCACGGGGGTTGGGGCATGGATAGCTGCTGCTGTCCTAAGAGCTGGAAGTGGAACTAACCACCATTTACTATCCAGGCCTTTTCCTGGAAGTGCCTCCCGAGTTCCAAAATAGTTATATCAGACAAATTCTGCCATGCAGTTGTTGTCTAGATGCGAAGACAGATTCCTGGTACTTCCCATTCTGCCATCTTCTCAGAATCCCCTCTGTGTGTAATTTTTAAAGAAATTACCATATTGTCTTCCATAATGCGTGCACAATTTTACACTCTGACCACCAATGCACTGGGTTCCAGTTTCACTGCATCCTCACCAAAACTTACTATTTTCTGTTATCTGGGTAATAGCCACTCTAATGGTTAGGTGCTTTCTCATTGTGGTTTTGTTTTGCATTTCCCTAGTGATTAGTGATGTTGAGCATCTTTGATGTACTTGTTGACATTTGTGTATCTTTGGATAAATTAAGTAATTTGCCTGTTTTTTAGTTGGGTTTTGGATTTTTTTTTTTTGTTGTTGTTGTTCTTTTTAATTTTAGTCCCTATTCACATCTGCCTTCTTTGTATTTTACTCCTGCGTCTTCTGGTAATCTGCTTGAGGAATAGGATCACATCTAATTAATTTTCTACAGTGCTGATTTGTAGATGGAGGTGCTAGTATATACTTACTATATATGGTAGAGTCAGCCAATCATACAGCCAGATTTTGGAACCCTGCTTTTTTGACTATAAAAGAAGTTGGTAGTTGGGGATTTGGGGACACTGAGGAAATTAACATGAATTGAGTACCTGCTCTGTGAGATACTGTGCTAGGCCTAACTTGGTATAATTCTCACAGTAAAGGAGTACTGCTTTAATGTAGATCATATTTAGTTTATAGATGAAGAGTTTGAGTTCAGGGAAGTTAAGTGACTACCCTCGTATCACACAGGGAATAAATGGCAGTCCTTGGATTCAAATACCCACCCACATCCGTCCAGCCGCTAAGCTTACACCTTTTTTTATAGTATCATGTGGCCTCCCTTCCCTGGCTTGTAAGTTGAGCAAGAGAGCAAGTCTTTGAACCTAGCAATTTGTAAAGGACGATAATGTGTTGAACCTTTTACTTAATTCTTTGGGAAGAAAAAGTGGAGAAGATTGTAAAAAGCTAAGTTCATAACAGTGGATAGGATTCTTTGAAGATCCTGAGGTGTCTCATCAGTGGAGAGTGACCACTTTTGGAGAAGCTGTGTCTGCTTTTGGTTGTTGATAGCCTCTGTTCTTGTTTCTGTGGTTTCATAAACCAGGGCCATTGCCCATGAACACAAATATGTGTCTGAACTTAAAGGCATGAAGTGCTTCTGGTAACCTACCAAGATTCTCTTGAAGCCTGAGTGCCCCTTTACCCCCCCAAGTCTTAAAAAACACAGGAGTAAAGGAAACAGATATTTATCAAGATCCTGCTGTTTGCTAGGCAAACCCTAAAAGGGGTGGTGGTGGTGGTGGTTATTACCCCAGTTTTACAGGAGAAAACTGAGACTAAGAGGTATAAGGTACACTGTCCACATTTGCACAGCTAACAAATAATAGAGCTCAAATCAGTTTCCCCCCGTTCCCTGTCTTAGTCCATTTGGGCTGCTGTGACAAAATACTATAGACTGGATGTCATATAAACAACAGACATTTATTTCTCACAGTTCTGGAGGCTAGGAAGACCAAGATGAAGGTACCCGCAGATTCAATGTCTGGTGAGGGATCACTTCCACGGCAGTCTTTTGCTGTGTCTTCACAGGGTGTATGGGCCAGTTGATATGATACCCCTCTGGGGTCTCTGTTATAAGGGCACTAATCCCTTTCATGACACCTCCACCCTCATGACCTAATCACCTCCCAAAGGCCCTGCTTCCTCCTACCATCACATTAGGGATTAGGTTTCAGTGTATGAATTGGGGCTGGTGGGGAGGAGGGGAGACACTCAGTCTACAGCACTACCTCATTGAGAAGGTTCTTTATTGTTTGGGTAGATATTGGAAACTGTTAGGAGGGAGATCCTGGAAACATTGTTTCTCTCCACAGGGAGCATTGTGGTGGGTTGGCTGTTGAACTGGGGTTGTTCTGCCACATATATTAACCAAAACAGTGGCGGTGGCCATTCTGTGTGGCTGCTTCTTCTGGGTGAGATTGGTGTGCCTCTGAGGTCACTGGATGGAGGCAAAAGTTCCTAAAGGAACCAGCCATGGGGTGCACCTTTTTTTCTAAATATCCTAAAGGAATAGATCACTAACACACATCATAAGTTCCTGTCCAAGTTGGGCGGGTATTTTTAGACTTTTGCCTTTCCTTAAGGGAAGGGGAGATAGTGCCTTTGAACACAAGAGTTTATGTTAGGTCAGTAATACACATGGCTTATGTGCTTTTAACTTTGAAATATATTGTGATCAATGGAGTCAAAGATCCTTTATTAGTTTTGTGGGGAATTTCTCTTTTTTATAATTTGTTGCTTAATTGTACCTTCTCAGTAACTTTTTTTTTTTTGGTTGCACCTGAGGCATGCAGAAATTCCCCGGGCCAGGGATCAAACCCACGCCACAGCAGTGACCCCAGCCGTAACAATACTGAATCCTTAACCTGCTACACCACAAGAGAACTCCCCTTCACAGTAACTTTTGTCAGAGTTACATAGGTTCTTCTTCCTGGATTCTGTGGCAGGAAATGGAGCTTGTTATACTATTTCCCGAGTATGAGCCCCACTATTCATAATACTCATTTCTGATCCTGAAACTAACTAAGCCTCTAAAGTTAAGGAATTCATTTTGGTAGTAGCGTAGATTAATACCCATATGGCTCTGTAACTATACTTCAGAAAACCTTTTTTTTTTTTCTACCTGACATTTCAGAAAGAAAAAGATGGCTCAGCAAAATGTTTTCCAAATTTCTACACTGATGATTTTTCCACTCACTACTTTGCAAAAAGAGGTAGGTACAGACGACCTTCTGCTGGGCCTGTGTAATGCTCAGTCTTGGTCCTCACCCATCCCTGGAGCCCTTGTTCCAGTCCTGTATAAACAAAGCAGTTTCAACAGGGTCTTAGGAAACGTCTCCTGTATTTACCGTTTGCAGATATGGAATCTATTAGGTCAGGTTTTTAACTCAATAAACTTCTGCTTAGTGTGCATCACTGTTTTAAGCTAGAGAAGAATTAGAAAACTAAGGGTAACGGCCCTGGTCCCTAGCAGAGGAAGGAAGGTTTTATTTAGGAAGGAAGGTTTAGAAAGGTTTTATTTAACGTGAAAAACTAACCATAAATTCATGGAAAGCTAGAGTATTAGGAGTGAAGTGACATAATGTCTAATTTTTTAATGGCCCAGGAAAACACAGAGATGACAGAAATGTGATAAAATGTTAGTTGTTGATTCTAGATGGTATTTGGGTATATATTTTTTCTATGTTTGAAAATTCATGTAATAAAAAGTAAAAGAAGAAAAAAATCTTAACCATAAAGAACATTTATAAACCTATACAAAAAGTAAGAGTTCCCTGGTGGCTCAGCAAGTTAAGGATCTTGCATTGTCACTGCAGTGGTTCGGGTTGCTGCTGTGACATGGGTTTAATTCCTGGCCCAGAGACTTCCACATGCCGCAGGAGCAGCCCCCAAAAGTATATATACAAAAAATAATTTCAAGGTAATAGAGTTCACCCCCTGTTGCCTAAGTGAAGGGTTTAGGTTGGTATTAGAGTTGGTAAGTAAGAGTCAAAACAGAGAGTAAGCCTAGAGGCCCCCAGAAGCCAGGCAGGTAGTGTGAATGAGGAAAGCCGGCGGCCACAGACAGGTGGGGGGTTGGGAGGGCAGGAAAATACGCGTCTCATTTAAAGCACCTGCAGTTTTAAAGAACTTTTAGCATGCAGTCAGAATAAAAACCAACTTTTAACATGCATTCAGAATAAAAACCATTTGGAGGGCTGGCAGTCTGTGGTCTCCTGAAAATGAAAAAATTTACTGTTTCGAAATTGACCCAGTTCTCTGTCCTTTTTTAATCAGAAGATTAAGGGTGGTTCAGTCATCAAAATCAGGGCAATGGGTTCCAGACACTCGAGGGCGATGGGAAAACTTTGTCCTCATTGCCTCTAGAATCAGCCTGGCTTCGCCATAGCTTTGAGTCTTCAAGGGTAGAAGCCACAAAGTGGCAGCTTTCTTTGTCTTGCTCCACCTCTGCAGATTTTCAGAGATTCCTGTGAGTCTAAGAAGCACATTCTGATACTGTTACCAGAGTAGCCCTGTGTACCTGGACTTTGATTTAAGGGGATTTAGGGGTGGGTACAGTTGTGATTTCTTCGGGTGATTTAAGGTGTCATTTCTTTGACTTTGGAGTTGGCTGAGCAGCTTAATCTGAATGCTATAGTGTGCCTGCTAGCCTTGGCAGCCCCCTTGTCATTCAGAGAAAGAGTAAGGGTTTTGGTTTGTGAGCCCAAGCTGGCTTCGGGGCCCCCTGCGTCAGCGCTCCGGTGCCTCAGCTCTCCTCCTCCCACTCTTCAGTGAGGGCTCTGCTCGCCTCAGGAGCAGAGGCGGGCTGACACCAGGCCTCCCCCTGAAGGAAATGTGGAGAAGACAGAGTCGGGACCCCGAGAAGCCATTTTTCCTCCTAAAGTCTTCCCACTCACGCTTTCCTTGAAGTTCCAGCAATAGAACTGCATCCTCTTCACTTAGTTGGAGGGCGTTTTACACACGGGTGCATAAAGCCTCTGATGCAGCAATTTCTCTACCAGGAATTTATATGCACATTAGCACACATGCTAAGCAACGTATAATTGCATGTAAGTAAAACATGGCTCCAGTCCTCTGCCAGCTCACAGTTTATTAGGAGCCTTTTTAACCACCTTGGAGAAGATACTGTTTTAAGGTTATCCAGCCGCATAGACCCTGGTGAGTGTGGAAGGTAGAGGAAACTGGTTTTGACTTAGAGAGTTGGGGATACTTGGGGTGGGGAAGAGGAGAGAATGCCCAAGAGGACATGACTTACTGACAGATGGGAAAGACCTTTGCTGCTTTTTGTTAAAACTACTTTATTTCTGTAAACATTTTTCTTTTTTCTTTTTTTTTTTTGGCAGCCCTGCAGCATGTGGAGTTCCCAGGACAGCGACCAGATCCCCAAGCCACAGCACTGCCGGATCCTTTAACCCACTGTGCTGAGCCGGGGATCGAACCTGTGTCCTGATGCTGCAGAGACACCGCCAATCCCATTGTGTCACAGTGGGAACTTCTGTTTCTGTAAACATTTTTGAAAGGGAAATAGATTGAAACAACTAAAAAAATGTCAAAAGTTTACTCTGAAAGAGCCCCTCCCTACTGCTCTTCTCCATCCAATTCTTGTATGTCATTCCAGAGTTTCTTTACGTCACTATAAGTAATTATGACATGTTTTTATTTACTTATAGCCCTCCTCAATTTTTACACAATGGTAGTGCCCTTTATACACTGTTCTGTATTAGCTTTCTTTTATTAGTTAATACCTTACGGACATTTTTCCCTGTGAGTACATATTTTCTATGATCATATAATACTGTTTATTAATGTAAATCGCTTGGTTAATTAGCAAGCTCACTATTAATGTATTTTGAGGTGTTTGCTCATCTGTTACTATTCCAGTCACTGCTACAATGAATAAATCATATGCATAATGATTTGTCACTTAGCAGGTGTGCTAATGTGTATGTAAATTCCTAGTAGAGAACTTGCTGCATTAGAGGCTTCATGCATTTGTAAGTTTGATATCTGTGCGAGATCACCCTCTGTGGAGGCGTTAACAACTTCCACGCAAATCAGCAATGCCTGTTTCCTCATAATTCCACCTACAGAGTTTTTAATCATACTTTTGGACTTTTACCAATTTGATAGATGAAAAAGGGGCTTGCAGAGAAATTTCCATTTCTGTTTCTCTTATTATGAGTGAGGTTCTGCATCTTTTCTAGAGTTGAGGTGCTGGTATTTCCTTTGCTGTGAAATGCCATTCCTATCCTTTGTCCTTCTTTCTTTTGCTGA
>PVHT021183648.1:6922176-6995946 GCA_004024745.2 Catagonus wagneri
TTTTTTTTTTTTTTTTTTTTTTTTTTTTTGGTTTTTTAGGGCCCCACCCTTGGCATATGGAGGTTCCCAGGCTAGGGGTCGAATCAGAGCTGTAGCCGCCAGCCTACACCAAAGCCACAGCCACAGCCACAGCCACACCAGATCCAAGCCGCATCTGCAACCTACACCACAACTCACAGCAACGCCAGATCGTTAACCCACTGAGCGATGCCAGGGATTGAACCCACAACCTCATGGTTCCTAGTCGGATTTGTTAACCGCTGTGCCACGATGGGAACTCCATACTGCTCTGCTTTTGGTGGCACAGGATCATTCATTCCTCTTTCCATGGTGCTTCCGCCATCTTTCTCCTTCCATCGTAGATTGACAGTAAAAAGCTTGAGGTGCCTTTCTTCCCAAGTCTGCATTCCTGGAACTGTATTCTTTGTCAGTAGCAGGGTAGCCCTTGATAATTTGGTCAGGAGATTTTAGCGATCTGAAAAATCGCCCATTTTCTTGGTTACAGGCACTCTAGAAAACAGTTTGGCAGTTTCTTATAAAACTAAGCGTGCAGTTGTCATGCAGCCGAGAAACTGCACCTTTGGGCATTTATCCCAGAGAAAGGAAAACTTACATTTACACAGAAACCTGTAGGATGACTGTGCATGGCAGCTTTGTTTGTAATAGCCCCAAACTGGAAACAACCCCAGTGTCCTTCAGTGGGTGAATGGTTAACCAAATGCTGGTACACACATAACCATGGAATATTACTCAGAAACCGAAAGGCACAAACTGTTGATTCTTGCAACAACTTAGATGAATCTCTTAGGTGTTATGTTGGGTGAAAAAAGTCAATCCTCAAAGCTTCAGTATTGGGTTATTCCATCTTTAAAGATTTTTGAAATGACAACATTTAAAAAACAGTGAATAGATCAGTGGCTGCTAAAGGTTGAGCCTGGGAGAGAGGTAGACGGGGTTATAAAAAGCAACAGGAATTCCCTGCTGGCTCAGTGGGTTAAGGATCTGGTGTTGTCACTGCTGTGACTTGGGTTGCTGCTGGCCCAGGGGCTTCCACATGCTGTGGGCATGGCCAAAAAACAAAAAAGTAGCAGAAGAAATCCTTGTGATGGTGGAATGGCTCAGTATCTGAAATAATATGTGGAATATCTTATATGGGAATAATTATATGGAACTAAACACATACACACACACACACAAACACACACCTCAGTATAAGTAAGGTGGGGACATCTGAATCATATCAGTGGGTTATTTCAGTGTTGATATCCTGACTGTGGTTTTATATTACAGTTTTACAAGATGTTACCTTCGGTGGAAACTAGGTAAAGGGATACACAAGAGCCTATACATAGCATCTCAGTAAGAAGTTCAAATTAAAAAAATAAATCCTTGGGAGTTCCCTGGTGGCTTAGTGGTTAAGGATTTGGTATTGTCACTACCATGGCTCAGGTTCAATCCGAGCCAGGAATTTCTGCATGCCACAGGCACAGCCAAAAGGAAAATTGCAAAACAAACAAAAAAACCTTATTTTTGCAAACACCAGCCTCATTGAAAGTTCCTCCAGGGAGGCAGGCTCGGGGTAGCTCCTGGTGCTCTCCTGTGTTGAGGTTGGCAGCAGAGCCGCGGAGCGCCCTGTGGTGGCAGCGGAGTGTGCGAGGTAGGGGGCTGCCTGGGATGCAGCCTGCACCTGGTCAGGCCACATGGAGAGCTGAGAGGATTCTCTGACAACCCCACCAGGTAGCCCAACCTACAGCCTGCTTAGGGGGAAAAGAACCGGCTCAGGTCCCAGTTCCTCGGAACCAGTGAAGCTTTGACATTGGTGGTTGGGGGGCAGGTTTGGGGAAGGGTTCCCAAGACAAGCTTTGATGTGGGTGAGTCCATCTTGATGGTTTCCAGGGTGTGTGCTGTTGTCACACTTACTTCGGTGTACCTGCACTGTGCCATGGGCTCTAGAGTGTCCTGGCTCTCAGAATGTGAGAGGGGGTCCCCGAGATCCCAGGACCCTGCCAGGGATTTTCTGAAGTTAAAACTGTTTTCCTAGGAATACTTGGACATTTGCTCATTACTCTTATTCTTTTACAAGTGGACAGTAGTTTTTCAGAGGCTACGTGATGGGAAATAGCAACAGAGTAAATGCAGAAGCAGGTATGGGAACCCAGCTATTTACTATGAAGCAGACACTTAAAAGACTTTTAAGGAGTTCCCACTTTGGCATAATGTGATTGGCGGCGTCTCTGTAGTGCCAGGTCACGGTTCCATCCCCAGCCCAGTGGCAGTGGGTTAGGGATCCTGTGTTGCTATAGCCATAGTCTGCAACTGCAGCTGCATAGGTCGCAACTGCAGCATAGGTTGCAGCTGCAGCTGAAATCTGATTCCTGGGCCTCGGAACTCCATATCCCATGCGGCGGCTAAATAAAGGAATAAATAAATAAAATGTGGCACAGAGGAGTTCCTGTAGTGGCTCAGTGGAAGCGAACCTGACTAGTATCCATGAGGTCACAGGTTCAATCCCTGGCCTCGATCAGTGGGTTAAGGATCCAGTGTTGCCATGTGCTGTGGTGTAGGTCACAGATGCAGCTTGGATCTGGCGTGGCTGTGGCTATGGCATAGGCTGGCAGCTGTAGCACAGATTCGACCCCTAGCCTGGGAACCTCCATAGGCCTCCAGTACAGCCCTAAAAAAAAAAAAAAATGTGGCCAGAAGGGAAAGTTCATAGGCACGTGTATTAGTTTGCTAGGGCTGCCATCAAAGTATATAGACTAAGTCACTTAAAACAACAGAACTTCATTAAAAAAAAAAAAAAGACTTTCAAAACTGTAAACTGGTGCCACTCTTCTCACTTTTTTATTTTGGAAAATAGAGTAATTTTCCTTAAAATATATTATTTATGTTAACATGTAATAGGGTTATTATTATTTTTAAAAAATAATTTAATATTCAGGGAATTCCCTGATGGCCAGCAGTTAAAGGATCCGGAGTTGTCATTGCTGCAGCATGGGTCTGATCCCTGGTTCAGGAACTTTTGCATGCTGAGGGCGAGGCCAAAAAAATTTAAAAATAAACAATTTTTAAAATGATTTAATATTCAAGAATTTTCTCCGTTTTAATTTTTAATAGGTGAATATTAGTTTAAACTACATATACAAGGGCTCTTTGGGGTCCTCACTAATTTTTGAGATGGTAAAAGAGGTCCTAACACCAAAAAGTTTGTGACTGGCAGAAAGCAGGTGACCAGAAGTCAGACCAAAGTCAGGAATTTGCCATGTGAACCTGAGCAAGTCATTTAGCCTCTTTTATTGATATTTCATCTTTTGTAAATACTAATAATTCCCCTGTTCTTCACACCTTAAAGAAAGGTAAGATAGGTCTGTATGAAAGCCTTTGAAATATAATGCCCTATTGAAGTTTAAAGGGAATTCAGCAGTTGTACAACTAAACTGATGAGGAAAATGTAAAGAATGAGGCTTATGGCATATTAGCGAACAGACGGATTGTTCACCTTTTAAATGTTTTCATTTTTGCGTCTCCTAACAGTTTCTGTATATGTCTTTGTTTCTCAGACAACCGTTTTAATTAGCAAAAGATATTAAGTAGGTACATCTTCCAAAGTTTTCAGTCAGGTAGGGATTTATATTCCCGATATGTTAAAATGATGCCAAAAGGTCAGGAGCTCCAGCTCCGTCTTGGAGACACCACTTACTCTGTGACTTTAGGAAAGTTACTTCACCCCTCGGCGTCTTGGGTTCCTCACCTATAAAATGGGACTAATAATAGTTTACTCTCCTGGGCAGTTATGAGTATGAAAAAGCACTTTGCCAAGTGCTTGGCACATGATAGATGCTCCAAAAATTATAGTTGTGTGATTGACATTAGCATATGACAAAAGATGAAAGGTTAAATTTAAGCCTCTTACCCTGTCTTCAGTGCACTTGTTGCTAAACTACTTTATTTATAAGTTTGTTAGTAATTCCTTTTCTTTGAATCTTATTATTATTATTCTGCTTGAAGGTCTACTGAGTGGCCAGACGTCCCCAACAAACACCAAATTGGAGAAACTGGATTCTCAGCAGGTGCTGCAGCTCTGCCTCCGCTACCAGGATCACCTCCATCAATGCGCAGAGGCCGTGGCCTTTGACCAGAACGCCTTGGTTAAGCGAATCAAAGAGGTATGCACTGTGAGAAAATGTCACTGCTGACTCATTCTTGCGATTCCCTGTGGCTTCTGAGTCCTTTTCTTCTGGGCAGTAGAGCCAGGGATTCCAGCTTTCTGGGAAGCCATCATTTTCTCCTAAATGTCTTGACATTTGTCCCCATTGCTTTGGGAAGATTGTCTTTCTCAGCAGGAAAATGTGACAGTGAAAAAGAGTGGTCCATGGAGTAGACTACTCTGGAGTTTGAAGCCTGGTTCACCACTTACTTGCTTGGGCAAGTTACTTAACTTCTCTGGGTCTCAGTTTCCTCATCTGAAAGAGGGTAGGAACCTACCTCACGGGCTGAAAGAGGATTAAATTGCTCAGTAAGTGGTAACTGTTGCTAGGATGTGAGAACTCCTGTCATACTGCTTTGCTTTGGCTAACATTATGTCTGACTTCAGCTCTTTCCTGTGTACAATTTGTATTTTGTTTTCCAATGGAGTATTGATTCTTTGAGAGCAGGAGCCCTGACAGCTCCCTCAATTGTATTTTTCACTGTGTTAGAGGCAAAGCTCAGTGATTCCTATTGGCTGAAGGGAAACGATTACGCCTCCTTAACCCACGGGGTTTTTATGAGGAAAGACACAAGATAGTTCATGTGAAAATACTTAGTAAATGAGGAGTTCCCATTGTGATGTAACGGAAACAAATCCGACTAGGAACCATGAGGTTGCGGGTTCAATCCCTAGCCTCGCTCAGTGGGTTAAGGATCTGGCATTGCCATGAGCTGTGGTGTAGGTTGCAGATGTGGCTCGGATCCCGTGTTGCTGTGGCTGTGGCGTAGGCCAGCAGCTATAGCTCCAATTCGACCGCTAGCCTGGGAACCTCCATGTGCCATGGGTGTGGCCCTAAAAAGCAAAAAAAAAAATCCAGTTAGTAGATGAAAGAACATGGCACATGTTTTGAGTAATTATGAATTACAGTAAGTAGGTACTTCTTTTAAGCATTTAAATAAATCACCGATTGGACCACCACATGACACAGCTCTGGGAGCACCAAGGTGTCAGCAAATACATTTTCCAAAGTGTTCAATCAAGAAGGGACTTCTATTCTGATACCCTGAAATAATGTCATATAAAGAAAAGGTCAAAAAAGATAAAAACCATTAAAATAAAATTTCAAAAAAAGAAAGAGAAAAGGTCAGGAGCTGTACCTTGGAGAAACCACTTCTGTGAATGGCACTCCCCGGAGTGTAACACAGTAGGCCTGGTCATTGACCCAGGCAAGAGAAGATGGGTGTGAGGAAATACATAAGTGGAGGGTGGAGAACCACCGCAAATGAATGAGCAGTTAGTAATAGATGCACTACACCCTTGGGATTACAAAGTAGCTATTAGTTATATTGATAAATTTAAATTTGCCAGCACCTGCAGCATTTTAGTACTCACTTTTCATGAAATGTTGTAGACGTACATGCTTCTCTCATGGCCAAACCGCTTTCATATGGAAGACCATTAAATAGGACTTTTTATGTTGGGTGGCATTGATGTGGCCTTTTTGATATTATACTTATTTTACTGCATTATGATTGACAGAGCTTTAAGTCCCAAACAGGACTATGCATTAGAATCACTGGGAGTTTTGTTTGTTTTGATACTGAATTTTCCTCTTGCCCCCTCCCTGTAGGTCTAAGATGTGGTCTGTGAATCACTTTAATAAACTTACCCAATGTTACTAATGCCATTCTCCATTAGCTGGGATTCAGGAACCACTGGTCCAAAGCACTGTTTTCCAAAATAAGTTCTGTAAAACCAGTTCCATGTGAAGAAGGCGAGGCTTTTTGTGTATTTCATCACCACCCTTGGAAAGTCACAATGCCTGCTATCTTACTGAAAGCTCTTATGACTCCTCCATTAAATAAACCCAGTTTTCTTTTCTTATTTGAAAAGGTTTCTTTACTACTTGAGTAAGTTTTCAGACTTGATTTCAGAACCTTTGTCTTAGGTAACATCTGTTCACATCTTATACAGGTGGTATTTTTTTAGAGCATTCTTTGGGAAATGTTTTTGAAGACCTAAGATCTTAGCGTTTTTGACTGTGCTAGAAATTAACTGTGACATTAACTCTCGGAAGATTTTAGAATAAATTCACATTTTAATGCTTCTTGTCTTCTGTTTGAAAGGTCCTCTACTCCGTATCTATCATTTTATAGTTCAGGAAAGTGTGGTACAGAAAGATTAAGTGACTAACTCATTGAAAAAGAGCCAAATAAAGTATTTTGTAGCTGATGGTATCAGACAGAGCTCCTCATTATACCATATTTTCAAGATTCCAGAGAGCAGTGCTTCTTGGCCTTAAATGTGTGTTAGAATCACCTGGGATTTTTCCCTTTAATACAGGTGAAGTATATACGTATATTTATATACATGGTGAAGTAAACAAATACCATGACTCTCCCCGTCCTCAGTGCTCGGCTGCTAGAGACATCAACACTCCTGTGTTACCCACACTCCTACCCAGTCCCTGCCGCCTCCCCAACTAGTCTGTTTTGCAGTAGATCTCAGGAATATCATTTCATTCATGAATATTTAAGTCTGCATCTTTAAAGATATAGGACTCGTTTTAAAAACTTTAATTTGCATTACCTTCAGATGTAGAGAAAAGTCATGAAAAGAAATCAGAGTTCCCATATACCTCTCACGTGGCTTCCTCTAAACCGAGCATCTTATAAAACCTTAGCCCAGGAAATTAACATTGGTACTGTACTGCTAACCACATGCAGACCTTGTTCGAATTTCACCAGTGTTTCCACTAACAAAAGACTCCTTTTCAGAAACACAGTCACAGTGCCATTATATTATTCTCCAAATACTTAGCAGTCATACCTTAAGTTACTCAGTATAGCTGAGGTGCTTTCGGGAAAACACTGATGTGTAGGTCTCACTCCAAACCAACTAGATGGAAATCTTTGAAGGGTAGTAGGTGGGGAGGGAGAAGCTGGGCCTTGGTGTTCGGGAAGGGGCTCTGGAAGACTCTCATGTGTGACTGGGGTTGATCGCCAGTGCTGTGGAGCATTCATTTAACACAATTAAACTGAGCCTCAGGTTCTGCTGGTGGAGCCTTGGGATTCACTTTGAGCAGTTGGTAGTGACCCAGGATTGTTGTCACGCAGAGAACAGTGCCTCATAGTTCTCTTAGGGCTGAGGAGCTGAGCCCTGCTTTAGGGTCTCTTGGAGGCCTGTCTCTGTTGGCATGTGCTGGCCAACTCCTGAGACGCCACACATCCATTCTGACCTCATTTCAAACCAAAGGGTCAAGATGAGTCACTTCCAAATGAATAAAGCAGAGGATGTAGTTTTGATCAAACACCAGCTCTCTGATATTATTCCAGATGTTTCCTGGAAGTTGGGTTGCAACTGTGAGGAAGTAACATAATGCTATACATGTTGAAAAGTCAGGGAACTTCACGACTGTGGAGAATGTGTGTTTGGAAGTAGAAGCTAGATCAACCAGAGGCCCAGAAAGCCGCAGCGCTTGTAAACGCTTCATTTGCATCAAATGGAAAAATGACTGTGACCATTTCTGATTCGGACAGAGGCAAATCAAGGGGTCAGCTAAGCTTTCCTCTTACTAAATTTGGATGGTGCTCTTGAATGAAAAGTTTGTGTTTTACAAATATGTGTGTAAGAGAGGAGTAGAAGCCAGGGTTAATCTTCATACTTAGAGTCTTGTAATGTGCACTGACCACTAGTTTCCTCAGTGGCTTCAGGATGACCCCTGGTCAACCAGCCAGCATGGCTGAGCAACTGTCACCGACCAACATCGTGTGAGCTCTTTTAAGCGTTACCAAGAAACGTGACTGGTCCCTGCCCCCTGAGTGCTTAGTCTGGATGAGGGGACAAAGATGCACAGAACAGTAAGACGGAAGATGCAGCGCCGTGGATGCAGGGTGCCCAATTGTGGTTCAAACCTGAAGTTCTCAGAGTGAAAGATCAGGAAATCCTGGAGCAGGTGAGGCTGAAGCTAGGTGTTAAAGGACAACCAGGATTTGGGAAATGAATGGCGAGAAAAAGGAGAGTGTCACTGGCTTGGGGAACAGCTAACAATCTTAGAAGAAAATGAACTTTGGGGCTTCAGGGGACACTGGACAAACTAAGCTTGTTTCAAGAAATCATTCCATTAAGAACCACAGGTGGGAGTTCCCGTCGTGACTCAGGGGTTAATAAATCCGATTAGGAACCATGAGGTTTCGGGTTCGATCCCTGACCTCACTCAGTGGGTTGGGGACCTGGCATTGCCGTGAGCTGTGGTGTAGGTTGCAGATGCGGCTCGGATCCCACGATGCTGTGTCGTAGGCCAGTGGCTACAGCTCTGATTCGACCCCTAGCCTGGGAACCTCCATATGCCGCCGGTGCGGCCCTAGAAAAGGCATAAAGAGAAAAAAAAAAGAACCACAGGTGGGAGTTCCCATCATGGTGCAGGGAAATGAATCCTAGGAACCATGAGGTTGTAGGTTCGATCCCTGGCCTTCCCCTCAGCAGGTTAAGGATCTGGCATTGCCGTGAGCTATGGTGTAGGTCACAGGTGCAGCTCAGATCTGATGTTGCTATGGCTGTGGCATAGGCTGGCAACTGTAGCTCTGATCGGACCCCTAGCCTGGAAAGCACCAAATGCCACGAGTGTGCCCCTAAAAAGCAATCAATCAATCAATAAAATAAAATAAAATAAATAAATAAATAAATTGGGAGTTCCTGTTGTGGCTCAGTGGGTTATGAACCCAGCTAGTATCCATGAGGATGCAGGTTTGATCCCTGGCCTTGATCCGTGGCATTGCCATGAGCTGCGGTGTGGGTCCCAGATCCGGCTTGGATCTGGCATTGCTGTGGCTGTGGTGTAGGCTGAAGCTCTGGTGTAGGCAGCTACAGCTCCGATTTGACCTGTAGCCTGGGAACTTCCATATGCTGCAGATGTGGGTCTTAAAAAAAGTAGATGAAGCTCAAAGGAGGCTTAGGGTTTTGTTTGTTTCTTTTTTCAGATTCAAGTTGAATGTGCTTATGGGTTAAGGGGGAAGAGATGGAAGATGAAGACTAGATGGATTCTGAGAGTGAAGTCTCCTAGGCAGTGAGAGAGGGGGACTTGGAGCCCTGAGGGTACTTGTTTTGAGAGACTAGGGGAGATCAGAGGCAGATTTTTAAGAAAGGGACACCTGGCACATCTCAAGCATGCCCAAGGAGCCTGTGTTTTATTTCTGAAGAAGAGGGGAGGTCATTTGCTGGGAGTGACTGTTGGGTACATAGTATGGTTGAGGGCCCAGGACTCATTGAGTGCTTAGTCCAGGTGAGAAAACTTGGACCTCGATTCCGTGGGCAGGTCTGCATAACAGTTGTGAGTGTGAACTCCAGAGCCGCACTGCCTGAGTTCAACCCCTGGCACTGCCTCTAACTAGCTGTGTGACCCTGAGCAAGTTAATTGATTCTTCTAAGTCTCAGCTTCCTCTTCTGTTCTGTGGGGATAGGAATGAACCATTCTCCCGAGGGCTAGATGAGTTACTCTACCTACAGTATGGGGCTCTATCTGCTATAGAGTAAACACTGTGCTATTAGATCTTATTATTGTTTTAAATATAAATAATGACTAAAAGAGAAAAGCCTGACTTTTGCTATGAATTGGCCTGTATAAAATTTCTTGATACCAGTAGCATACTAAATATTGGCTCATTTTAAGCTGTACTGTCAACAACCCAAGTATGACAAAGAACAAAATGGAGGAAAGACAGATAATTTTTAGTGCAGTTTGGTTTCCTTCAAGCCCTGCCTGATTTCTTTCATGCCACACATGTGTTTTCTGGAATTTTTGTAGTTAATTGTTTATTTTGCTCTCTGAAGAGCAAACTGGTACCTGGGGAGTGTGGATCTTGAGAAATGTGAAACTAGATGGTGCCACGTGATTACTCCTTGGCTTCTAGGCGGTGGATGCCCACCTCTGATCATTTCAGTGATTCTGTGAAATCTCATTTTTCTTGTTAAGAAGTCAAATTGGCAGGCAGATACTTTCAGTTTTAGGGCGTATCTGCCATTGAAATCGGTGTTACTGAAAGGTAAAGGAAAAAAGAACATGCATCCTCCAAATGTAGGGGCTTTCCCTGGGGCAGCAGAAGTGGGGAGAGTTGGGGAGGAAGGCAGGTGGCAGATATACAGTCCAAGAAACACGTGGCTGAGACATCTGGAGTGGCTCTTGTCACTGACCTGGGTCATATTTCTGCCTCACTCTAGTTGTTGTCAAAGGGTATCTGTGCTCATGGCTGGGAATACCTTCTTAGCTAAAATGCAGCTGCTAGGTTAATTTTGTTAGTTACTATGTGCTTGCTTAAGGGCCTTCAGATTAAATTCATGGGTGATTCTGGTAGCCTTTGTGTGTTTCATCGTTAGATGCGTTGATAAGCATGCCATTTTAGCATAAACCAGCATGAAGCTTTGAATGGGTTCAGATGGACACATAAGAGTTGCAATCCTTAGAAAGCCATATGATTACACGGGATTATAAAAAGACCCTCCAGATTCTCTAATTCAGCCCCTAAATTGCACAAATAAAGAAACCATGGGTCCCTGAGTTTATTTGGGATTTTGCCCAAGGTTTTTCTTCTAGTTCATGACTAAGATGAGTCTTCCTGATTGCCTGTCCTTTTCTCTGCTTTACCATACTACGCATATTCTACTTCTGTGGAATCTCACCATTGTGTTTTTGTTCCTTTTTCATGCCGTAGGCACTCAACTAGCGTTAGAAGGGGTGAGCTCCCCTTCACGGGCCTGCACACAGAGCCAGACAGGGATTTCTTTCAGCCAACAGGACTATAATGTTTAAGACACAGCTGGAGCCATTTTCCAAGTGTTTGACCTGCCTTCCTCTACCGTGTTTCCTCCCATGGGTCTGGAGGAGAGGCTGACCAAGGTTAATGGGCTTCTCATGGTTTGCACAGAGAATCAGTGTCTGAACTGGTGTTAGCGTTCATTCTGAGCCCCTTCAGTGAAAAGCCTGGTTCGTGTGAACCGATGGCCAGGTGAGGCAGTTGCCCTTTGCCTGCCACCCTGAACAGAGTCTCCTGTAAATGACAACATTGTTAGATTTCTGTTACTGCCCCTTTTTTTTTTTTTTTGGCTGCACCTGCAGCATATGGAAGTTCCCAGGGCAGGGATCAAACCTGGACCACGGCAGCAATCCGAGATGCCGCAGTGATAACGTCAGATCCTTAACCCACTGCACCACAAGGGAACTCCTCCTGTTGCTGCTTTTAAGCATGTCCTGGCATTGGTCACTGCTTGCTTGACTTCACCTTATAAAACAGGTTGGGAACGTTTGTTTAAAGATACACATTTTGACAAGGACACTGAGCTGTGGGACTTCTTTGGGCTGAAATACTGAGGGCAAGGCATTTCAGAAATGTTCTGTGTTTCCTTTCTGTCTTACAGGTTACTTTGGTGTGAGTTTCAGGTTGAGCCCTTAGAACATAATTAGAGTTGTGTCCCCTTCTTGTCCTTTGGGCAACCTTTCTTTTAGGTAAGAAATACAACTGGCCTCGTGAGTGGCAGGAAATACAGATGGGGGATTGGCTTATTCTGGTTTGTCTGGCTGTAAAGTATGCCGTCCAGGACTTCCTCGGGCCCAGCCCCACACTTCCTTTACACCAGCACTATCCCAGCAAAAGGCAAAAATCCTGGAAGAGGGCCCAGTCTAGGTAATTACTTGCCTTTTGGAAATGTAGGCTTGTGTTTTTTGGCGAAGCCTGAGAAAAACCCAATCATCTGACTGCTCTGAGATTTAACCTCCATTGAGGTGCTGGACGCTGACATAGGAACATGTGTGAACAGCAGCCCCAGCGTCCCCCAGTTCACCTGCCCTAGGTGTGCCCCTGGACAGCTGGATCTGCCAGCTTTCCTAGTACTGGCCACACGTGCCAAGTACTGGAGCGTCCGTCCCATTCCCTCCCCCAGCTCATTTCCGGCCTGCCTGGGTGGGCAGCGTCACAGGCCCCTTCAGCCTTTTCTCACAAGAGGAAAGCCAGAGGACATGCAGTCTGTAAACCAGAGGGTGAGCAGCAGTAAGGACACTGGGGTTATAGAACCAGAAGTAGGCCCGGGAAGAGATAGTCTCTGTCCTGTGTCTCTTTCAGTGAAGAAAAACAGGGATTTTTGCACATTTGAATGTTGCTGCAGTGCTTAGCAGACGCCTGGCACATTGTAACAATTTAATAAATGCTTGTTAAATGAAGAACTTAATATTTTCTTAAATGATATCAATATCTTTGTCGTAGTGACTGATAAGCTTTCTTATTCTACTAGAGAAAACAAAGGTTATGAAAGTTCTTTTAGGTGGGGTAGGCTAGACTGTAGCTATAGACACAAAATGTGCAGTGGCTCAGCTGCAGCAGAAGTTTATTTCTTGCTCATTTCAAGGTGGATGTTTCTGGTTAGCAGGTGACTCCTCCATGAAGTTCAGGGACTCAGGCTCCTCCCATTTCGTGGCTCTCGTACCCAGGGCCACCTCGCTGAGAGGATCTGGTTGGCAGAGAGAAGGGAGAGTGGAATAGCACAGCTGGGCAGTTCTTCTGCGCCAAACCTGTGTCACACTTCATTTAGGCTAGAACTCAGTCACGTGGCTGCAGCCAACTCCAAAGAAGCCTGGGAAATATAGTCTATACATGTGCTCAAGGTCATACTAAATTTTGAGATACATTTTGAATATCTCTGTCATCTTTGAATTTATATTCTTAAAATGTGTCTGTAAGACCAGCTTTGAGATTCACAAAAGTTGGTGCAAGCTTCTGTGGTAATTTCACTTGATTTAGGTCCCCCATTGATGAAAAGCAAGTGATTTAAGAAACACTCAAGCTTTTATTTGTTTGTTTAGGCTGCACCCATGGCATATGGAAGTTCCCAGACCAGGGATCAAATCTGAGCACAGCTGTGACCTATGCCACAGCTACAGCAACGCCAGATCCTCAACCCTCTGTACCAGGCCAGGGATTGAACCTGAGACTCAGCCGCAGCCTGAGCTGCTGTAGCCGAGGCCAGATCCTTAACCTGCCGCGCCACGGCGAGAACTCTTGAACACTCAAGCTTTTAAATACTAAGTGAAAAAACAAAGTGCACTACATTATATAGTTAACATGATTTCAAATATGTTAAATATATTTTGTTTGAAGATTAGAAGGAAATAAAACAATTAGCTGTGGTTGCCCCTTGGTGATGAGATAGTCACATTTGCTTTTAGCCTTTGTTGTTTTCCTATATTTTACAAATCTCCGGCTTGAACATGCGTTTTTTTCCTCCCAATTTGGAATAATTCTATTCTCTCTTTATTATAATATATGAGCCTTTTTAGCATCCTGTTGCCTTGGCTGCAGCTTTTGGACTCACTAAGATAAGAATATGCCTTTCAGAGTATTACATGTATAATACATGTCCACTGCTACGTGTCCATTTCATTATGAACTCATGCAGCTCTGGGCCAGGCTCTGCTTTAGGTGTGAAGCATACGTCCCTGAACGAGACAGAGTCCCTTCCTCATAGGCTTTACATTCCACTGGGGAAGCAGATAATAAACAAGATGAAAAAAGTAAAACATAGAGCGTGTAAGATACATGCTAAGAATCAAAATTTCAAACAAGGAAAGGGATTTGAAATTCAGTGGAGTGGGGTTTAGGTACGGTGGGCCAGGAAGACCTTACTAGAAAGGAACTTGTCATATACAGAGCCAGCCAGAAGACTCTTCCTCAGAACTCTGTCTCCACCTAAAATTTACCAGCACTTCTTTTGACCAACGACAATCACGGTACCCAAGATTCTATTCATTGTTAATCTGTTCATCATCACATTTATCTGGATGTTCTGAACTAAAGGCTTATTTCCTCTGTCTCATTACTTGGGAGGACATGTGCAGATCTGTATTCCTTTTATTTTATTTTAAATTTATTTTATCAAAGTAAAGTTGATTTACAATGTTGTGTTAACTTCTGTATAGCAGAGTGGTTCAGTAATACCTATACATACATTTTGTTTACATATTCTTTTCCACTGCGGTTTGTCACAGGATACCGAAGATAGTTCCCTGTGCTCTATAGTAGGACTTTATTAATCGCATACTCCTAAAAACATCTCTGGAGTTCACCATGGTGGAGAACCCAACGAGGAACCATGAGGACTCGGGTTCGATCCCTATCCTTGCTCAGTGGGTTAAGGATCCAGCGCTGCCGTGAGCTCTGGTGTAGGTTGCAGACACAGCTCAGATCTGGCATTGCAGTGGCTGTGGTGTAGGCCGGCAGCTACAGCTCTGATTTGACCCCTAGCCTGGGAAACTCCATATGCCACGAGTGCAGCCCTAAAAAGACAAAAAAAATTTTTTTTAATTAAAAAATGAAAACATCTCTAATTCTTTCAAGTCTCAAGGATTCCCAGAATCCTTCCCACTTTATCTAGGAAGTGTCCCTAGAACTTGAGGCAACAGTTCACTTTTTTCTACTCCTGCTTTCGGATTGTGAGATTTTATTTTTATTTTTTTATTTAAAAAGATTTAAGTATAGTTGATTTACAGTGTTCTGTCAATTTCTGCTGTACAGCAAAGTGATCCAGTCATATATATATATATATACATTCTTCTCATATTATCTTCTGTCATGTTCTGTTGGATTGTGAGATTTTAAACACTGTCCTGGCTTCACTCCCCAGGTCTCCTTCTGCACATGAGTAGAGAGCTTGTTGCTTGTCTAAGGTCATTTGAAACCATTACTAGAATTGCGCTTGCAGAAAAGTTAAGGTGACAGCCAACTGGCAGCCCAGAGCAAATGGGATAATGAAGGCGAAAGTCCTCTGCAGGACTCCAACAGCCGTGTACATGAAAGGATTTTTTTCAGCAAGTAAAAGTGATTTCTTTCAGATGCAACACGTCCAACAGAGGTGCTTGCAAGATGTTATTGTGAGGCATGCACGTTCGTGGCACAATTACAGTATAGTTAGTAGTGATTTCTTCTGCATCCTAGCGCAGCTCAGCTGTTGTCTTTTTCTTTTAGTTGAAATATAGCTGGTTTCCAATACTAGGTTAGCTTCAAGTGTCCAGCATAGCGATTATGTTATATGTGTGAGTATGTATTCTTTTTCAGATTCTTTTCCTTATAAGTTACTACAAAATACTGAGTATACTTGCCTGGGCTGTACAGTAAGTCCTTGCTGCTTATCTGTTTTATGTATAGTAGTATTTATGTTCATCTCAAACCTCTAATTTACCCCTCCCCCTGCCTTCCCTCTTTGGCGAGTGTAAGTTTGTTTTCTATGTCTGTGGGTCTATTTCCATTTTGAGCATAAGTTCATTTGTGTCTTTTTTTTTTTTTTAAGATTCCACATATAAGCAATATCATAATATTTATCTTTGTCTGGCTTACTTCACTTAGTGTGATAGTCTCTAGGTCCATCCATATTGCTCCCAGTGGCATTACTGCGTTCTTTTCTTATCGGCCACTTTCTCTTTCACCCTTGCGGAGGCCTAGACTCTGTGTCACCGGGTATCTGCCTTTCTGTCTTGTGATCGTCATAGCTTCGTAGCTGTGTTCTGCCAAAGCCACTCATTGTAGGCCTCTCTCTGGTCTCCACTCTGCTCAACACCTCCTGTGTTCTCCCTCCCCCTGGAATCTGCTCCCCGCCTGGAAATGCCACAGCCTGTCTGAAAGCACCCCTGCTCTCCCTGGTCAGAGGGGGTCTCCTGTCTCTTTCCTCCCCTCGTGTCTAGGAAATATTCACTGGGTGAATTTGCATTCACTGGGTGAATTTGCGTGGGGAAGTTGACTTGTCACTTCAGCCGTCTGCACGGGTTAGTGACGCGGACCTCTGGACTCTAGGCCAGGCATGTCAGGAGAGGGCACCGGGCCCAGTGTTTCAAGAGCCAGGCACCACCCGGGATCTATCAGATTATGTCATCTCCGTCATTAGCGTCATCTCATCTCATCCTGGCTGCCTCTGCTTCTTTCCTCAGGCACAGGACGGAGCATTTTAGCTGTAAAAGCTTGACTTCCACACCGCTTCCAAAGTCTGTCCTCTACTCTTGGGTCAAGAAGTGGGCTGTATTCATGGCTAGTTTGCGTGCATAAATGAGGAAATTAGAGAGCACATAAATAACCCAGTTTTACATTGTTTAGTCACTTTGGCTCAGGTTTTAAAATACCAGCTGTGGAGTTCCCATCGTGGCACAGTGGAAACGAATCCGACCAGGAACCATGATGTTGTGGGTTTGATCCCTGGCCTCACTCAGTGGGTTAACGATCCAGCGTTGCCCTGAGCTGTGATGCAGATTGCAGACACAGCTTGGATCCCGCGTTGCTGTGGCTGTGGTGTAGGCCGAGGCTACAGCTACGATTGGACCCCTAGCCTGGGAACCTCCATATGCCATGGGTTCAGCCCTAAAAAAAAAAAAAAAGCAAAATAAAATACTGAATGTGTCACTTAGGTCATACAAACTTGCTTTTATTTCCCTTTAATCCTGGACATGGGGAAGGAGAACCCAGGTTACTGCTGTGGCTCTCAGATTTTCTTCACCAC
This sequence comes from Catagonus wagneri, assembly GCA_004024745.2. Classification (NCBI taxonomy): domain Eukaryota; kingdom Metazoa; phylum Chordata; class Mammalia; order Artiodactyla; family Tayassuidae; genus Catagonus; species Catagonus wagneri. The sequence goes on from PVHT021183648.1 coordinate 6,938,891, forward strand.
CCACCACTCCATTGCCAGCATGGCTCCTCCGGCTCCTCTCCTGATGTAGAAGTAAGAGGAAGAAAAATAAAACAGCTGGTTTTTCTTTTTTTTTTTTTTACCGTTTTCCCAGGCGCCGGGTCTAGAATAGGAATTTTACAGGCATTATCATCTACTTCTGACAGGTATAGAAACGAAGGTCAGTCAGCTGTTAAATGGTGGAACTGAGACTCAAATCAGATCTAAACCCCATGTTTGAGACTCCAGAGCCCATGCCTTTTCTGCTGTTCTTTCCCCTGTATCTTTTGCTCTTTATCCAAGGTTTTTCATTTCCCAGCCCTTCTCCTTATTCGTCCTTCACTTTCCCTGATCCCATCCTCCACTTTTACAGTGTGTTTTTGTATTTAAAAAGCATCCTAAGGGGATGCAGCCACACTTAAAAAAACTAACCCTGAAGATCCAATTACATCTTGAAAATGCCCCCCACCCCCTGCCCCACCAAAGGAGGAGTTTCCCCTGTGATGCAGTGGGTTAAGGATCCGGCATGCCATTCAGCCTGTGGATTCAGTCCCTGGCCCGGGAATTTCCGTATGCCATGGGTGCAGGCACGAAGAAAAGGGAGGGAGGAAAGAAGGAAGGAAGCTGATTTTCCCATACTCCCAGTTTATCACTTTTTAAGAAAGGCCTTTTCCTCAGTATCTTGAGGGACCATGGCAGCAATGAAGGAGGACAGAGGGACACTGTGGACAGAGGGACACTGTCAGGGAAGCTGGGCAGTGGGCCCTGCGGCCCCCTCCCATTTGGGAGGGCTGCAGGGAGGGGACGCTTTACAGGGACCTCTCAAGGGGGCCGTTTCCTAGGGTGTCTGTGGGCTCGGAACTAGCATCTGTCACAGGCCAGGGAAGGCTGCGGCTCCAGGCTGGGCTGGCAGAGAGTGGGATTTCTGCCCTCGACCTTTGATTTTTTTACCCTGATCTCTTTCTTGTCCTATTTTGTGGCCTTTCAGTGTCACTCTCTAGCCCTTTTCTGGTGGGGGGGGTGGCGATAATCTGCCTGACTTGTATGTATTTGGCTTTGGGAATCATTCAGAGGTTTTCAGCTTTTGTTTCTCCCTTCTTGCCTGGACATAACGACTCCGACAGTAAGAAGGGATGTGGGGAAGCTGGACACATCCTAAAATAATCATTGCGCCCCAGTGATGCAGTGCAGATTCCCAAGATCCCAGTATCTCTTCATTCTCTTGAAGACCAGCTAGAGTGTGTTCCTTCACTGAGACATTCAGCTACATTGTTTGAACAAAGGAAACAGGGTCACTACAAAATGTCCTTTATGTGGTAATCGATGCCATTCAGCCTGTGGTGTAATTAATGAAAACACTGGCGACAGTCTGCCTATTGTCTGTCCCTTGCGCAACAGGAAGCAGCAGACTAATACGGAACTGGAGAGGGCTTACGTAATTCCAGAAGGACCCAGAAACCCTGCACAATGGTGACCGATATCCTCCTAAGTGCAGGGCTGGCCTACTGAGCAGGTTTCTGTTCCCAAAGGACAAGGAGCCATTTGCTCAGTTTGACCCTGCCGTTTGATTTTTGACATCGCTTCATGGTAGATTTTTGTTTTCTTTGTGGCCAGGAATGGTGTCTTGAGGATCTTTGTTCTAAATCACAGTGGTGACACAGTTATAATTCATTTGACAAGGGAGAGCTAGCTACGGAAAAGGAAGTGTCACTGGCCGTCTCTCGTTGCTGGCATGGCTGGCAGCAGCGTGGTGTGGAGCCCTTCAGTCAGAAGAGCTCGAGTCCAGCCCTGGCCCTGGCAGTGCCTGCTGTGTGGACTGACCTGCTCGGGGGTGGCCTTCCTCCGGAAAGTGAGGGGCGTGGGATTGAATCACCTCCAAGGACCCTTGCGGCGCTAAAATGCTGAGCCCCCTCAGTGAAGTCAAGGATTGTGAAATGCTTGTACGAGTGAAAGGTCAGAGTACAAAGTGTGCAAGCAAGGCTTTGCCAGTGAAAATGTCATTAAAATTTATCTGTTACCAAATACTTTATTCTCTTCAGTCTCCTCTTAGTTTTTGTTTTATAAATGTTCATGTTATGTCTGGCAAGTTGTTCTTTTTGTTATTAAAAAAAAGAAATGGTGATTAAACTAGAAACAAAAATGTCCTTTCACACCTCTGGCAAACTTGCCATTTAGATCCATCTGTCAAGCATTTCAGAAAAGTACTCAACACGTTGCTCAAACTGGTAGGTACTTAATTGAAATGATATTTGAAATACTGAGCTCTGTTGAAAAGATAGATGGAGGAGTTCCTGTTGTGGCTCAGCAGTGGATGAACCCAACTAGCATCCGTGAGGACGTGGTTTGGATCCCTGGCCACACTCAGTGGGTTAAGGATCTGACGTTGCCATGGGCTGTGGTGTAGGTCGCAGATGTGGCCTGGATCTGGCGTTGCTGTGGCTGTGGTGTAGGCTGGCAGCTGTAGCTCCAATTTGACCCCTAGCCTGGGAACCTCCATATGCCTCGGGTGTGGCCTGAAAAAGAAAAAGAATAAAAGAAAAGATAGATGGAGGTTAGGCAGAAAAGCACCATTTTGAATTCTGTCTTTACTGCTGGTATGGGTTATATGACCCTGGACACATCTTGTGATCTCTGACTCCGTGATTCTGCAGCTAGTAGGAGAAAGGTGTTTTCCCTACAGGATTGTTGTGAGCGATAAGAATAATATACACAGAGTACATAGTACAGTGCCTGATATTTAATTGGTACTCATTGATAAGCAGTTATAACTGTTCTACATTGATTTATTATATTAAAGTAGCTAGGGAATGACTAAATTTTTTTTTCCCATTATAGCTGGTTTACAGATTTCTGTCAATTTTCCAACTGCACAGCATGGTGACCTGGTTACACATATTTGTCACAAGTAATTAGACATAGTTCCCGGTGCTGCACAGCAAGATCTCCTTGCTTTTCCATCCCAAAGGCAAAAGTCTACAACTATTAACCCCAGACTCCCACACCATCCCACTAGGGAATGACTGAATATTATATAACGTGCTCTGCCTTCCTCTCATCCTCATATGTTGTTCGTTCGTGGATGACTAAAAGATACAGTCCCACTAGTATGGATTTCAGGTCTTGTTTTTGGTAATGAAGATTTGCCAGAGAGGGATTTCTCTTCTTGTCTGACTTACAGATCAAAGGTGTGAGCTGAGAATAAACGACAAGCGTTTACTTGTATAAGCGCTCACTGCAAACTATTGTCTTCAGGAACCGAGTCACTGCAGAATGTCCAGTTGTGTGGTAACTGGTGTTATTTAGCCTATGGCGTCATTAATGAAAACGTCTGCCCATTGTTTGTCAGTTGTGCAAGAGAGAAGCATCCTGGGGACGATTCCCACAGAGAACTCCCAACCCTCCGTGGGAATGGAAATCTGCAGGAGGGTCAGAAAGCCGGGAAACACCGAGTTGACCCAGAAAAGTTTTTGTTGCAGCATGGCGTACCCTAACCTTTATGATCTGTCTGAATCCCCACTAGGTGGGTGGAGATCAAAGATGGAGGGTGGGCTAGAATGTGCTAAACACTGACTGGTGGCAAGGGGCACCCGCTCCCTGAAGTGGAGACAGCTAGTAATATGAGTCAGGGGTAGAATCAGGAGGCACTGAGGTAGGAAAGTTCAAGTAGCTGCGCCCTGGTGCTGGGTTCTTAGAGTTGAAGAAAGACCCTAAAAAGGTGTCTGTAGTTGGAGTGACATTAAGAATGTGGCCATTAAGAGGTCAGACTAAGAACAAGTAAGGAAGGTTCCAGGAAATTACCAAGAATTTGAGTTTGAGGCACCTCTCACCCTTTTGTAGTGTACAGTGCAGTGGGTTTTAGTATATTCACAAAGTGGTGCAGCCAACATCAGCAATTCCAGAACATTTCATTCCCCCAAAAGAAGCACTGTATAAATTAGCAGTCACTCCCCATGTTCCATCTCTTGTCCCTGGCAATCACTGTTCTACTGCCTGTCTCTGAGGATTGCATATCTCATGTAAATGGAATCACATAAATTGTGGCTTTTGGGGGGGTCTGGCTTTTTCACTTAGCATAATGTTTTCAAGGCTCATCCATGTAGCTTATGTCAGTGTCACATCCCTTTTTATGGCTGAGCAGTATTCTTTTGTATGGCTGTACATGCTATTTATCCATTTCTCAGTTGACAGACATTTGGGTTGTTACTACTTTGCGGCTATTGTGAATAATGTTGCTGTGAACATTTGCTTACAAGTTTTTGCGGGAACATTATGTTTCAGTTCACTTGAGTATATACCTACAAGTGAAATTGCTAGGTCATATGGTAACTTTATGTTTAATTTTTGGAGAAACTAAACTGTTTTTCCTAGTGCTGCACCATTTTATATTCCCACTGGCTGTGCACAAGGGTTCCAATTTCTCTACATCCTCACTAACACTTGTTATTGTCTGGCTTTTTACTTTAAGCATCCTAGTGAATGTAAAGTAGTATCTCTATGTGGTTTTGATTTTCATTTTCTGCATAACTAAAGTGTTGAATGTCTGTGCTTACTGACCATCTTTACGTCGTCTTTGGAGAATTTTGAATTGTATTTGCATAACCAGATTTTGCTTTTGCTCTTGGGACAAAGTTTAATACTAATTTATATAGTTAAGCTAACTGCTTTCTAATTGAGAGGATTGTAAGAAAACCATGACTCAATAAGACACATGTGGAGTTCCTGTCGTGGCACAGCAGAAACGAATCCGACTAAGAACCATGAGGTTGTGGGTTCGATCCCTGGCCTCACTCAGTGGGTTAAGGATCCGGCATTGCTGTGAGCTGTGGTGTAGGTCGCAGACCTGGCTTGGATCTTTTTTGCTGTGACTGTGGTGTAGGCCTACAGCAACAGCTCCGATTAGACCCCTAGCCTGGGAACCTCCATATGCCGCGGGTGTGGCCATAAAAGGACAAAAGGACAAAAAAAAAAAAAAAAAGAGAGAGAGAGAGAGACATGTACTCCAGTGCTCACTGAAGCACTCTATACAATAGCCAAGACATGGAAACAATGTCCATTGACAGAGGAGTGGATAAAGAAGACGTGGTACATATACACAATGGAGTATTACTCAGCCATTAAAAGGAAATAAATAACATCATTGGCAGTAACATGGATGGACCTAGAAATTATCATGCTAAGTGAAGTCCATCAGACAATGAGACACCAGCATCAAATGCTATCACTTACATGTGGAATCTAAAATAAGGACACAGTGAACTTCTTTGCATAACAGACACTGACTCAAGAGACTTTGAAAAATTTCTGGTTTCCAAATGAGACAGGTTGAGGGGGTGGGGGGATGCACTGAGAGTTTGGGATGGAAATGCTATAAAATTTGATTATGATGATTGTTGTATACCTATAAATGTAATAAAACTCTTTAAAAAATAAATAATAAATAATTGCCCCCCAAATCAAAAATAATAATAATAATAATTGGGAGGATTGGTGGTTTTGAGTTCAGAACGTGTGACAGAGTGAAACTTCTTATAAAACATTGGAGTTCTCTTGTGGCGCAGCAGGTTAGGGATCCAGTGTTGTCACGGCAGAGGCTTGGATTGATGCTGTGTCACGGGTTTAACACCTGGCGCAAGGATTTCCACATGTCCTGGGTGCAGCCAAAAAATAAATAAATAAATAAAATTGAAGTATTTTCCTTTGACTGTAGTCATCTAATTGGAGAATTTATTACTTTTATTTTAGTACTATGAAAAGCAAGCCTCCAAACATATTTGGCCATTCAGTGGAATTTGTTATAATAATATAACCTTACCTGTTTATAGCTCTGTTCTGTTTTTAGATCACTCGTGTATAGATCATTTCATTTATAATCTTTTTTTTTTTTGTCTTTTTGTTATTTTGGGGCCTCGCTCGTGGCATGTGGAGGTTCCCAGGCTAGGGGTCTAATCAGAGCTACAGCTGCTGGCCTACGCCATAGCCACAGCAACACCAGATCCGAGCCGTGTCTGCAACCTACACCACAGCTCACGGCAATGCTGGATCCTTAACCCACTGAGCAAGGCCAGGGATTGAACCCGCATCCTCATGGCTCCTAGTCAGATTCGTTTCTGCTGCACCATGACGGGAACTCATTTATAATCTTCATAACACAACTGAAAAATAGGATGGATAGTTGGACAGGTATGATTATTACCATTTTATCTTTTTGCTTTTTAGGGCCTCATTTGGAAGTTCCCAGGCTAGGAGTCGAATCAGAGCTGCAGGTGCTGGCCTACGACACAGCCACAGCCATGCCGGATCCAAGCCTCATCTGCAGCTTACACTGCAGCTTGCACCAACACAGGATCCTTAACCCACTGAGCGAGGCCAGGGATTGAACCTGCATCCTCATGGATGCTAGTTGGGTTCTTAATCCACTAAGCCACCATAGGAACTCCTTTATCATGAAATTTGTGGGAGTTCCCATTGTGGCACAGTGGAAATGAATCCGAATAGGTTGCAAGTTCGATTCCAGGCCTTACTCAGTGGGTTAAGGATCTGGCGTTGCTGTGAGCTGTGGTGTAGGCTGGAAGCTGTAGCTCCAGTTCAACCCCTCCCTATACCCTGGATGTAGTCCTAAAAAAGCAAAAAAAAAAAGAAATTCATGTAATAATTTTTTTGGCTGCAGTCGTGAAAGGACCAAATCCTAACCACTAGACCACCAGGAAACTCCCTATGTAACAGTTTTTGAAGCAGTGTACTCTTGTTGGAGAAGGTACCATTTATTAAAGCTGTTCTGCTTGCTTTCAAAATACTTTTTGAAAAAAAAATATACACATGTGAGTACACGTATGTATTTTTATTTTACCATGTTGAGTAGCGGTTATAGAAACTCACTTTCATGGCTGAACATAAAAGTCAAAAACACATAGAAGGACTTGTAGGTTAATAATGATTTTAGTTATTATGTAGTGTGAAATGTTTCTGTGAGGGAACTTTGGGATGAGTAATGGGACTCTGTTGTAAGATTTTCAGTAGCAGAAATCCAGAACAAAAATAAAACGCGTCAACAAAAAGCACAATGGTAAATTGTCCTCTGAGTGATTGTGTAAGCCTTGAAAATTGTTAATGTAAGAGAGCTGAGGCATAACAATAGCTCCCCACCTTTACAACAGAGATACGTGTGCCTCTTTGAATATCTTAAAGTGTCGTCATTTTTTTCTACTTCTTTTTATTTGATCTTGCCTTTCTTTCTTTTTTCTTCCTTCCTTCCTTCCTTCCTTTTCTTTCTTTCTTTTTCTTTCTTTCTTTCTTTCTTTCTTCCTCTCCCTCCCTCTCCCTCTCTCTCTCTTTCCTTTTTTTAGGGCTATACCTGCAGCATATGGAACTTCCTGGGCTAGGGGTCGAATTAGAGCTGTAGCCGCCAGCCTTCGCCACAGCCACAGCAACGCAGGATCCGAGCCGTGTCTGCAACCTACACCACAGCTCGCGGCAACACCGGATCCTTAACCCACTGAGCAAGGCCAGGGATTAAACCTGAATTCTCATGGATACTGGTCGGGTTCTTAACCTGCTGAGCCACAACAGGAACACCTAATCTTGCTTTTCAATTTTTCATGTAAAAGAGGTTTCTCAACATAGTCTCTGTTTCAGTTCACTTTTATTTTATTTTATTTTATTTGATAATAATTTTTATTTTTTTCCGTTACACCTGGTTTACAGGGTTCTGTCAGTTTTCTCTGGTACAGCAAGGTGACCCAGTCACACATACAAATACACATTCTTTTTCTTACATTATCATGCTCCATCGTAAGTGACTAGATACAGTTCCCAGTGCTATACAGCAGGATCTCATTGCTTATCCATTCCAAAGGCAATAGTTTGCATCTATTAACCCCAAACTCCCAGTCCATCTCACACCCTCCACCTCCCTCTTGGCAACCACAAGTCTGTTCTCCATGTCCATGCATTTCTTTTCTGTGGAAAGGTTCGTATTTGCCATAATTAGATTCTAGATATAAGTGAAATCATATATTTGTCTTTTTCTTTCTGACATACTTCAGTTAGTATGAGAGTCTCTAGTTCCATCCATGTTGCTGCAAATGGCATTATTTTGTTCTTTTTTATGGCTGAGTAGTATTCCATTGTGTACATATACCACATCTTCTTAATCCAGTCATCTGTTGACAGACATTTAGGTTGTTTCCATGTCTCGGCTATAGTGAATAGTGCTGCAATGAACATGCGGGTGCATATGTCTTTTTCAAGGAAAGTTTTGTCCAGATATATGCCCAAGAGTAGGATTGCTGGGTCATATGGTAGTTCTATGTATAGTTTTCTAAGGAACCTCCTTACTGTTTCCCATAGTGGTTGTACCAATTTACATTCCCACCAAAAGTGCCGGAGGGTTCTCTTTTCTCCACACCCCCTCCAGCATTTGTTGTTTGTGGACTTATTAATGATGGCCATTCTGACTGGTGTGAGTTGGTACCTCATAGTAGTTTTGATTTGTATTTCTCTAATAATCTGTGATGTTGAGCATTTTTTCATGTGCTTGTGGGCTATCTGTATATCTTCTTTGGAAAAGAAGTCTGTTGAGGTCTTTTGCCCATTTTTCCATGGGGTTGTTGGCATTTTTGCTGTTGAGTTGCCTAAGTTGTTTATATATTTTAGAGATTAAGCCTTTGTCAGTTGCATCGTTTAAAACTGTTTTCTCCCATTCTGTAAATTGCCTTTTGTGTGTGTGTGTGTGGTTTCTTTTGCTGTGCAAAACTTGTCAGTTTGATTGGGTCCCATTAGTTTATTTTTGCTTTTTTATTTCTGCTTCCTTGGGAGACTGACCTGAGAAAACGTTTGAAAGGTTGATGTCAAAGAATGTTTTGCCTATGTTCTCTTCTAGGAGTTTGATGGTGTCTTGTATTACATTTAAGTCTATAAGCCATTTCGAGTTTATTTTTGTGTATGGTGTGAGGGTGTGTTCTAGTTTTATTGATTTACATGCAGCTGTCCAGTTTTCCCAGTACCACTTGCTAAAAAGACTATCTTTTTCCCATTTTAAGTTCTTGCCTCCTTTGTCGAAGATTAATTGACCATAGGTGTCTGGGTTTATTTCTGGGTTCTCTATCCTGTTCCATTGGCCTGTGTGTCTGTTTTGGTATCAGTACCACACTGTCTTGATTACTGTGGCTTTGTAAGATTGTCTGAAGTCTGAGAGAGTTATGCCACCTGCTTGGTTTTTGTTCCTCGGGATTGTGTTGACAATTCTGGGTCTTTTGTAGTTCCATATGAATTTTTCAATTGTTTGTTGTAGTTCTGTGAAAAATGTCATGGGTAATTTGATAGGGATTGCATTGAATCTGTAGATTGCTTTGGGTAGTATGGCCATTTTTACAGTGTTAATTCTTCCAATCCAGGAGCATGGGATATCTTTCCATTTATTTGAATCCTATTTTTAGTTTCCTTGATGAATGTTTTATGGTTCTCAGCATATAACACCTCCTTGGTCAGGTTTAGTCCCAGGTATTTGATTTTTTGGGGTGCAATTTTAAAAGGTATTGTAGTTTTGTATTCCTTTTCTAATATTTCATTGTTAGTGTACAGAAATGCATCAGTTCACATATATTTTATAATTTATGGAGCTCTGTTTTCCCCGAGGACTGCTCTGGGTGTTTGTACCTGTTATCTCATCATTCCTCACATTAAGTGAGGTAAGTCCTATCATTATCCCTGGTTTAAAGGTGAGGAAATTGAGGCTCAAAGAGGTTAAGTAATTGTTTAAAGGTCACAAAGATAATCAGTCATTTGCACAACCAGGATTTTGACCCAGTTCTGCCTGATTCATGGTCTTCACCTACAAGCTATGTGTACTTGGCCATAAAGCTGAAATGGTTTCTCAGCCTCACGTGAACTCTGGTTATTTTGTTGCTTCTGTGGAAACCCTCTCCCTTCCTGTGAGGCCACCCCTCTCAGAGTGACTCAGAGTGACATCAGCTCCAGCTCAGAACAGCTTCAGATGTCTAAACACGTCATTTACAGGGTCTGGGTGGTCACTTCCCACCTGAGGTAAAAGCTCTGGGGAAACCTGGAAGGTGAACTATTGAGTTTAAGCCACTGGGGCCTGAGAAGACCTGAGTCCTTTTTGCCACCTCAGCTCATTCGGGAGTGTCCATGGAACAGGTTTCTCCAGAGGTGAAGGGCGCAAGCCCCAGTGGGCGCTGGCGTCATGAATGGCCACTTCTCCTCTGGCTGCAGTAACTACCCAGAGACAGTGGCTGGCGTTCAGGATGGTCTTGGTCATGGACTTGAAGCCTTCAGAGTCCTCACAGTGAGCTGACAACTGACCGGAATGTTTTGTCCCCCACACTGTTGGGGCTTCCGCAGACGAGTTCTGTGGGGACTCCTGTCTGGTTCACATCCAGCTACTCGTTTTCCCTCATCTGTAGTCCAGCTTTCTTAACAGTCCTGCGGGGTCCGTCTTCAGGCAGGTTTCACTCTTTTACCTCCTTGGAGCTTTTGTCCCTAGAGAACTGGGTCCCACTTGGAGCTGATCTACAGCAGGACTCTTCCCTGGGCTCCTCGGTCACTTCCAGGGGCTCTTCACTCTCCCCCTGACCCTGCGCTCCCCCACCCACCCCGACCCCTCAACCTCCAGTTCTTTTGAATAAATTCCTTTGATATTCAGCTTGTCAGTTGGAGGCTTACTTTCCTCGAAAGGATCTTAATTCTCCCTTTAAAGGTCTTAAGAGCAGACTTTTCTTTAGAAATTCAGTGAATACTTTAATGAGACAGAGGCCAAAGTCATTTCTCCTGGAAAGATCCCAAATTTGGATTTTTTCTTAATATTGAGTTGTAAGAGGTCTTTATATATTCTGGGTGTGTCTATTATCAGATATGTATGTATAGAATATCTTCTCTTAGTCTGTGGTTTGCCATATCATTTTCTTAATTGTGTCTTTCAAGGAGAAGGGTTTCTTGTTTTTTAAAATTTTATTGGCGTATAGTTGACTTACAATGTCGTTTTAGTTTCAGGTATACAGCAAAGTGAATCAAATATCCATTCTTTTTTCCCATGTAGATTCTACAAACTATTGAGTAAATTTCTGTGTGCCTTACAGTAGGTTCTTGTTAATCATCTACTCTGTACAGTAGTGTGCATACGTTACTCCCATCCTCCCAATTCCTCCCCCATCCCCAAGGTTTTCCCTGTGATAACCATAAGATTGGTTTTGAAATCTGTGAGCTTCTGTTGTGTAACTAAGTTCCCTTGTGTCACTTTTTATTGGATTCCACATATGTGGTATCATATATTTTTCTTTCTCTGTCTGGCTTCACTCAGTATGATAATCTCTAGGTTCATCCATGTTGCTGCAGATGACATTATTTCATTCTTTTTTTATGGCTAAGTAATATTCCCTTGTGTATATGTACCACAACTTTGTTATCCATTCTTCTGCCAAAGGACCTTTAGGTTGTTTCTGTGTCTTGGCTATTGTAAATAGTGCTGCTATGAACATAGGGGTGCATGTATCTTTTCAAATTATGGTTTCTCTGATATATGACCAGGAGTGAGATTGCTGGATCACAGTTTTAACAAAGATCAATTTAACCATTTTTTTGTTTTATAGTTAATGTGTTTTGGACCTAAGAAATCTTTGCGCCTATCCCAGGGTAGCAAAGATTTTTCTATGTTTTCTTCTAAAAGTTTATAATTTTAGTGTAAATGTTTAGGTCTGTGATCTATTTCATGCAAATTTTTGTGTGGTGCAAGGTGAGGGATTCAAGTTTATTTTTTCCCCTATATAGGCATGTAGTTGTACTCCGACAGATTGTTGGAAAACTTTCTTTTCCCCATTAAATTACCTTGGAAACTTTGTAAAAAAAAAAAAAAAACTTGACCACATATGTTTAGATCTGTTGTTATACTCTGTTCAGTTTATTGATCTGTACATGTCTCTCTCTATGCCAACACCACTCTATCCTGATTACTTTTAGCTTTACATTGTATTTATTTATTTATTTTTGCTTTTTAGGGTCGCACTCGCAGCATGTGGAGGTTCCCAGGCTAGGGGTCAAATTGAAGCTACAGCTGCCGGCCTATGCCAGAGCCACAGCAATGCGGGATCCGAATTGCATCTGTGACCTACACCACAGCTCATGGCAATGCCACATCATTAACCCACTGAGCAAGGTCAGGGATCGAACCCGCAACCTCATGGTTCCTAGTTGGATTCATTAACTGCTGCCCCATGATGGGAACTCCTACATTGTCTTTATATCCAGTACTGTAAATCTTCAAACTTCATTCTTATTCAGAATTCTTTTGACCATTCCGTTTACTTAGAATCAGCTTATCAAATCCTTACCCCCCCCAAAAAAATGCCTTCTGGAATTTTGATTGAAATTGCAAATCAATATATAAATCAATTTGGCAAGAATTGACGTCTTTTTTTGTTTGTTTGCTTTTTGGCTTTTTTAGGGCCTTGCCTGGGACATATGGAAGTTCCCAGGCTAGGGCTGAATTGGAGCTTTAGCTGCCGGCCTATACCACAGCTCAAGGCAACACCAGATCCTTAACCCACTGAGCGAGGCCAGGGATCAAATCCAAGTCCTGATAGATACTGTAGCACTGAGCTACAATGGAAACTCCACAACTGATTTTTTTATATTGAGCTTGCAACTCTGCTAAATTCACTTGTTGGTTTTATTAGTTTTGGGTAGATTCCTTAAGAATCTTTTGTAGATATACTATTATGTCATCTGCAGATTAAGACCCTTTTACTTCTTCCTCTCTAGTTCCTATGCCTTTTGTTTCCTTTGGCTGAGTCATTACACTAGCTAGGACCTCCAGCATTGAATAGAGTGATGAGAGTGAACATCCTGGCCTTTTTCCTAATCTTAGGAAGAAGAGTGTCTTTCACCAGTAACTGTGTTAGCTGCCTTTTTCTTTTTTGCTTTTTTAAGCTTTTTATTTTAGTTGCCACACCCACGCATATGGAAGTTCCCGGGCAAGGTGTCCAATCGGAGCTGTAGCTGCCGGCCTACACCACAGCCACGGCAACGCCAGATCCGAGTCACATCTGCGACCTAACACCACAGCTCATGGCACCGCCAGATCCTTAACCCACTGAGCGAGGCCAGGGATCGAAAGCTGCATCCTCAGGGATCCTAGTTGGGTTTGTTACTGCTGAGCCACGACAGGAACTCCAGCTGTCATTTTTCATAGATGCCCTTTATTAGATTGAGGAAGTTTCCTTCTGGCCCTTATTTTCTGGAATTTTTTATAATTGAATTTGTTGAATGCTTTTTCTGCACTTATTGAAATGATTATATGATTTTTAACTTTTATTATATGGAAATGGCAAGTTACTTTGATTTTCAGATGCTGCAAAGGCTTATTATATTCTTAGCTAAACCTCTCTTGGTAATGATATATCTTTTTTGTAAGTTGCTGGATTTGGTTGGCTAAAATTTTGGATTTATTGCTGGCAGTGTACCAACCAGGGGAGTAAATCCCCGTAAGGTATCTGGAACCAATCTGAGCCTCTTCCACAGATGTCTAATGTCTTAGTAAAGTCCGTACTTAGACCCACAAGTAACCTCGCCTCCTTTTCCACCTGCCCTTTGAAATGTGCTACCACCAGAGACAGTATATGAATATGTGGGCAGGGTTTGAAGTATGAGTCTAAGAGTCAGCAGTGAATTTGTGAGTTCCTTAGGGCAGAGACCTTACCATGTTCATTTTGTCAGTGTAAGATCAAATCCAGCCGGCGTTACAGAGACCTGGAATCAGGGCGGCTTCCACAGAATGGCAATTCATTGTCCCCTCCCAGGCCTGGTACAACTCTTAGCGGGAAAGTCCTCGTGGACCCAGACTTTTAGTTCACTGCTCTGCCGACGCAAGGACTGTGACCTTAGTTATTCTCGTGGCCCAAGGGGGCTGCATGTGCATTTCAGCAGCAGCAGAGGGAGGGACGGGACAAAGGAAAGGAGAGGAGAGGAGGAGCAGGCAGCAAACTTTTAAGGAAGCCGTCTGGAAGCCGCCATGAGAGACTGCCACACGCACGTGACCGTAGTCATGTGCTCACGGCAAGGCCAGGGTTTTGAGGCAAAAGTCATGGGGAATAAATAGTCCTTCTTTGTCTGTTGGAAAATCTAATGGTTTTTTCATCTCAAATGGTTTTTCTGGAAGTTCCTGAAACAAAGCTATTTGCAACATTTCTCCTTTTGGACTCAGGTTTCCTGGAATAATAAAGTCATGTTAACAGAGTGGCAGAGGAAACTCCGATTAATGTACACAGCACACCATGTGCGGTGCATGGTTTTGGTTCTCAGTGTTTATATTGCTAGGACCTTGCGTGGTGCACGGCACACAACAGCGCTCGTGTCTGTGGACTCTCTATACGGCATTTCTGCTTCCTTGGTAGAATCTTTGTGTCAGAATAGCAACTGGAAAAGTGAATATGTTCCAGACTGTCAAAATGGTAAAATTCAAAACTGCATTAGATACTGACATGGCCTAAAGTCATGTCAGATATGCTCGAGGGAGTCTGTAGCTGGGCTTCATGGGTACGAACCAAAGTACGGACTAGGGGTCAGGAACCCTGATGTCTCGAGAGAGCAAAGGGCAGGGACAGGAGAAGCAGGCATTACCCATTTTATTACACATTTCCAGGTATCAGTTTTACTGGTACCGAAGGGAGACTTTCCTTGCAGCAGTCAGAAACAATGGGAAAGGACCGAAAAGACAGCAACTTTTCTGTCAGTTGATTTGATGTTCTTGAACGCTGTGCCATGTGCCATGTTCCAACTAAAAGTCTCACGTGTTCCTAATGGTACACTCTCTTGATTAAGAAATATGGTAGGAGTTCCCGTCGTGGCTCAGCGGTTAACGAATCCGACTAGTATCCATAAGGACACGGGTCTGAGGCCTGGCCTTGCTCAGTGGGTTAAGGATCCGGCGTTGCCGTGAGCTGTGGTGTAGGTTGCAGACGCGGCTTGGATCTGCTGTTGCTGTGGCTGTGGTGTGGGCCGGCAGCTATAACTCCAATTCCACCTTTAGCCTGGGAACCTCCACATGCCACAGGTGTGGCCCTAAAGACAAAAAAAAAGAAATATGGGAAAAGGAAGATTCCGGAGTGCAGAGATCTCGGTTCTAGTCTTGACTCTGTTGCTGTGGACCTTGGAGGTCACTCAGCCTTAAGTTTCCTCCTTCTGTGGACTGTCATGCAGTGGACTCTTGGAAGACCTAGCTGAGCCTGTCTGAACAGCAGGCTTAAATTACGTGTGCTCACCTAGCATAGTAACCAGGACGGGGCTTTGGACGGAAGCCCTGGACACAGTAAATACGGCCCTAGCGGCTGTGCCGGCATGTGAGGAAGTATATGCTCCCGAACCAGAGTTTGCTAAGGTGGCTGTCAGAACTGTCTGGTCAGGTAGAAATCTGTGGCGGAGGAGAGAAGGGGTTGATTGCCCAGGGCCTTAGGCACAGTAAGTCAGAGCTTCGGAGGCCACTTCAGATCAACTGCTCAGGTGTGTCTGCCTGGTCGGGTAGTGGTGGGGCGGGCACGGGGAGTGACCCGCCTAGAGACCTGTGATGGCCCAGGAAGGGCCTGAATTCCGGAGCAGGCTGTTCCCCTGGGCCGTGCTGGTCCATGTGGGGGTTCCCACATCCCCCACTGTCTCTCAGAAGCAGAGTAGTTCTAGGTGCTGGTTTGAATTGCCCTCCCGAAAAGGCCTTGCGGTTGACTGTCAGGAACACGATAATTCACAGGCGTGCTGTCTCCCAAGTGCTGAATGCCCTAGCAGCCTGCAGAGAACCCCTGGAGGTAGAAATTGTGTCCACCTTGGGGGAGGGGGGTTCCCTTTCAGATGGATTTTTTTTTTCTCCCTGTACCCTCCCTTTCACTCACTGTTTTTTTTTGTCCCCTTGGCATTTCAGAACAAGGGATGGGAGAACCAACATAGAAAAAAAAGCACTAAGTTCTTCTAACATTCCTCTCCCCCCACACGCACATACACATAAAAATAGAATTGTGGAGTTCCCGTTGTGACTCAGTGGGTTAAGAACCCGACATCGGTGTATGTGAGGATATGGGTTCGATCCCTGGCTTTGCTCATTGGGTTAAGGATCTGGTGGTGGTGTGGCTGTGGCGTTAGCCAGCTGTGGCGTAGGCTATACCTCTGATTCAATCCCTGGCCTGGGAACTTTCATAAGCTGCAGATGTGACAGTTAAAAAAAATAAGGAAAGAAAGAAAACCTGGTTATTTTTTGGGCAGGTTTAGGGAGGGAGCACTGGTTTGAGTCTCTTAAATGTTAGAGTGTTGCATGTTTTGTTTTTGTCTTTACCACACCTTTTGTGGCTCTGCTGTGACTTGCCAGTACTTTGCCCAGTGCTGGGGTTGGGAAGGGCCATGCTCCTTGGAAGGAGAAGAAGGGCTGAGGTAGCATTTGAACTTTGGGACAGAAATGTGAGTCCTGGTGGTGGGACTCTTTCTTCCCTGGCTGGGGAGGGTGTGGATGCGGGGGTGGGGGGGGGTGGTTTACAGGTTCGGACTTGCCGTTGGTCCCCTCCCTCTGTTTTCACCCAGATAAAAGTTTTCCAAAAAACCTCACCAGGGGAGGAAAAGAGGTCACAGAGGGGAGCTCAGAGCCTCACGTTTGTTTGATGGGGGGGAGGGTGCACAAAGCAGTCCCCACAGTTTTCATGGCATGGGAGAGCCCTGACTTGGTTGGCATTTGCGTCCCGGGCAGGGAGCGCCACCCCCCGCCTCGCAGCTTCCCCGAGTGACTGCAGCCACCCAGGAGGAGGGAGGATGAAGTGCCATGAGCCCTGAGCTGGTGTGTTTGCACGTGTCACCTCATTTCGTCCTCACAGCAACCCTGCAAGTCTGCAGTCAGTTCCCTGGTTTATGGAGATGAAGAGTCTCAAATAGGAAGGATAAGAATTCACCACTCAAGTGGCAGAGCCAGAGTCAAAGCCTGGTCTGTCTGATGTTCAGAACCAGGACTCTGGTCGCCTCCCCCATGTGTCCTGTGGGCTCAGCACCTGCACACTTTTCCCCCCTCCTCGGGGCAGGAGTTGTTTCCACCGGACTGAACAGTCTCGCTTCTTTCCCGTCTGCAGATGGATCTGTCTGTAGAAACCCTCTTCAGCTTCATGCAGGAGCGCCAGAAGAGATACGCCAAATATGCGGAGCAGATCCAGAAGGTCAACGAGATGTCGGCCATCCTGCGCCGCATCCAGATGGGCATTGACCAGACGGTGCCGCTGCTGGAGCGGCTCAACAGCCTGCTGCCCGAGGCCGAGCGCCTGGAGCCCTTCAGCATGAAGCCCGAGCGGGAGCTCAGGCTCTAGCCGCCTCACCCCGCCAGCTGTGGGCACAGATCAGCACCACCAGGGCCCCGGAACGATGGGAACCACAGGCATGGGAGGTGACCGAAGGCCTCTGGAGGTACTGGTGCTCCTGAGGGCACGGGAAGCAGTCCGGCGCCCTAGAGACCCGTGAGGCCCAGCCCTTCCCCCCCGCACAGCCAACAGAGCTACTCTCAGAGGTCAGCGAAGGTGGAGCGTTTGAACTGTTAGGAATTCTTGACAGAACTCTGCCTCGGGAATTATTTTTATTTCGTTTAGTTGCATTTTTTTTTTTTTTAAATTGACAGTGTAGATTACCTAAGTCTTAGCTTGCAGAGTGAAAACGTGAAGGGGAAAAATATTTTAGGAAGCTCTGTGTTTTTGATGCCTTGGTGAAATTTCTCTCAGCAGGCCGTCTGGGTTGTAAACATAAAGAACTAATTGAATCCACGTGTGTGTGTGTTGTGCTCCCATCACAGCAGGTCTTCATCTCGCTGGTGAGACACTGGCATTGTTATGGTGTCCCTCCCGTGTCGTTATCAGCAACTGAAGACTCCCTTTCCACACCCTCGTCGGGTTCACCTCCCGCTGGTCTCTGCTTTTCCTGATGCGGAGATGCTGTATGTTTCCTCTTACTGCATCGGCGCTGGCAGGACGGCAGTTTTGGTCGGCAGGTCTCGCTGGCATTTGCTTTCCTAGCTTGGTGCGGTCAGGCTCACCCGGCAGGCGTTTCCGGAGCCCACTTGATGGGCCAGACCGTGTGCTGGGGCTACAGAAAAGGCGGTGTAGTCCCGGCCCTTCTTTCCTGCAGCGAAAAAACTCCCAAGTGCTGCTCAATTGCTATGGGAGTTTAGGAAATAAAGCAATTTGAGTAACCACAAAAGTACTTAGTGCACTACTTTGCACCTCATAAAGATCCTAATGGAAGAAAAAAACAGCAGAAGCAAGGCGAACTAAGACCCGGAGCCGGGGATCGAGGGAGGTCGTTGGGGCCAGGATATCATGCTGGTCTCCATGGGCTCCCTTGATTCTTCTAAACCTGGGGGGTGTTTGTTATGTGTCTAGACAGCCTTCGGTAAATTTATAAGGTTAAAAATCGACCCCACTTAATTTAGCGTCTCTCCAATAAACTTTATCTGATTCTAATCTCAGATTTTAATTGCATACTATCTTGTAAGGTTTTTAGAACCCGGAATAAAATATGGGACATAAAACAACTGGACAACAGCAGAAATACAAACATTCTAAAGTAAATGGAAATTTTTTTTTTTCTTTTAGGGCTGAACCTGTGGCATATGGAAGTTCCCAGGCTGGGGGTCGGATCAGAGCTGTACCTGCCAGCCTACACCACAGCCACAGCCATACCAGATGCAAGCCGCATCTGCAACCTACACTGCAGCTTGTGGCAACACCAGATCCTTAACTCACTGAAGCCAAAGACTGAACCCATATCCTCACAGACACTATGTTGTCAGGTCCCTAACCCGCTGAGCCACAATGGGAACTCCGGAAAAAATAATTTTTTTAAAGTTTAGACATGGAAAAAAATCAACAACTTCAAAGATTTTCTAAAAACCAAAAGCTGTCAAGTTTCTCATTCCTTCTGAGCTGGAAAGATAAGTTTGAAAACAGAGCCAAGGGAAGAGGCCAGGGCAGCACCTGCCTTCTTTGCCCCTTAGGAAGGTGGGTAAAGACCTCCAGCCCGGGGAGATAAAGTGGTCTGAGGGAGCCAGGGAGGAACCTTAAGCAAGGAGCTGGGAACGGGGAACTCCATCTTTATTTAAATTTTGGGCCATGCTCGTGAAAGAAGTTCGCCTTTTTTTTTTTTTCACCCGCCCCAAGGCATTTGGAGTTTCCCAGCCAAGGATCAGATCCAAGCTGCATGGTTTGTCTTTTTTTTTTGTCTTTTTAGGGCCACACTCGCGGCATATGGAGGTTCCCAAGCTAGGGGTTGAATCGGAGCTGTAGCCGCCAAATTACACCACAGACACAGCAATGCAGGATCCAAGCCGCATCTGCGACCTGCACCACAGCTCACGGCAACGCTGGATCCTTTAACTCACTGAGCGAGGCCAGGGATTGAACCTGCAACCTCATGGTTCCTAGTCGGATTCATTAACCACTGAACCACGACGGGAACTGCTGCAGTCTTGACGTAAGCCACAGCTACGGCAACACCGGATCCTTAACCCACTGTGCCAGGCTGGGGATGGAACCTGCATCCCAGCGCCCCCAAGATGCCTCTGATCCCACTGCATCACAGAGGGAGCTCCAAAGTTCGTCTTTATAATGCCTTTGATGGTCAGGATATTGGTAGGGCTTTAAACCATTTCTAGAGGAATTCATTAGAGATTACAAATCAAGAAAGATAGTCCGTAATTTTAGAAACCTGTTAAATAGCTATGGTTATTCTAGGAAATGTCATGGAGGGGAAGGCAGCAGCATTTACTGAATGACGCATTCCACCCACCCTGCCATATGCAATGCTCCTTTCATGTATTCAATTTCCATGTAATTGAGGATCTGGTTCTGGACTACATTTGAACCATTGATCTTTCTCGCTTTACTGTCTCATGCTACCTTCACTTTTTTTAAATTTCAAATGGCAGAAAAGTTGAAAAAAGTTATATGTAAGGCATGCTCATGTTTCCTTCCCCTAGACTGACAGAAAGTGGCATTTTTAACCCCCTCACCCTCATTGTCTTTTTTGGAGTTCCAGGAGTACACAGAACCGGCTCTGAATACAGAGACATGCTTGTAACGCCCCATGAAGGAAGGGCTAGTTGCCTGCAGAGCTATAAGAACAGCTCAGGAATCAGGTTCCATTGCCGTCATTACACTTAATACAGTTTATAAATAACAAAATAGGAGTTCCTGTCGTGGCTCAGTGGTTGACAAACCCGACTTAGTAACCATGAGGTTGTGGGTTTGATCCCTGGCTTTGCTCAGTGGGTTAAGGATCCAGTGTGAGCTGTGGTATAGGTCACAGACGTGGCTCGAATCCCATGTGACTGTGGCTGTGTTGTAGGGCAGTGGCTACAGCTCCTATTCGACCCCTAGCCTAGGAATCTCTATGGGCTGTAGGTGCGCCCTAAAAAGACAAAAAAGAAAAAAAAAAAGACATGCAGACTAAGCCTATAGACAGAGCTTTCTTACTGTGTTGCAGCAGCTGAAGGTCTGGGCGTGGCAGAAAGGTGACCCAGCACAGCCTGTAAAACTTCTTTGCCAGCTGCTCTCCATCCAACCCTTTTCCTTCTTATAAAGACATTAGACAGAACATGGTGTTAACCAAACAGATTTGGACCCAAAGTTATAGGCTAACTACTTGGTAGAAGCAGAGAGGTAAGAACAGTAGGCAAAACTGATGTGTCTTGAAATAACTGTAGTTAATATTGATGGTGTGTGGTGGTTTGCCATGTTGTCCCCTCTGGCTAAGCTGAACTCCGTATTCCCGAACTTCATTGCTTGTTCCTTTTTGGTGAATGTTGGCCACCAGAGAAATTTGCATGAAATATATTGGTGGAAGTAAAGCAGTAGCCACGCAGATGTGATGAAAGTCGCCGGCTGTCAGGCCAGGTCCTATTGCATCTCAAGCACATTTTCATGGCTCTCTTGCATCTGTGGTGTGGGCAGCAGCCAGGCCAGCAGTTCCTCCAGTCCCACAGAACTCTGCCTTCGGCTTTTCCAAATCCCAAGCCAGGTATGAGGGAAGGTGAGGGCGTGAAAAAGGGAAGAGGCCAGCGTGGGTTCTGGTGGGAGACAGATGCCGGTTCCAGCTTGTGGCTCAAGGGTTTCAGGTATCCTGGCCGTCTCCCAACTGCCCCTCCACCCATCCCCCACCGCCCCCCCACCCCTCCTGCTGCTTTAACAGGCACCTGCCCTGCCACTTCCAGCGAAGAAACAGCGGAGCCAGGACTCTCACCCGCTCCTGTGATTAATTGCTTAGGGTAAGTCCTCAAACAGCGGCCTTATTCTGCGTCATTCCTGGTGGGTCTTCCCTGGTGGAACCCCGACCGGTTAACATTTTACTTTTCCCTCAATACTGTACTTTTTCTGATGGATTCTGGGAATCTGTGTGACTTGCCCTTTCAGGAGACGGCAGTGCTGGATCCGTGCTGGTCGATGACCAGTGAGCGACACTGTAGGGTGTTTTGGGGATGAGGAGGAGGCCTGGTGTTGGCCGGGAGCCCCAGTTGGGGATTTCCAGGCTGGATCTTGGGTGGGACATTTAAATCTCCCTGAGCCTCAGTTTCCAGTCCCCTAAAGCATGAGCCGGTCTGGGTGGCCTCCCAGGCCCCTCCCGGCTCTCAGATGCCACGCCTGCAGGCCTGATAGGTCACTCTCTAGCCACAGTGAGGAGCATCTTTCCCTGCTGTGTCTGGGCTGTGGCCCCAGGTCTTGGTAGTTTAAATTCCGAGTTAGCAGGGGAGGGCTCCTGTCCTTCCTTTCATTAATTATGAGTTAGGTGAACAGGGGCCCCTTCTCGTAAGGACCTGTGTTGCCGGTCAGCTGTTCACCTGTACTTACGAACCCCATCAAATCGGTCTCTCTTCTGCAGCCTCATTTCACTACTTGAAATGGAAGCTCAGTAGAAGGAGTGTATTATGTACATATGAACTTATAACAAATGAATTGCGGGGTTAAGAGCTAGGGACAGATTTCATGAGCACCTTTGTAGTTACTTTATGCATTTCACATCTTTGTTTCCCTTGGGGTTTTATCATTCTTAGTAATTTATGTTCTCTACCAGAGTATTTGATGAAATGTGTTTTTGAGGACTCCACACCTTAAGGTAGAGGCGTGCACTCAAGAAATGAGAAAAAAAAAAGTGCGTTCCCATCGTGGCTCAGCAGTTATAGAACCTGGCTAGCATCCATGAGGACGCAGGTTCGATCTCTGGATTCACTCAGTGGGTTAAGGATCCGGCATTGTGGTGAGCTGTGGTGTAGGTCACAGACGCGGCTCGGATCCCGCGTTGCTGTGGCTGTGGTGCAGGCCGGCGGCTACAGCAACGATTGGACCCCTAGCCTGGGAACCTCCATATGCCACGGGTGCGCCCCAAAAAAGACAAAAACACCAAAAAATGAGTCTGGGGCTTTTCTGATGTGGCTCAGCGGGTTTACGGACCCGACATTGTCTCAGTGAGGACGCAAGTGTGATCCCTGGCCTCACTGACTGAGTTAAGGATCCGGCATTGCTGCAAACTGCAGCGTAGGTTGCAGATGCGGCTCAGATCTCGTGTTGCTACAGCTGTGGTCGTGGTCGGCAGCTGCAGCTCTGATCTGACCCCTAGCCTGGGAACTTCCATATGCTGCAGACGCGGCCATAAAAAGAAAAAAAAAAGGAAATGAGGTTGGTCGGCTGGTTGGGTTTTGGGATTCCTCTCTAGCTAGGTCTTTGCTTTCTCCTGCGATGTATGAAAAAGATACATTATAGGTATTATTAAAATGCCATTTTCAAGGCTACATGGCCCTGGGGAGCTACATGTGTCCCTGGCTTTTTGGGGTTTATCTGTAGAATTTATTTAGCCTTGGCATTTCTCCTAGCAAGTCCCAGGGAAAAACCAGGAATCTTCCGTCATGAGAGCAGTAAGCAAACGTGTATTAAAATTCTAGAGTAACTGAACATTTTGTCTTCCTTTCTCGTTTATACGTCAGCTAAACCCAAATAATGTAGTACTTAGTAGGAAGTGACTTAAAATGCTGATACTAAGAGTGGAGGGAAGGTTTTTCTTCTTGTGGAATTTGTAGGTGTAAACTTTTTCTCAATTGTGAGAGAGGTAATTTTGCTTTTCTTTCCCTTACCCTTTCAACCCCTTGTCAAGAGCTTCCTGGTGCCCCAGAGATGTCACTGCTGTTCACCGCCCGACGGTAAGTAACACTGAATTTCTCACGCACACACAAGGCCTCCCGTCATACCTTCCCACTCACATGTCCCAGCCGCAGAGGGAAAGGGTGACCAGGTAACTTATTCACATGCTTCACACCAAAACATTGAAATGTTTTTTGGCAACCAAATGTAGTTTTGCTTTTTAGCGTAACCAGCATCTCGTGTGGTGAGTTGAGTGTATGTGTGTGTCCATTCATTACTCGTAGGAATTTGTTCAGGGTCATCCGTGTCAACATAGGACATGATGGAACTTAGTCAATTTTTGTCACCACTCAAGGAACAGTCCTACTGCTACCTTGTATTATATTTTTGTCTTTTGTCTCTTTAGGGCCACAACCGTGGCATATGGAGGTTCCCAGGCTAGGGGTTGAATCAGAGCTGTAGCCACTGAGCTACGCCACAGCCACAGCCACATGGGATCTGAGTGGTGTCTGCAACCTACACCACAGCTCACGGCAACGCTGGATCGTTAACCCACCGAGCGAGGCCAGAGATCAAACCTATAACCTCGTGGTTACTAGTTGGGTTCATTAACCACTGAGCCACGACGGGAACCCCTGCTCCTTTGCATTATATAGTGAAGTGTGATTTACGCTAAAAGCTTTTGTGAACCAAGTGCTCTTAATTGAGTCTTCAACAGTGTCACACGTCCCCTGATGGGACAGCCCAGGCCACAGCTGAGCTAATCCTCTCCTACTTATTCTGTTTGCCTCAGACACTGCTCCCACTGGGTCACATTCTGCATTTCCTATGGGAAAGCATTTCGGACTGACTCTAGTGTGTTAGCCAAAACGAACGAAACGTGTTTACATAAACCCAGTGTGGTATCTGTACATAAACTGCAACAATATGACTGACTTGTAAACATCTTCCAGCATGGTGCTGTAATTCTCCAGTTGATCTTGCAACGTTTTACCGAGTATAATTTTGCTGTACAAGGATGAATGGTCCCCAGAGAATGCTAGAAATAGCTTATTACTTCCCTCTTTCATTGATAGAGGCAGAAGGGAAATATTCAGAGAAAAGCACCTAGACCAAGGTTTTATTTCCTAGACCTAAAATATTTCTGCTTAGTGTCACAAAACTAAAACCACTGGACAGGCCTATGTAAGCTAAAATGACTGTGAGGGTTCTGAGGGTAACAAGGTCTTGTCCACTAGTCCGAGCACGTATGCCCCACCTCGGCACCCACACCTTCCCTGTTTTCCCATAGCCTGAGCCCTGGTCTGATGCTGTCAGATCCAAACTAGTCCTCCGGCAGCAGCCTGCTGTGGCTGGTAGTCCCCAAGAGGCCCTCAGACCTGTCTATGTTTTAGTAACTGGCTCGACCCGCAGGCCTTCCAGTGTCTGCAGCTTCCCATCCAGAGCCTCGCACTGAGATACCTGGTCCCTCCTGCCACCTTCCATCTCGAGGCAGGTTTCTTCCACATGCCCTTTATTCCTGTCCCATGCCCACCTCCATTTTTGGCAAGGTCTTAGCCAAGACACTTCTTCGGTCTTTGTCCACCCACTCCAATCCTGCTTGCTTTTAAAGTTCCTTAAATCCAACTTCAACTCAGAAGCCTTTCACAACCAACTTAAATGATGTCACCTGTGATTCGGTTTCTTGTCACTATTCCATCTGCTTGTATGGCAGGTAAATGCTTCATTCCTTTACAACATAATTCTTTATGAACAACCCGATGAGGCTTCGTTTCTAGCCTCATACGTCATCGTGGCCAGTGTCATTTATAAGTAGAGAGGTATTAAGATGTACTTAGCAGGGATGGAGATTTTTTTTATCTTTTTCTAGGGACGTACCCGCGGCATATGGAGATTACCAGGCTAGGAGTCTAACAGGAGCTGTAACCACCGGCCTTCGCCACAGCAACACGGGATCCAAGTCACGTCTGCAACCTACACCACAGCTCACGACAAGGCCAGATCCTTAACCCACTGAGCAAGGCCAGGGATCGAACCCGCAACCTCATGGTTCCCAGTCAGATTTGTTAACCACTGAGCCACAAAGGGAACTCCGAGAAGATATTTTTGAATGACTATTCCTCCTTGGTTTTTCCTACAAGAATTATAAAACCACCCACATATTGCATTATAATATACTATGAATGTTTGTGATTTTTTTTTTCTTCCTACCTTGCACCTATTCTGCATTCAACCCGTCAACAGACCTTTACCTGAGGTTGCCTGAGGTTCTACACAGCAGTGTACATTTGGCGTTCGAGCTAAGGTGCATGTTCCCTGAGTGAAGGTAACATAGCTGACAGCCTCAGCGCTTTGCTTTGAGCTGAATCCTCGGTCGGGCAGAGAGCAGAACAGGCCCCACCACTGCCTCCTCTCCCGCTTGGACGTGCTGCTCCCACCTAGTTTACAGCTGCAGAGAGAGGGCCTTTGTCATATTTATGTATAAACAGGTACCAGTTTTGATTTTATTTCATCATATCAACATTCGTGACACATCAAAATGAGAAATGCACGATTTAACCATTCAGCAGCTTGCCTTACTCCAAAAGAACACTATATTCATAATAAACATTTACACATTTCCACCAAACTTTACAAACATCCTAAACCATTTCCCAGCATTTCTCACGTAGAAGTCTAGTTCTGCTCTTGTCAGAACACCATTCCGTATCATCTGGTATCATCCGGGGCTCCCCCTCTGACTCCCCCCTGCACAGCGCCAGCCACCAGCCCGCCAGCAGCGCCCTTGCTGCTCCGGGACCGGCCTGAAGCTGCCCCTTAGGCGGGGCCATCTGGATTGCTTCTTCGATGTTAGCAATCAAAGACTAAAGGCTGTCGTGACCCCATCAGTCACAGGAAGGAAGGGGACCACGGCCAAGAGAAATCCCAAATGTTGAAAGGCCGGTTTTCCCCCAAAGATCTCTTTAAAACCAAGTCCTACAACCGTCCTGAAACATCCACTGGAGCCACCGCTTTCATTGCTTAAAAATGTTCCACAGTTGTGACCAGACTCTGGAAGTACGTTTGGTGTGTGTGAACAAAACGCATCAGAAATTACCGTGTGAAACCTTGATAATGTCTGATTCCATCCAAACTTAAATGCATTTAGAAAAACGAAATCACCGAACAGAACTTTTCCCACGTGGTAGTGACGCAGGCCCTGCACAGCTGACGCTCTCCATTTTATACCCTGTCATTGCCCATTATTTACGAGTAACCACTTATGTTCTATGAAGCGCGTAATCGTCACGATCAAGTCAGTTTTGAATCATGTCATTCTATGCTGGTTTTAGCTGTCACCATAGGAAACATGAAGTCACATCCTACTCAAAGGACTGTCCATTTCTCACACGTAGAAAAACCTGAGATATGAGTCAGCAACTAGCTACACTTACAGTAAAGAACAACGCCAGCACCCGCCCACCACCCTCAAAAAAGCTGCTGACGTGAATTAAGGCTTCAAAACAGGACCAGACTGGAGCTGACAAAACTCAAGCCAGGAAGTTTCAAAGCAGGTAAGCACTGTCACTTGTATACTTGTTCTAATCACCTCCTATTTTCAGCTGCCAGGACTGATTCCATACAGTGCTTGCAGGTGGGACTGAGACCCCTGGGTCCCGCTCCACTGTGATGTGTCCCTTCTACTAAAACACAATGCCAAGGACAGTTTCGGAGAAGAGCTTGGCTGCGTCTTTCCACTGCGCTCGCGACGCAACAGAACTCACCATCTTCTCCCCCGCTTCCTGTCCCGTTCAGGTCTGAACATTCCTTGCTTACCCAAGCCTCTCTCAGCCCTATCAGCAAATCTGAAAATCTAAGGAAATTAGAGAAAGACCACCCTCATCACAGGCTGAGGGGAAAAGCCACTGAGAAAATAACAGTTTCCTGCTTCTCCTCAGCAATTTTACTGTCTCTAATCCTTCCACAGCTTTCTCCCTCTTGGTCATTTCCTATAAAATTCCACCTGATCGTTCCATTTTCACAAAATGTTATCTGTGTAAGGGAACCGAAACAGAAAACTAGTGTGTGTAGTGTGGCTGAGAACTTAAAGGTGCTGCTGCTCTGCTGCCGCCCCATAAATTCACATCTGGCTTGAAACCTAGTTAATCCCTATGGAAAGGATTAACAATCCCAGCTTGAACAATTCTTTGATTTATAAAGAGGGAGGTAGACTTGTTTCGCCTCCCGACCTTAGCTTACATCATGCCGCCAAGACTCCTGGCTGTCAACTTGAATCCGAGAGAGCACCCCTTTCTTCACAAAGCTGAGAAGAAGAAAGGACAGATGAGCCACCTCCATCCAGGCCCAGCTGGAAATGTGTGCAGACTGTCTGAATTGGTCTGAAAGGTGTGACTAGCTACCTGCCTACTCACAATGCCTAGAAACCGGGCCGCCGGACCTGGTAGTGGTGAACGCCCCCACTTGCTGCCTGAGGTACTGGGTTTGCTCTAAAGCTAATCTTAGCAAGGCCCCTAAGGGTCGGTCAGCAGAACGATGCTCGCATCGCTTAGCTATCAGGTGCGCTTGGATTTGTGAATCAGCTTGGGAGATGCTCGCTGCTCTTGGATTTACCTTTAGGTTCTGGTCCTAGTAGGGTCTCCCCACCCGACCCACAGGCTGGCTCAGTCTCAGCGCTAAGGTGCACTGCGGAAGGGACTGGACAGGACTAGGATCTGAGATCGCTCGTAGCACGACAAGAAGACGGTGGGGGCTTCTGTCCTCTCACGCCCAAGAGAACTCGGTTCGCTACGAATGGGAGGATGCGCAACCCACTGCACTGAAGTGTGTCATCTGTCGGGGGAGGGCGAGCCCTGCCCTTCCGCTCACTAGCTGAGCTCTCAAGTGCAGATGCTGGAGAGGACAATGGTGCTGATCCATCTTTTGCTTTTACACCAGAGCTCCGTTTTCCAAAAATATATATGTATGTACATATATATATTTCAGATTTACAGGGAATGAGTCTTGTGAACGAGGACAGAACGGTCCAGGGGAGTCACCGGTGCCTTTCTGCTCAGGAGACCTCGATGACCTCCATGCTGCCTGAAAAGCTCGACTGGCTGCCCACCTTCCCCAGCTCCTCCCGAGACCGATTGTCTGACAGGATGCTCTCTCCAAACTCCATCTGGCAGCTTCTGCGTTTGAACTGCTTTTCAAAAGGGCTCTCCTCGTGCCAGCTGCGCCGGGAGTCGGCCCTGTCGCCGGGCTTCTGCCGCCTACGCACCGAATGGCCCGGGTCTCCGCCGGTGGGCAGCTGGCTGCAGCTGTAGGCGGGGTAGCCGGCGGGGCCTCCGTAGACGGCCGAGGTGGAGTAGAAGCGAGAGGGTTCCGGGGCAAAATACCAGCTGCTGCCCAAGGCAGGGGTGGAGGTCGGGGGTGCCAGGATGTCTGAGTGCCAGCCCTTGAGGCCCAGCCCGGCGGCCGATGTGGCGAGGTGCTGCTGGCTGGCCGAGAGGCCGAGGAGGAAGCCGGTGTGGCAGGTGTCCTCCACGCTCCCGCTGCGGTGCAGGGGCGAGAAGAGGGGCCGCAGCGGGTGCAGCCGCTTGCCCGGACCGTCGGCGGGCCTGGGGGGCTGCGGCTCCTGGGGGAGGCGGGCCCGCTCCTTGTCCGGGCTGGCCTCGGGCGTCTGTTCCGACACCTCCTGCACCGGGGAGAACTGGCACGGCTTGCCCGCCCCGTCCAGCGCAGAGGGCGGCTTGTAGTACTCCAGGACCTCCTCCGTCGAGGAGAAGCCGTGCAGGGACGCGGCCACGCCGGCCGAGTACGACAACGACTTGATGTCCAGAGAGAAGGAGCGCTTAAGCCGCCCGCTGTCCTCCGGCCGGTCCGCGGGCAGGTGGAGCCCGTTGAGCGCCTGGACCAGGGGACTGTCCTCGGGCGCTGGGGGCGGGCCCAGGGCGGGGGGCCCGGACCCCGGCCCGGCCGCCTCTGAGGTAGTGGGGTGGGTGCGGGGCGGCCCGGGGGGCGGCTCGCCTCTCTGCCCACCGTCCGGGGCGGCGGGGCCGGGCTCGCTCGGCTTCTCCAGGTGCAGCAGCTTCAGCCTGCTCTTGGACCCCGACGCGCCCGGCTGGGTCTTGATCTTCTTCTCGTAGTCCAGGAGCTGGCCCAGAAAGTTGAAGTTCGGGGATATGGTCGGTCTTTTTTCTTTCACAAATCTGCGACGAGAGCGAAAAAGCAAAGACTTGAATTTGACAGCTACCTTTTATCTTAAGAAGGTTACCGGAGTCCTGCGAAGGGAGCAGCCCCTGTCACGGCTGTGGCGTGGGGTCGGTCCCCAGAAGGGGAACTTCTGCATCCGTGGGTGCCGCCCCCCCAAAAGTTATTAAGCTATATTAAGTGAATGGATGAGATGCGGTTATTAAATCCTCCCAAGACCTTTGGAAGATGACTGGTTTGAAAGTTCAGGGAGACCATCAAGGAGGAGAGAAAGGCCTTTGCATGGGGGCAAACTCTAGAGCGTGTCCCTGCAGATGCCAGAAAGAGGGGAGCCAGGCCCCTGAAGTTCTCAGTTCAGCCCCATTATTTTCAAGGACTCAAACTTCCAATGCAATTGGTAGGAGAGACTCTTTCCTCACCACCTGGGACATGCCCACCCCCACTGACACTGCCATCAGAAGGACAGCTGAAGGAGTTCCCTGGTGGCTCAGTGGGTTGAGGATCCTCCATTGTAACTGCTGTGGCTCAGGTCGCTGCTCTGGCATGGGTTCGATCCAGAAACTTCCAATTACCATGGGCGCAGCAAAGCCAAAGAAAATGTACAGCTGAACAGCCACGCCCCACCTTCAACTTCCCAGTGTCAAAGTTTTGACAGTCACTTCAAGACAGTTCACATTTTAAATTAAAGACCAAAGGAGAGAGTGTCAGCTGGCCAGAGCATCAAAGCACACCCTTCTGAGTTCCTTCCCTATGTATTCAATGTGACAGCCAGCTACAAAGTGGCCTCTGTCTGCTAAGTGTTAATGCGGGAAATACAGTGCTATCTCATTCGACCCGCAAAACTGCCCTGTGTCGGGTAGATCCCCTCAGAGAGGCACCCAAAGTCCCTTAGTAGCTCTGTGATTGGGGCAAGTCACTTAAGGATGGTGATGGGATTCAAAACCAGCTCTAATGCCTGGGTTCATTTTCGTAACCACCACGTTGCAAAGGAGTCATCAAGGAATCAAAACTAATAATAAACAACTTTTATGTTTCACGGTGGCAACAAAGACTCTGAGAAACAGTAGATAAATTATTTAGTGGCTCCCGACCCTCACGGACACTCCTCAGAAGACGTAGCTGTGAAAATATACTGAAAATTTGTATTTGAATAAGGAAAGAAATAGAAAAATCAAAAATAAGCTCCTGGAAATCAACGTAACCAAAGCAAATTAACAAAGCCAGAAATAACAGGCTCAACCATGACGAATGTAAATACAGGGCCCTTGTGACAAGACCTTGTAACAGGATATAAGGGTGCCTTTGCTGCTGGTCTACGGGGCAGGAGGATCTTGGGGATAGAAGCCAGGGTGGAGGATGAGGAACGATGCAGACACCGAGGACCTCCCCCCTCTCAGTTGCTTCCTCAAGTGAGAAGCTGTTCAGGTTGCTCGTTTCTTTTGTCCAAATTTTCAAACTTGAGGAAAAAAAGTCCATTTGTTACAACAAGCCTCCATGTGCCTATATCATTGATACTTTAGCACAGGTAAACTAACCACCGCTATCCATTCGCATTCAGCACATCCCTGAGTAAAACCCAGCTCCTGGTGCTGCTGTCACTGGCCACCTTCTGGTGGTGCCACCCAGTGAAACTAAGACACTGTGAAATCTAGGCAACCCTGGGATGCAGGAAATTCCTACTTAACGAATGGAGTTAGACAACGATTTGGGCTTTTTCCTCACAGTGAAAGAGACACAAGGTTTAAAGCACAGCAGGAATTCTATGATGAGTATTCTCCTGGAGCATTTTTTTTCTCATACGTAGAGCAGAACAAATGATATTTCCCCAGCCAGGGAAAGATACAAACTCACCTAACAGGATGGCGATCTCTGGATTTGTTAAAAAAAAAAAAAAAAAAAAGTAGCTGAGGATGAACATGGTACATGTAAAGGTACAATTAGCGCTAAATTATAAAAATGCATGTTTCTCCAATCTTGGAAAAACCTTTAAAAAAAAATCCACAGTACCTGTAAAGCGTGTAACTAAAATAATCACAGTCTGCTTTAATGTGGTTACCCACCCTCATGTCTCCTGGTGTTTCAGGTCAAATGAGAAGCCAGTCGCACAGGACATGTTCCTGTCCTCACCTGTAAGCTTCATCCAAGGACATATCCATCCTCTTCATGATGTAGGCGATGGCGATGGTGGCGGAGCGAGAGATCCCTGCCAAGCAGTGCACTAGGACACACCCATTGGAGGCTTTTGCTTTCTCTGTATGAGTCAAATTAAAAAAGGATCGCTAATCACAACTTTGCTCGGCAGTGAAACCTTGTTTCCATTTACTCACACTGCGTCTTTCAGCTGCCAACTCAGAGTAAAGCCTGGCCCTTTACCTGCCGTTCCTTCCGATACTCTTGGGGGGGGGAATGATTTTCCCACCATTTACATACAGAACAATCAAAAGTCCAAATATATGAATAATAAGCCATTTGTACCTAACTCAGGTTGCCTCTTATTTGGTACTTTCACCATGTACTTTTTTACATTACGTATTATTACCTTAATAACTCTCCCTGAGGATAAACTGTACATTGTGATAACATGATTCTACTTGTTTGGTGTAGAAAACTTAAATACAAAATATTGTAAAGAAAATAACATCCCAAATCCTAAGATTTAGCTAATATTTTGTTTACCCAGTTGTCTTTTTCTTTTCTTTCTTCTTTTATTTTTGCTTTTTAGGGCCACACCTCTGGCATATGGAAGTTCCCAGGCTCGGGGTCAAATCAGAGCTGGAGTAGCTGGCCCACGCCATAGCCACAGCAACACGGGATCTGAGCCGCATCTGCGACCTACACCACAGCTCATGGCAATGCTGGATCCTTAACCCACCAAGCGAGCCTGGGGATCGAACCCACATCCTCATGGATACTAGTTGGGTTCTTAACCCGCTGAGCCACAATGGGAACTCCCCCCCATGCTGTCTAATTACATAAGAGATATGAATTAAATTTTCTTCCAGTTTTGAGATATAACTGACATATAACATTGTACTTTAGGTGCCTAACAATGATTTGACATATGAGATATTAAATTTTTTTCATTTAAACATAAGTGACACACATCACTATGTAGAAAGTACGGAGGTGGGGAGGAGGAGAGACTTAAAGATAGTGATACCACCTCACGGTACAGAAAGGCCAAATCGAGCTACCTTTAAAATGCCAACTCACAGAACCCACCTTCCTATATACAGTTGGCCTTTTTTTCTTCGGGGGACTTCTGGATGTGAAAAGTTAATACTCTGATAGCCTCGATTATGAACAGCTAAAGGTGTGCTCAGCCCCCACTGCTTCCAT
The DNA here is from genome assembly GCA_004024745.2 of Catagonus wagneri. Taxonomy (NCBI): domain Eukaryota; kingdom Metazoa; phylum Chordata; class Mammalia; order Artiodactyla; family Tayassuidae; genus Catagonus; species Catagonus wagneri. Next base: position 6,971,560 of record PVHT021183648.1, read on the forward strand.
GAGCTACATTCTTGCCTTCTCGGTCTTGCTCTTGTGGATAGCTGCCAAAAGTTTACCCAGCCTCATGTTGAAATTCTTGTAATGAACAGATATCCTCAGGAGTCTGTTCTGGCAGCTGAATAATACAAGGTGACTCCAATCTCACCAACCTCTGTTATACTTATTACAAATTTCTAACGTGTATGACTTACTGTTTGTCATGCACCGAAGACCATAGGGCTTTGAGAACCTACATGAACAATCAAGCAGCCTCCCTTTAGACAGGGAAATCAAACACAATAAAAAATAGCAAATGGATACAAAACAACATCAAAACAAAGAAATAAGGACATACTATACAACACATATGTACATCAAGTCCATGCCTTCCTGGGCCCACACAGCTCTCCTCCTCCTCTCATCTACCCGGTGTTTGGCCTATTCTGCACTTAGTACTTAAGCTTTCACCTTGGCTGTGAAGAAGTTCAAAGCTAAGGTTTTCATCAATTTCAACAGATAACTGTAATTCAGATTTTACTGTACCTTTCTGAGCCCCACATTACTTGGTTCTTCCCCTTTTATCCCATTTTAATAGGTGGGGTATGGATGCGTGTTACCTTTTGATCCCAACCTCTTATGGTAAGCTGCTTCAGATTCCTTTTTTTTTTGTTTTGTTTTTTTTAGGGCCACACCTGTGGCACATGGAGGTTCCTAGGCTAGGGCTCAAATCAGAGCTGTAGCCGATGCCCTACATCATAGCCACAGCAATGCCAGATCCAAGCCGGAGTCTGTGACCAACACCACAGCTCATGGCAACACCAGACCCTTAACCCACTGATTGAGGCCAAGGATCGAACCTGCGTCCTCATGGATACTAGTTAGATTCATTTCCGCTGAACCACGACGAGAACTCCTTCTTCAAATTCTTATTGGAAGTAGACTGGGTTTCAGTATTTTTCAATTATTCTCTCAGTAATTTTAATAATTATCTCAAAACTAGACTCCTGGGACCTGGAAGCATCTTGCTTCTAACATTCCTCTCAAGGGTTCAGCACTGGGCACACAGTGTCAACTCAGGAAATATAGGCTGGCTGACCCATGCATATTTTTAAAAGGTAGTCTTTATAAAAAATCTGAAAAAGCCTGGAAGGAAATAAAGCAACGATGATAACAGATGTGCTAGGATGTTGAGGTTTCCTCTGTTTTTCAAATTTTCTGTCTGATACTTATACTGTTTTTACAATTACAACTGTTTTCATGATGTATTTCAAAAACTGAATTAAAAAGTGACTATACTGAAATGGCGTTCTAACGAACAAGTTTCTTGGCAGAAGCCAAGTGCTAAACTGAGTCTCTTAAGGCAAAGGAAGTAATATACCTGTAGAGCTGGTGGAGAGGAGAGGGCAAACATCTGAGAAAGCCCCACAGTGGGGCCGGACAACTGCTCAGAAAGCAGCCGGCCGTGGCTGGTGGGCGCTGGGCAGGAAGTGACCAGAAAGGAGGGTTCAGAGGTGGGGAGCAGGTGCTGGAGGGTTTGGGAGTGTCAGGCTAAGGACTCTGACTCAGGCAGTTAAGGAGCCTCTGCAGGTTCCTAAACAGGAGACAACAGGAAGGCATTGACTGTCAGAGTTCCCTGGTGGTCTAGCGATTAGGATTCAGTGATCTCTCTTCTGTGGCCTGGGCTCAATCCCTGGTCTGGGAACTGAGATCCCACATGAAGCCTCTGCAAGCCATGGCAAAAAAAAAAAAAAAAAAAAAAAAAAGACACTGATTGCGAAAACTGGAAATTTAAAAAGCAGGTTACAGGAGTTCCTGTTGTGGCTCAGCAGAAACGAACCTGACTAGTATCCATGAGGATGCGGGTTCGATCCCTGGCCTAACTAAGTGGGTTCATTATCTGGCATTGCTGCGAGCTGCCACGTAGGTCACAGACGCAGCTCGGATCTAGCGTTGCTGTGGCTGGCAGCTGTAGCTCCCATTCGACCCCTAGTCTGGGGACTTCCATAGGCCACACCTGCAGCGCCCACCGCCCCCCAAAAAAGGGCAGGTTGTGCCACTGCAACAATTCAGGAAATTAAAAAACATGTATCTACTCTTTCAATTTTTTTATATGTTACCAACTCTGGTTAAAAGAGAGGATAACAAACCAAATGGGTAGGAAGGAGCCAGTGAGAGGGAGAAGTTACAAAGGCTAAAAAGAAGGAAGTAATAACTGAGGTGACAGAGTGCAGCTCTAAGGGAAAAAAAAAAAAAGACTTTTTGGATAATTTCTCAAACAGCTACTATTTATCTGCATTTGCATGAGTGTTTTGCATACATCATCTATTTTAAGCCTCGCCCTGTCCCTAAGAGGAAGACACATTATCCTCAGTCCCCAGCTCAGGAAACTGAGGAGCAGGCAAGTGTTAGGTAACTCACCCAGAATCACTTAACTGAGAACCAAGGGAGCACGACTCATACACAGTTTGGCTCCAAAGTACATCCTCTTAATTACCTCCCCATACGCCTACAAAAGCCCTGAGGCTGACGTGGCTGAGGTGGGGCAGGAGGCCAGACAAGCGGCCGGTTGGGCCTGGGGCCTCGTCAGTGACCCACAGCACACACAGGCCAACGCGCTGACCGCCTGCTGCCGACATCAACTACCAGGAAGAGCGACCAACACTCCCTGCAAACCTGAGTCCTTCCAGAAACTTACTGAAATTTAATATGAATAATAAAAAGCACGAGCCTATTAGGTCCTGGTTTGAGGGTATGCTTTCAAATTATATTCTCTGCCATGACTAACCATGGCTTAAAAGGGCGGGGAACTCGAGTGCACACAGGCGGAATTCCACTGGCTGCAGGTGTTGCCCTGAATTGTCTGGGTGGGACAGGGACGGTGTGGCCCTGACAGGGCCGAGCAAGGGACCTACTGATAAGCAAAAATAGCTTCAGCTATACAAACAAATTACGTTATATATTTGGGTGTGTGTTTAACCAACTCGGAACTCCTTCTGTATGAATTCAAAGTGGCCAATATCTCCCATGAAAGAAAAAAGTAAGCTGCGGGCAAAGTTATTCCTGCTTTGTCTCTTCCACCAACCCTCCTTAAAGCTTAGACATTGTCATGACTTAACATGACAGGTTAAAGTTAACAGGTTCTCTTCGAAACAGATTTTGGAATTGCATTTTAAGCTGAAATTAGAGCCAGTGATCTCTCATCGATGTGATATATGCAATGAGAACATTAACCATAATTATCATCTTTTAAAGGGGCAAATACCGAATGATACACTGAATATTTCCCACGCGTAGCATGGTGGGAAGGATTAATTTGGGGAGTTTTGTTTGTGGTTATTTTAATGTGAATTATCGAAGCCACTTAGCTTCAGATGTTCCATAAAAGGCATCCTAATTAAAGAGGAAAGGTCTTCACAATCTACAATCTTGGAAAAAAAGAGAACTGTTTCTGAATTACCCAAAGTTTCAAAAGGACTGTCTAGAAAATTCCCCTGCCAGATGAAAGGATATTGTGAGGGTCTCGATTTAAATAATTTGACTGTAAAAAGGAACTAGTTCTTTAAACTCTCAATAACCAATTCAGAGTATTTAATTATGGATAAGGGTGCTCTAACTTGTGTGACTAGGGGCAAAAACAATGAACACTCCTCACATGAACATCAAGAGTCACACCTTTTTTTTTTTTTTGCCTTCTGTCATTTTTTTTTAGGGCCCGACCTGCAGCATATGGAGCTTCCCAGGCTAGGGGTCTAATCGGAGCCGTAGCCGCTGGCCTTCACCACAGTCACAGCAACACGGGATCTGACCAGCATCTGCAACCTACACCACAGCTCAAGGCAACGCCAGATCTTTAACCCACTGAGCAAGGCCAGGGATCGACCCCACAACCTCAGGGTTCCTAGTCCGATTCATTAACTGTTGCTGTGCCACGACGAGAACTCCAAGAGTCACACCTTCTTATGCTGCTCAAAGCACAACACGTGCATCTCCTCCATTCAGCCACCTTCCACTAAAAACATTTCATACACACGCCATCGACTTCCTTCTAGCAGAGCTGATCCTGAGACACCAAAATGTCACAGTAGTACCCGAGGCTGAGAGTCAGGGAGGTTCCAGGGCTGACCAGTGAGCACAACCGAGTCTGCTCCAGACCAGATCCTGTCACAGCCAATGGCAAGGAAATGACCACATGAGTGTGTGTGTTAGAATATTAGATCTAGTACTGCTGGAAATCACCGGCAAATGGACTGAGGCTTAGGAATCTTGTGACATAAAGACATCTAGTGTGATGGGATTTGTTTTCACAGGATTTGACTTTTCTCTGGGGAAAGCATAGCAGCAAGGCAAAAGCAGTTTAAGGAATGCCACCACCGTTTCCAAGTCGTTTACAGGATTTCAAAAAAATGGGTAAAAACTGAATCTCCAAAATTTAACTGGTTCTCAAAACACTTGTGAATATGTACTCACAGGTCCCATCAGGCTTAACCTTGGCAGTGTTAAAGTTAGCTAGACTGTCACAAGGCTCGCACCTTGGGGGCGACATGGCACACACATGTCACCTTGGCCACTAAAGGAGATAAGGAGCACCACGTGTTGTTTTCAGACTTTCTCTAATGGAAAAAAAACGGGGAGGGGGTGGGGGAGAGGAGGGCAGAGGGAGGGGTACACCCACACAGGAGACTGTGACCCAAAGGACTCGTAACACTACTTGAGCTACTTACCAATGAAATCTACTGATTTGTCCAGCCACGGCAAAATTTTCTCACAAAAGCTATCATTCACAGGCACTCTCAGGAAATGGGATTCGGGGATAAAGTCAGGCTTGGGACAGGTGTTGCTGGCATTTAACACATAACCAATCCCATTCTGTTGCATCAGCTCCTAAGGAAGGAAAGAACAAATACGGTGACTGATCATATCCCAGCGTGATCGTTTTCAAAGAGAAAAGTTTAACATGATTTAAAACAACAAGTTTCCTTGAGGTAATCAGAGTTCATTCAATCGGTGAAATCCAAAAACCTAGCACGATGACATGTAAAGGCAAGTTTAAAGCGGAATGTTTTTAAAGCAAAAAAATTTTCTATTCCAGTCTCATTAACTGACAATGTTATGCCAATTTCTGCCGTACAGCAAAGTGACCCCGTCATACATATATACACGCGTTCCCTTTCTCATATCATCCTCCGTCATGCTGCAGCCCAAGAGACTGGATATAGTTCCCTGTGCCATACAGAAAAAGCTCGTTGCTTATTCATTCTAAACATAATCGTTTGCATCTACAGACCCCAAACTCCTAGTCCCTCCCACTCTCTCCCTTCTGGCAACCACAAATCTGTTCTCTATGTCTGTGAGTCTATTTCTATTGTATAGATAGGTTCATTTGTGCCGTATGTTAGATTCCACGTGTAAGTGATATGGTGTTTGTCTTTCTCTCTCACTTCACTTAGTATGATAATTTCTAGTTGCATCCACGTTGCTGCAGATGGCATTATTTCATTCTTTTATTTTTTAAAGTTTTATTGAACTATAGTTGCGTCAAGTTGTGCCATTTCCTCCTGTACAGCAAAGCGATCCCATCATACATACAATTATATATTCCCCATCTTATATTATCTTCCACCATGGTCTATCCCAGGAGGATGGATATAGTTCCTGTGCTTTTGTGGTTGAGTAGTATTCCACTGTCTATATATACCACATCTTCTAAATCCATTCATCTGTCATTGGCCATCTAGGTTGTAAAGCAGAAATTTTTTAAATTCAAGTATAGTTAATTTACAATACTGTGTTAGCTTAAATCTAAAGCAAAGTGATTCAGTTATACATATGTATATATTCTTTTTCCAATTTTTTTCATTATAGGTTGTTATAAAATATTGAGTATAGTAATGTGTATATGGGAATCCCAAATTCCTAATTTATTCCTTCCCTCCGCTATCTCCTTTGGTAACCATAAGTATGATTTCTATGTGAGTCTATTTCTGTTTTGTCAATAAGTCTTATCTGTATCATATTTTATATTTCACATACAGGCGATACCATATAGTATTTCTTTGCCTGGCTAACTTTACTTAATATGATAATCTCTACATTCATGCATCTTGTTGCAAGTGGTATTATTTCATTCTTTTTTATGGCTTAGTATTTTGTTGTATATATGTACCACATTTTCTTTATCCATTCCTCTGTTGATGGACATTTAGGTTGTTTCATGTCTTGGCTACTGTGAATAGTGCTATGAACACAGGAGTGCATGTATCTTTTTGAATTACAGTTTTATCTGGATATATATGCCCAGGAGTGGGATTGCTGGATCATATGGTAGTTTTATTTTTAGTTTTCTGAGGAACCACCATACTGTTTTCCATAGTGGCTGCACCAATCTACATTTCAACCACAGGAGGGTTCCTTCTTCTCACCATCCTCTCCAGCATTTGCTATTTGTAGACTTTTTATTGATGGCCATTCTGACCAGTGTGATGTGGTACCTCATTGCAGTTTTGAGTTGCATTTCTATAAAAATCAGTGATATTGAGTATCTTTAAATGTCCCCATTGGCCAACTATATGTCTTCTTTGGAGAAATGTCTAATTAGGTCTGCCCATTTTTTTGATTGGGTGTTTTTTGTTTTTTTTTTCCAACATTAAGTTGTATGAACTATTTGTATATTTTGGAAATTAATTCCTTGTCAATTGCATCATTTGCAAATATTTTTTCCCAGTCTGTAAGTTGTCTTTTTGGTTTTGGTTCCCTTTGCTGTGTAAAAGCCTTTAAGTTTAATTAGACCCCACTTGTTTATTTCCATTACTGTAGGAGATGGACCCAAGGAAACACTGCTGCAATTTATGCTGAGTGTTCTGCCTATGATTTCCTCTAGAAGTTTTATAGTATCTGATCTTACATTTAGGTCTTTACATTTTTAGTTTATTTTTATATATGGTATTAGAGACTGTTCTAATTTCATTCTTTTATGTGTAGCTGTCCAGTTTTCCCAGCACCACTTACTGAAGAGACTGTCTTTTCTCCATTGTATATTCTTGTTTCCTTTGTTGTAGATTGACAGTAAATGCATGGGTTTATTTCTGAGCTTTCTACCCTGTTCCACTGATTTATATCTGTTTTGTGCCAGTACCATACTGTTTTGATTACTGTAGCTTTGTAACACAGTCTGAAGCCAGGGTGCATGATTCCTCCAGCTTCATTCTTCTTTCTCAAGATTGTTTTGGCTATTTAGGGTCTTTTGTGTTCCAAATTAAATTAAAAATTAAATTTGAAACACAAACTTGTATTTCAAATACAAATTTAAATAAATTTGTTCTAAGTTCTGTGAAAAATGCCATTGGTAATTTAATAGGTAAATTTAATTGGTAACGTAATGCCACTGGATCTGTAGACTGCCTTGGGTAGTGTGGTCATTTTAACCATATTTCATCTTGACTCTTCCAATCCAAGAAGATGGTATATCTTTCCACTGTTTGTGTCACCTTCAGTTTCTTCCATCAGCATCTGATAGTTTTCAGAGTACAGGTCTTTTGCCTCCTAAGTACATCTATGCCTGGGTATTCTACTCTTTTTTGATGCAACGGTAAATGGGATTGTTTCCTTAATTTCTCTTTCTGATATCTCATCGTTAGTGTATAGAAATGCAATAGATTTCTATACGTTAATTTTGTGTACAGCAACTTTACCAAATTCACTGACGAGCTGTAGTAGTTCTCTGGCAGCCCCTTTCAGATTTTCTATATATAGTATCATGTCATCTGCAGTGACAGATTTACTTCTTCTCTTCCAATTTGGATTACTTTTTTCCTCCTTCTTCTCTGACTGCTGTGGCTAGGACTTCTAAAACTATACTGAATGAAAGTAGTGGGACTGAGCACCCTTGTCTTATTCCTGATCTTGGAGGAAATGCTTTCCTCTTTCCACCGTGGAGTATACTAGCTATGGGTTTATCATACATTGCCTTTATTATGTTGAGGTATGGCCCTTCTTTGTCCACTTTCTGAAGAGTTTTTATTGTAAATAGATGTTTAATTTTATCAAAAACTTCTGCATCTATTGAGATGTTCATATGGTTTTTATTCTTCAATTTGTCAACGTGCTGTAACGTGTTTTTATCACATTGAAAAATCCTTGCATTCCCTGGGATAAATCCCACTTTATCATGGTGTATAATCCTTTTAATGTACTGTTGGAGTCAATTTGTTATTATCTTTTTGTCTTTTTTGGCCGCCCCATAGCATATGGAGTTCCCAGGACAGAGACAGAATCTGAGCTGGAGCTGCAACCCGATGCCACAACTGCAGCAACCCACTGCACCGGGCTGGGGATCAAACCCGCATCTCTACCACTGCCGATCGAGACACTGTCGATCCCACTGCACTACAGCAGGAACTCCGATTAGTTCGTACTTTGTTGAGGATTTTTGCATCGATGTTCATCAGTGATACTGGTCTATGATTTTCTTTTTTTGTGATGTTTTTGTCTGGTTTTGATATCAAAGTGATGGGGGCCTTGGAGAATTCGTTCGGAGGTCCTCCTTCCTCTGTAATATTTTGGAATAGTTTCAGAAGGATAGGAGTGTGGGCACATACAAAGACAACATTTTCTTCCCAATTTGAACATGCTGGTTGTTCTCTAAGATATAGTCCATCTTCTTACTCTAAATACCCTCTCTGTAAGTTGACTCTATTTCCCTCTCTCTCTCCCTCTCTCTCTCTCTCTCTCTCTCTCTCTCTCTCTCTCTCGCACACACACACACACACACACACCTTAATTTTCAACCCCTGTTACCAGCCGCTTCCTAGCTACCCCTGTTTGGCTGTTCCTCAGGACCTTCAAACTCAAAATGTCTGAAACAGCATGTTCTCTATCTCCCCTCTCTGCTCCAAATTCTTGTTTCCTCTCTGTAATCCAAAACTGGGTTTTGGTAATAATATCCACCTAGAAAGTGGACCTGGAAAATAGGATCACTTCACCCTGTCTCTCCTCCTCACGACTCCCATCCAAATGTTGCCAGCCCTTCTGGCATCGCCCCTCCTGTTCACCTGTTCTATTCCCAGGGGCTGCTCAGCAGTCAGCCACACTGCAGCAACGAAAAAGCCAGCAGGGAGCTCTTGAAATCCGAAATCCGCAGTGTTCTCCTTTCCAAACTTTACAGTGAACAAAAACTAGAGTAATCTTTCTTGTAATTAAACACGTGCTAACTGCTTTATCCACACACAGTCTCATTGCGTCTCACTGCCTCCTGCAACCTCCAAACCCCCCACGCCACGTACCCGCCCCCTTCCGCAATGCTCTTCACACCATTTCTGCGCTCAGTGGGCCTGTTCCTCTTCGTGCTGACTCTTCCACTTTCCTACTTGAAGTTATCCTTCCCACAAACCCCTTCCGCTGGTGCCTAATTAACCATTCTGTTCCCTGCCCTTCCAGAGGGCTTTGGTCACGCTACTAGCAAAGCACCTAGCATACTGTGTTATCACTAGCAGTTAATTCTTGTTTCTCCTATTATTAAGTAGAAGCAGCGGGATCTTGGTCTGACTCGTGCTTGTTTTTCCACTTTCAACACCAGGTACATAGTTGTACTCAGTACGTGTTCGTTAAACGAACATCCCGACTGCCATTTTCCAGGCAAGCCTATACAACCCGTTTTCATTTAGTCATCCACTGCGGCCTCTCAGGAAATGCTCTAAGACTGAAATCATTCTCATCTAAGCGACTCTGGTCGCTTCTTCCTTTTCTTGGAATGCTACCTCCTCTACAAATCTTTTCCAACTCCAGCTATCTGAAAGAGTGTTGGTCATTTTCTTCTTTTAGCCTCCTGCCAACTCCCCAATCCCTTTGTTTACCACAATTGGCACAATAAATACATTTTGTTTTACAAATGTAGACATAGTAACTCCACACCATGCATGCAGCCCACAACTCCAGGTCATGTACGCAGATCGTGAGATGGCAACGTCAAGAAAGAGCTTTTGGAACTACGTGAGCTTCTTAGAATGACCACCCTCATCTTCCAATGGTCTCATAGGCTCCTGTCAGGTTAATGATCAGGCCGTGAAGATCTCAGTGATGTTTACTATGAAAACTTTTAAACTCTTGAATGTGAGCAAAGGTCACATTGTTTTTATGTTGCAACTCTCAGAGTGTCTCTCACACAAAAATGGCAACGTCACTGGTGGTTAAGTCTTTCAAGCCTTTCTCACCAAGGCTCCTTTAAGAAAGAAACCTTTTTTTTTTATCTTTTCTTCCTTCCATCAATAGTGCTACAAAGACCTATTCAACTAAAAGGAAGTAGCAACATCTCTCTCCATTCAGTTCAAAAATAAAGAGGCAGAAGTTTCCAGGAGAGACTTACAGTGTTAATACATGCTGCACAATCAAAAGACAACAGGCAAATCTCACCAAGAACAGCATGCGTTACAAGTCAGCGGTGAGTGTCAAACGCAATTTCCCCGCAGAAAGACTAGAACAATGGACGCATCTGACAAAGAGCCTAGTAGCCGACATTTGGTAGAAATGACCACTTCATCTAAATTCAATTTAAAACTTTTGTTGGGTCCCTTTGCTACAAACAAGCCTATTAACAACATACTCTTATGACACAAGGTACACATTAATAAAACCACATCTAACATTTACTGATTGCTTACTGTGCACCTGGCATGGTGCTAGGCGTTTAAATGGACTGTCTCATTTCATCCTCCAACCACTCTTTGACATGGGTACTATTATACTCATTTTAAAAATGAGGCAACTGAGGCTTGGAGAGTTTATGTGATGTCTCCAAAGTTACACAAGCTAACAAGTGGTCCAGAGTCAAAATGCAAAGCCTGAGTCAAAATGCAAAGCCAAGTATCTTCATCTCCAGAATCTGCCCTCTGAGCTGAGTTTGTATTAAAACAAATTCGGTGGAGCAATAAAGTAACTGGCTTTCATACACATCTTTTATTTATTTTTTTTGCTTTTTAGGGCCGCACCTGCAGCATACGGAAGTTCCCAGGCTAGGGGTTGAATCAGAGCTACAGCTGCCGGCCATGCCACAGCCACAGCAACGTGGGATCCGAGCCACATCTGCAACCTACACCACAGCTCACGGCAACACCGGATCCTTAACCCACTGAGCGAGGCCAGGGATCGAACCCTGAATCGTCATGGACACTAGTCAGATTCATTTCTGCTGCACTGCGACAGGAACTCCTATACACTTTTTAATTAAATGAAGTAACAGGATATAAAGTTTTAATTTCATCCTTTTTCTTCCTTTTTAAATGTAACAGATGTGAAGATAAAGAGGCGCCACTCTGGGTATGGACTTCTCTGAGGAGCGTCTCACAGCAACTCAGAAAGTGGTAGTTAACACATCAGTGGGAAAAGGAAGATAAGGAGGAAATTGTTAAAAAAATTTACATATATGCATAAAACATTTTAACTTAAAACAAATATACATCATTACTTTTATTTATTTTTGCCTGTTAGGGCCACACCTGTGGCACATGGAAGTTCCCAGGGTAGGGGTCGAATCAGAGCTGTAGCTGCCAGCCATGGCCACAGCCACAGCCACGCCAGATCCAAACCATGTCTGCAACCTACACCACAGCTCACAGCAACACCGGATCCTTAACCCACTCAGCACAGCCAGGGATCGAACCCGAGTCCTCAGAGATACTCATCAGGTTCATTGTTGCTGAGTCACAATGGGAACTCCTAATTCACTAATTTTTGATCAGGACCATGGTGCCTTTTTTTTTCTTTTTTTCTGTAGGTAAGCTGATTGGAGTTCTTAAACAAATCACAACCAAATGCACTGACCACTTACAGTGTCCATTCTTTGACAAGATCAAAAACTAGTGAAATACCAGCACAGAATCTTCTAGATTACAACTGTCCCCTAAATACTCTACAGCTATCCTCCCCTACCTCATTTAGACAGGAAAAAAATGGAGCACAATTTGTCTTTCCTGAATCTCTCAACAACATTTAGCTTAGATCATAGAAAAACAACTCTCTTCCCCTATTCATATTTCATCAGTGTCTGCAATAATCTAATTAACGTGCATCATTATGATAACAAGCACATTGGCCTAAGCAGGTCTGAGAACAAACACAACTGCTTCCTAGTGAGCAAACTATTCAAATGGGGGAAGTAGCCTGGGGATGGCCAGGTGCCCACTGCTGAGGGGCCAAGCGTCCACCTGCCGAGGGCAGCACAGCAGAGGGGTCAAGGGCCGATGACGTCAGCTAAGGTGTCACTTGACTCTTCTGTTACCTTGCTCTGCTGATTATTTTTATGACCCTGCATGTAAATGGCTGAGATGGCATCTATGTCAACGTTTCTGACGGGGGAACTGCGATGGAACTACAAGGATGAAAAATGGCTCTCACTGTTTCATAGGATCATGACAGCTTTTACTCAGAGATGGGTGTCTGTGACTTCCTACTAAATTATAAACAGAAATGTATGTTATTCATTCAGTTTTGTTTCAGTGTGTTGTGTAAAACACCAGCAACTGACAATTACACGTCCCATAATTAAACATCATCATCATCAAGCTTCCAGAGAGCAAGCGTCCTATACTGTTAAATATTTAGCGCAACTTTGTGCCCAGTTGGCTAATACATGTTTTCTACTGATAATCATTCTTCTCTGGTCTTCAAACGACCTTCCGACGTCTGGGCCTCTGAGTGCTCTGGACTCGCCACCTTAAGCACCCACTCCCAGGAGCCTGGTCTGGTCTCTGCCATTACCAACAACCACAACCCGCCCTCGCCAGTCCAGGGCCCAGCTCCTTCCCTGCAGCTCACTCTCTTACGCTGCCCCCCACTCCTGGAGCCCCTCCAGCCCCAGGACCTGGTGCCCTGGCCGCCTTTTCTCTGTCCTGCATGCCCGAGACATCTGTCGTTCCTTCCTGGTCCAACTTAAATTGTGTGGTCAGTCGTTAGTTACACAGTGGGCCCTGCAACAACTGAGGTTTGAACCGTGCAGGTCCACTACACATGGGTATTTTTCAACAGGAAATACTACAGTGTTACAGGGTCCGTGGCTGGTTGAATCCACAGATGCAGAGGGTCTGCAGAGAGGGAGGGCCGAGCCTAAATTACACGAGGATTGGCCCTCGCCTTGTTGAGGGTCAACTGGAATCGCTCCCTCGCTCCCGCTCTCAATTCCTGTGTCCCTCTGTCGATTCTTCGCATTCTTACGGCAAGATCACAGCCCTGGATAAACCTGGTTTGCCACCGAGGCTGCACCTGCACCTGGGCAGCTCAACATGGCTCAAGAAAAGCACCCAGCAACGCGCAGGGTCACCTCCCTGGCACGCTCCTCAGCGTCACTTCACTCCCCTGGGCTTCACCCGGCCTCTCGCCTAGATGCCACTCTGCCCAGACCTTTTTCTCCCAGTTCTCTCTCTGTCTCTCCCACACCCTCGTCTCTGCTCAGACATGACACTGTTTCCCATCACACTGAGGGACAGAAACCACCAGAGGCAAGTTCTGATAGACTCCCTCCACCACTTCGCCCTTCTGCCAGCACAGGCACCTCGAAACTCCACCTGTTCGCTGTGGATGAACCTTGTGCAGGACAAGCACACAGGTACCAGCCCAGAAAACGGACAGCGTGGCTTAGCACATGACCACTCATTATCTGAATGACCTGAGTGGGTCACCTAACCTCCCTCAGCTTTAGTTTCCCTACCTGTGAATTAGGGCTAACGAGGTCAATTGTACAAAGCTTTATGAGGATAAAGAGACTAGAGCATGAGTCTCATTAAATGTTAGTTCCTTTACTTTGTTTTTAAAATAGCTTGTGGTCCTACATAGATATTTCTCCAAAGACATACAGACGGACAACAGGTGCATGAAAAGATGCTTGACATCAGTAATGGTGCGAGAAATGCAAATCAAAGCCACACTCAAATTCCACCTCACACTGGTCAGAAGGGCCACCATCCAAAAAATCTACAAACAATAAATGCTGGAAAAGGTGTGGAAAAAGGGAACCCTCCTGCACTGTTGGTGGAATATAAATTGGTACATCTACTATGGAAAGCAGCACGGGAAGTTCCTCAAAAAATTAAAAATAGAATTACTGTATGATCCAGCAATCTACCCTTGGGCATATTTCCAGACAAAACTATAATTCAGAAATATAAATGCACCCTTATGTTCACAGCAGCACTGCTTTACAACAGCTAAAGCATGGAAGCGACCTAAACGTCCACTGATAATGATAAGGAAAATTACATATATATACACACGTGTGTGTGTGTGTGTGTGTGTGTGTGTATATATATATGCATATGTATATGTATATATAGCAATATCACTCAGCTGTAAAAAGAATGAAATAATGCCATTTGTAGTAACATGGATGGACCTAGAGATTAACATACCAGATGAAGTCAGAAAGAGAAAGACAAATACCACATGATATCACATAGGTGGAATCTAAAAAAAAAAAAGTTACAAATGAACTTATTTACAAAACAGAAACTCACAGACATAGAAAACAAACTTATGGCTACCAAAGTGGATAGTGGAAGGGGCGATAAATTAGAGGTTTGGGATTAACAGATACGTACTATATATAAAATAGGTAAACATCAAGAGCTTACTGTACAGCACAAGGAAGTATACTATCTTGTAATAACCTATAATGGAAAAGAATCTGAAATAGAACACATATAACTGAATCACTCTGATGTATACTTGAAACTCATACAACATTATCAATTAACTGTACTTCAATTTAAATAAGAAAAACACAGCTTGTGGGCACGTAAACTGGTACAACCACTATGGAAAACAATATGGAGGGTCCTCGAAAAATTAAAAATAGAACTACCATATGATCCAGCAATTCCACTTTTGATTATTTATCCAAAGGAAAAGAAAACGTTAACTCCAAAAGACATATGCACCCCCATGTTCACTGCAGCACTGTTTACAAAAGCTAAGACAGGGAAACAACTTAAATGCCCCAGGACAGATAAACAGATAAAGGGGGCATGGTACTTATACAATTTATACAATGGAATTTTATTCGGCTTTAAAAAAGGAAATCTTGCCATTTGTGGCAACATGGATAAACCTTTAGAGGATTATGCTAAATGAAGTCAGACAGAGAAAGATAAATACAGAAGAAATAAAAACTGAACTCACGGATGCAGAGAACAGACTGGTGACTCTGTCAGAGGCAGCGGAGGAGATGGGTTAAGGCGGTCAAAATTTTCCAGTTATAAAATAAAAAATCTGGGACTTTCCGTCGTGGCTCAGTGGTTAATGAATCTGACCAGGAACCATGAGGTTGCAGGTTCGAGCCCTGGCCTCGCTCAGTGGGTTAAGGATCCAGCATTGCTGTGAGCTGTGGTGTAGGTTGCAGACGCGGCTCGGATCCCGCGTTGCTGTGGCTGTGGCGAAGGCCGGCAGCTACAGCTCCTGTTAGACCCCTAGCCTGGGAACCTCCATATGCCGTGGGTGCGGCCCTAGAAAAGGCAAAAAAAAGACAAAAAATAAAAAGTTACAGAAATGTAATGTACAGCATGGTGACAACAGATAAAAATACTCTTATATTGTGTATCTGAAACTGGCCAGAAGAGCAAATCTTAAAATCTCTCATCACAAGAAAAAAATTCTAACTATGTGTGATGACTACTAAGTAGATTTACTGCAGTGACCGTTTAGCAATATATACAAATATTGAATCACGATGCTGTATACTTGAAACTAATATAGTGTGAGGGATCATTTATATCGCAATAAAAATAGCCTGTAACTCATATGGTACATGAATTATATCTCAGTAAAGTTGTGGCCCACCTTCCCCCCAAAGCCTGCAATGTATAATTTGCTAATACAAACCGTCCATTCTCCTAACTGGCTTTATGGAGGGAAATTACACTGAATGCAGCAGGCTGGGTATAAAAAAGCGTTCAGCTGTGACATAGAAAAGAGCCCCTCCCCCAAGAATTTAAAAAATTAATTCTCGTTTCAATACACAACTAAGAAAATATTCAAAAAATAATATTTGTGAAGAAAAAAATCTTAATTTTAGTATTGCGATTTGGCATTCGTTTCTTCCCCCTTTAAATTTCTTTTTCCTAAACCATGAAATAAATTTTCCCCTGCAGTTGGCCCAGTTTCTAAATATGGGCTCTACGCCCTGTTGATAGGCTGAGGAGTAATGGAATACGGGTTAATATACAGCCTTAATAAAACTTCTCTCTCAGGTCAAATTTCCCATGTTCACCCAGGCTGAAGACAGAGATCCCATTAAACCATGTAGGCACTGCAAATCTAGATTAATGGAGTTGTCATTTTTCTTCCTGAAGTCAATTTAATGAGTAAGTTCGTACTGGCCACTCCTTTTGCCTTCAAAATTTTGACCCACTTCTTCCATCTAGCCTTCCTCACCAGCCACACCCGCGGCATCTCCCACTCACCCTAGAACCTTGCACTCTGCCCTATGGTGACAATGACGAGAGTCCCTATTAAACCAGGCACTGCACTGGGTGCCTGGCATCAAGCCCCAACACTGGAATCGCACATGAACACTGGGGTGGGGGGGGAGGCATTTCAGTTGCACATCAAGAAGCAGATGCAGCAATGTGGTTCAAGTCCTGCTGCCGGTGAGGTGGGACCTGGGATTGAATCCGGGTCTCACTCCCACCCCGAGTCACCTTGTCTTGTGAACTACAGTCTCCTGAGCAGGTCAGGTCTAACCAACCTGCACTCGGTATGGTGTTCTACACAGTGGACCGTGAATAACTGTTTTTACTGCTCATGTTGACAACGTGACCTTCTGTCTTCCTGGATCACAGAGAAGCCTGAAAGCAGTATTTGCCTCTACAGTGTCCAGGCTATTGTCTGACTCATAAGAAAACACAGGGAAAGTGGCAGCAGTTCTAGTGACAGGCACTAGTAGCAAGGATGCACAGGAAAGCTGACTTTGCTTGTTACAAGACCGAAATAAGGATGCTAGGAGTTCCCACTGTGGCGCAGCGGTTAATGAGTCCGACAAGGAACCATGAGGCTGTGGGTTCGATCCCTGGCCTCGCTCAGTGGGTTAAGGATCTGGAGTTGCCGTGAGCTGTGGTGTAGGTCACAGATGTGGCTTGGATCTGGCGTTGCAGTGGCTGTGGCATAGGCTGGCAGCTACAGCTCCGACTCAACCCCTAGCCTGGGAACTTCCATATGCTGAGGGATGGGGCCATAAAAGGACAAAAAGACAAAAAAAAAAAGGAAGCTGGCCAACAAACCCAGAGCTCACATCATTCTCAATGGTGAAAAGCTGAAAGAATTCCTGCTGAGATCAGGAACAAGACAAGGATGTCCACTCTCGCCACTACTATTCAACACAGTTCTGGAAGTCCTAGCTACAGCAATCAGAGAAGAAAAAGAAATAAAAGAAATCCAAATTGGAAAGGAAGAAGTAAAACTATCACAGTCCTAGCTACAGCAATCAGAGAAGAAAAAGAAATAGAAGGAATCCAAATTGGAAAGGAAGAAGTAAAACTATGACTTTTTACAGATGACATGATACTATACCTAGAGAATCCTAAAGACTCTACCAGAAAACTCTTAGAGCTCATCAATGAATTTGGCAAAGTTGCAGGATACAAAATTAATACACAGAAATCAACTGCATTTCTGTATACTAACAATGAAAGATCAGAAAGAGAAATTAGGGAAGCAATCCCATTTACCATCGCATCAAAAAGAATCAAATACTTAGGAATAAACCTGCCCAAAGAGACTTGTACTCCGAAAATTATAAGGTGCTGATGAAAGAAATCAAGGATGACATGAACAGGTGGAAAGACATACAACGCTCTTGGATTAGAAGAGTCAATATTATCAAAATGACTATACTACCCAAGGCAATCTACACATTCAATGCAATCCCTATCAAATTCCCAAGGACATTTTCCACAGAACTAGAACAAAATAGTTTAAAGTTTGTTTGGAAGCACAAAAAACCCAGAATAGCCAAAGACATCCTGAAAAAGAAAAATGGAGCTGGAGGAATCAGGCTCCCTGACTTCAGACTCTACTACAAAGCTACAGTCATCAAAATTGTATGGTACTGGCACAAAGACAGAAATATAGATCAGTGGAACAGGATAGAAAGCCCAGAATTAAATCCATGCATCTATGGTCAACTAATCTATGACAAAGGAGTCAAGAATATACATTGGACAGAAGACAGCCTCTTCAATAAATGGTGCTGGGAAAACTGGACAGCTACATGTAAAAAATGAAACAAGATCTAGATATAAGACCAGATACTATAAAACTCTTAGAGGAAAACATAGGCCAAACACTCTGACATAAATGATAGCAACATCTCCTTAGATCCATCTGTCAGAGTAAGGACAATAAAAAGAGAAATAAACAAATGGGACTTAATTAAACTTCAAAGTTTCTGCACAGCTAAGGAAACCCTAAACAAAACGAAAAGACAACCCACAGAATGGGAGAAAATATTTGCAAATGAATCGATTGACAAGGGATTAATCTCCAAAATTTACAAACAACCTCCTACAGCTCAATACCAAAAAAACAAACAACCCCATCAAAAAATGGGGGGAGGATCTAGGCAGACAATTCTCCAAAGAAGACATGCAGATGGAAAATAAACACATGAAAAGATGTTCAACATCGCTCCTCATTAGAGAAATGCAAATCAAAACCACTATGAGGTACCACCTTACACCAGCCAGAATGGCCATCATCAAAAAGTCTACAAACAATAAGTGCTGGAGAGGGTGTGGAGAAAAAGGAACCCTATTACACTGTTAGTGGGAATGCAAATTGGTGCAACCACTGTGGAAAACAGTATGGAGATTCCTCAGAAAACTCAAAATAGAATTACCATATGATCCAGCAATCCCACTCCTGGGCATCTATCCAGAGGAAACCATGACTCGAAAAGACACATGTACTCCAGTGTTCATTGCAGCACTCTATGCAATAGGCAGGTCATGGAAACAACCTAAATGCCCATCGACAGAGGAGTGGATAGGGAAGATCTGGTACATACACACAATGGAATATTACTCAGCCATTAAAAGGAACGAATTACCAACATTTATAGCAACATGGATGGACCTAGAAAGTGTCATGAGAGGTGAAACCAGTCAGACAATTAGACAGCAACACCCAAGGCTACCACTTACATGTGGAAACTAAAAAGACACAATGAACTTCTTTGCAGAACAGAGAATGACTCACAGACTTTGGAAAACCTTGGTTTTTCAAATAAGACAATCTGGGGGGTGGGGGGATGCACTGTGGGTTTGGGACACAAAATCTATCGAATTGACTTGTGATGATTTTTTGTACACCTATAATTGAAATAAAATCCATTAAGTGAAAAAAAATTAAATAAAAAGGAAGCTGACAGCACACTATTAAAAATGGGGAAGGAAGAGTTCCCTGGTGGCTCAGTAGGTTAAGGATCCAGCACTGTCACTACTGTGGTTCAGGTCACTGCCGTGGAAGTTTTATTCCTGACCTCTGGAACTTTCGCGTGCCGCAGGCACAGCCAAAAGAATAAATCAAAAAAAAAATAAAATGGAGAAAGAGGAACAGGACTGCCTTAGTGAGGAGGCTGAAAAAGGCTTACCCAGACGCCTCCTGGCTCAGGGACTACTCATAGGGGGTAGTTCTGTCAGATATACCCCATGTTAAGTGTGAAGCAAAAGTCGATTTGAAGTTTGAACTAATAGGGAGGAAAAAATATCAAAAGCTCGTGCCTTTTATGTTATAACTAGAGATTCTGGTTCAAATCCCACTCAGATGTGAACTGGGCATCAACCAAATGCTTTTTTTTTGTTGTTGTTGTTCCCCAGGGCTGCACCTGTGGCATTTGGAAGTTCCCAGGCTAGGGGTTGAATAGGAGATACAGCTGCCGGCCTACACCACAGCCACAGCAACACAGGATCCTTAAGCCATTGGGCGAGGCCAGGGCTCGAACCCTAGTCCTATGGATACTAGTTGGGTTCATTACCACTGAGCCATGAAGAAAACTCCTCAACCAAATACTTTTAGTGTAATTTCTGTTCCTGTTTCAATGCCAGCACAAAGCCCAGAGGAGGACAGACTGCGGGGGACAAAAGTGTGACCATTAGGAATTCCCGTCATGGTGCAGCGGTTAATGAATCCAACTAGGAACCATGAGGTTGCGGGTTCAATCCCTGGCCTCGCTCAGTTGGGTTAACAATCTGGCATTGCCATAAACTGTGGTGTAGGTCGCGGATGTGGCTCAGATCTGGCGTTGCTGTGGCGTAGGCCAGCAGCTGTAGCTCCATTTCGACCCCTAGCCTGGGAACCTCCACATGCCGCAGGTGTGGCCCTAAGAAGCAAAAAAAAAAACAAAAACAAAAGTGTGACCACTAGATACACAGCAGATTTCAAAGACCTACTACCAAAAAAAGTAAAGTGCTAGTAATTCTTTATATTGATTGCATGTTGAAACAGTAATATTCTATATGGTGATAAATGCAATTAAAATTAATTTCACCTATTTTTTCCCACTGTTTAAACAAGGCTATTGGAACATTTTGATTATGTACATGGCTTGCATTATATTTCTATTGGATGGTGCTGGTTTAGAATATGCTGTAGAAAAACCAGGGGTAACAAATCTCAGTTGTGATTCAACAGACTGTTAAGATCGGTCACAGTTCTTTATTAACAGACTGTTACAGAGATTCCATTTTCCAGAAGATGAGGATTTCTGCTGTTCTGTAAACACAGGACCAGAGCTGGACTACTTGGGTTTGAAAATGATCTCTGCCCCTGAACAGCTTTGAAGTCAGTGATCTTCTAGCCACAAAATCTTGGCTAAGTAAGTGATATAACTCAAATCCTACCTCCAAATCCTATTATGAAGGTTAAAGGCAATAACATAAAGAGCCTAGCATTTTATTTTATTTTTATTTCTGTCATTTTAGGGCCACGCCCATGGCATGTGGAGGTTCCCAGGCTAGGGGTCGAAATGGAGCTACAGCTGCTGGCCTACGCCACATCCACAGCAACGTGGGATCCGAGCCGCGTCTGCGACCTACACCACAGCTTACAGCAGTGCCAGATCCTTAACCCACTGAGCGAGGTCAGGGATCGAACCCACGTCCCCATGGACACTAATCGGATTTGCTTCCACTGAGCCACAACGGGAACTCCAAGCCTAGCATTTTAAATGGTAACACTATAATCCTCCTAAGAAAATTTCTGTGACATGCTCTTAACATATTTAAAATAAAGAAGATGACTAATAAAACTGGCGGTCTTGTGGTTGTTGCTCTTAAAGACTTCAGCTTCTAAGTATGACTAAGAAAGAAGGTACTATTAGGAAAGATGATATAATCTTCATCTTTGGAGATCTTCCAGAAGAAGAGAGCCTATTATTTCTCCTGGAAAGTTCAGACCAGAATGTGGAGCAGGAATATGAGTCTCTGTCCTCTGTGAAAGGCACGCAAGTCTTGTTCCAAACTCATCAGCAGGGTGGTGTTGTGTAATTCGTTTAAAATTTCTGGAATGAGTTCTTCTTTGTGTTGTTTTTTTTTTTTTGCTTTTTTTAGAGCTACACCTGTGGCATATGGTGGTTCCCAGGCCAGGGGTTAAATTGGAGCTGCAGCTGCTGGCCTACGTCACAGCCACAACAACGTGGGATCCAAGCCGCGTCTGTGACCTATATCACAGCTCACGGCAACGCCGGATCCTTAACCCACTGAGTGTGGCCAGGGATCGAACCCACGTCCCCATGGATACTAGTTGGATTCGTTTCTGCTGCGCCACAACGGGAACTGCTGGAATGACGATTTCTTCTCTATCGAATGAAGGAGGCTGACTGACTGGTCTGTAAGATCCCCCTCCAGCACTAAGATTCTTCTCAACAATGAATCTAGGAGTTCCCTATTGGCCTAGTGGTTAAGGACTCAGTATTATCACTGCTGTGGCTTGGGTTCCATCCCAGACCTGGCAACTTCTGCATGCCATGGGCAAGGCAAAAAAATAAAAGTGAAAACCCAAAACAATGAATCTAGAGGCTTTATACACAGAAATTTCTACTCGCCACTTTGAAAGCATTCTCACTTCTCACCACCCCTTCATCTGCACGTAGGTAGGGTCTGAAGCAGCTTTCTCACAGTGTTGCTGAAAGACTCCTTGTTCAAGCTGTTTCCCCACGAACTTCCACAAACCCATTCTCCCCCTACAACCACTTCCTCTCAAGGCATCTATGTGCATATCCTGTTTAGCATACATCCATTCAGAAGCTAATTAAAAATAGAAAACCACCCTCCTGCACTTTGACATTGGTTAAATCTGGAAAAGGAATGTAGCAAAAAGAACGTAACCATTTCATGTCCAAAGGAACCAAAGTGATCTCTAACACAATTATTTGGAAAATCACCTGCTAACTGACTCCTTAAGTTTTACTGGAGGTAATTCTGAATGGGATCCTTAAATAGGCATTTTCTTTCACTTTTATTTTACTTTCTGATCTAAGGATTAAATAAAGCAACTCCAGCTTTGCCCCAGGGATGCACGTGACTTTAGGAAAGTGATTTCGCTTTCTGTGACCTAGTTTGCTTATCTCTCTAAGAGAATTAATAATCATCGCTTGCTCAAAGACATCTTGACCCCAACGAAAAGGCTCAGTACAAAGCATACGTTATCACATTTCAAATTCTTCACAGTAAGAGTAGGCATATCAACAAGTGTCCAAGCAAAATTCTGAACAGGCAGGAGTTTTGAGAACAACAACAACAAATAAGGCCTCGTTGCTGCCCAATGACACGGTGCTTTTTTCTTTCTGCATGCTGAAGCAAATCCATCGGACGCTTATTTTACAGTCAGCTCCAGTCTTTCTGTGACTCAAGGAGAAAACGTTAAGATACCTCCCTTCGTTGCTCAGTGGGTTAAGGAGCCGGCGTTGCCGTTGAGTAGCTCCTGTTAGACCCCTAGCCTGGGAACCTCCATACGCCGCGGGTGCAAAAGACAAAAAAAAAAAAAAAAAAAAGATACCTCCCTTCGTACAGGAAAGCAGCGCTTGTTAATCGCCAGCAGGTGAATTTTAAGATCTCTGATTGCTTTTTCAATGAGAAGTGATGTAAATAAGGGGTTTTAGAGAAGATCACTTTCCGGGCTGTTAGAGCACTGTTTTCCAGCACCCGTGGCTAAGAGCATGCAAACTGCACAGACAGACGGATCTTGGCTCTACCGTTGTGCTGTGTGAGCCGTTATACACAACAGTCTCACGAGAGTAACACGGCTCCTCTGCCGGGCGCACGTCGTGCAGTGCGGCCCGCACCCTTTCCATCACGGGTCCTCGCTCTTCCCTGTCCCTCGGCCAGGCTGCTCCAAAGAGCCTCGGGGAGGCACCGGCAGTGCTGGTCCTCACCACTGTTTTCCCTCCTCCCCCTGCCCCTGCAGCCAAAGTCATCAGATCTTTCTCAATCCAAGCCAACCTGAGTCTCTTTCTAGTTGCCACAGTAAGTAATTTCTTTCTTGTTGTTGTTGGTTTTTTTTTTTTTTTTTGGCCACACCTACGGCATGTGGAAGTTCCCAAGTAAGAGGCTAAACCTGTACCACAGCAGCGACCTGAGCCACTGCAGTAACGACAGTGGATCCTTAACCTGCTGAGCCACACGGGAACTCCCAATAAGTTCATTTCTAAGTGTGAAAAATAATTTAGGAAGGATCAGCCTGTCTGAGTGTGCCCAGTTACCACATATAACAGAGCTCAGCTTCTGGAAGACCCTGCCCTGTTGCAGGTCTCCCGGACCTGTGAGGAACAGCACACATGACAGCGCCAGTTTCCTGTGTGATCAGGACTTCACAGGGGTCAGCCCTGGGGAGGATGTGGCTGCTGGCAGGGACTCACACATGGAGCGGGTGCGTCCAGGGGACAGCCCAGCAGTGACCAGCGCTCCTCCAGCTGCTGACAAGAAACCCTGCAACGAAGGAGATTTTCAAAGCACCCACCTTGTTGAGGACGTCACGCTGGCAGCCAAGATAGAGATTGGGCAGAATTCGAGTTGGCCCAATGTTGGCAACAGGCAAGCAAGGCTGAGAAATGCAGGTGGGGACTAGAGCGGATTTTCCTTCACAGAGGCCAGGGAAACAGCGGGAGAACTCGGCAAAGCCACCTAAGGACAGACATGGTACAGTTAGGCCGTGCACAGAGAAAAAAGCAACCTGCTAACTGCTCAAATGAAACCATCTGCAAAGAAAAATCAGATCCCACAGAGGCGAGCGGATCTCAGAACACACAGACCCCCGTCAACACTGCTGACTGCTCCAGCACCCAGTCCTGGCCCGCACGGCCGCAAGGGGGCACTTAAAGTGACCTCCCCTTCACCTCCATGGGGCCTACACTCTCTCCCTGCCCCCGTCCCCCATTAT
>PVHT021183648.1:7004985-7027007 GCA_004024745.2 Catagonus wagneri
TTCCTAGTCGGATTTGTTGACCGCTGCGCCACGAAGGGAACTACTCCTTCACTGATCTTTCTAATTGGCAATACAGTAACTACGGCCAGAAACCCTCCCTCACCCTCTCCCTCTCTCTCACACACACACACACACACACACACACACACACACACAGCCAGGCCTCTTAATAAATGCCCTCAAAGACTGTTCTGAAAAGTACAATCAGAACAACCAATCAAAAGGAATACAGCCAGAATCCACCACTTGACTGAAGGTGACAAGCGCTGTAAGCGGGAGAGAGGTTCAGAGGCCACCCAACTGGTCCTCCGGGACGTCCTGGGGGAAGATGGAGAAGGCCTCTGCTTCCATCAGCGAGGAAGAGGGGGGTTATTAAAGAGATCACCTGAAAATCAAAGGCCTCCGTGTCTGCATTTAGGGGCCTGATGTCCCAAACTCCAATCCTGAACGTATCCAGCTTTCTTTTGACGATTTTCACTTCAAAGACTTCCCGACACTTTCTGAATAAACTCAGAGCCAGGATCCCACTCTCTTTTGCTTGTATCCCTTTTCGAGGCAGCCCCGTCTGCCCGCGTCATTCGCTAGAGGTGCCGACGCGCAGACTTTCCTCGGTGACATCCGTCCGCGTGTCCACCGCAGCGGCCCACGAGCTCCGTGCCTCACTCTTAGGTAAATTCAGCTCTCACGGATCCGCCTGTCCCTTCTCCAACCTGCTTCCACTCTGCTGCCAGATTAAGCTCCTAAATTAAAGTTGTGATGTACCCTCTGCTCCCGAACACCCACAGAATAAAATTCAGAATTCCTGGTCAGACACGTAAGCTGATCTCAATCTGCTCTCCAACCTCATTTTCCCTACTCCACCCTCCATGTCACAGGCCAAGCCACCTTCTATTGTTTCCCCAACACCCTTGTGTATTCTCATCTCCAGCCTCCGGCAATCCACACCTCCCAGTCCATTTTATGTTTCCTTCCAACCAGAGGCAAGCACAAGCCACAGCTTGACTACAGCAGTATGTTCCACAGTTTTGTTTTTTTTTTTACCGCAACCAATAAAATACCTTTTACCTTCCAAACACACACATTTACTCACCATCCGAACCAAGTTCATGAGGGGAGTTCCCTTGAGGCGCAGTGGGTTAAGGATCTGGCCTTGTCACTGCAGCAGCTCGGATCACTGCTGTGTCATGGGTTTGATTCCTGGCCTGGGAACTTCCATATGCCACGGACACAGCCAAAAAAAAATCTAGTTTCACAATACAACTAGAGAACTCTAGTTTCAATTCTATTCTATTCTATTCTTTTTTTTTTTTTGGCTTTTTAGGGCCACAAGTGTGGCATAGGAAAGTTCCCAGGCTAGGGGTCGACTCAGAGCTACAGCTGCCGGCCTACACCACAGCCACAGCAACGCTGGATCCTTTAAGCCCTGAGTGAGGCCAGGGATCGAACCTGCATCCTTATGGATACGAGTCTGCTTCTTAACCTGCTGAGCCACAAAAGGAACATGCTTTTGCTGCACTGTTTAAACAATTCTGCTGTGTTTTTGAAAAGTATCTTCCCTGACCAGGGTATCTAAATACGGTCTTGCCAACCTAGAACTTCTATAAAAAGAACAGCCACCGCACGGCAGTGTCTCCCGCCGGCCCGGTCACTGTGAATTACCTGTACGTGTGTGCTGCGACCTCTTATCTCTCTGGCTGTAACACGTGGAACTGTCTGTGGATATGGACTGTGTGGCACCTCCCTTGCAATCTTTCCACATTTAGCACAGGGCCCGGCACATAATTAAATATTTATTGACTCCTCCCAGGTTATAATGAATAGCCGTTGATGGACATAAGCCTTGCGTATTTTTGGTGCTCAAACGGATTTCCTGATTCCATTTGAAGCCAAGAGTTCTGCTGGCACTGGTGGCAGCCAGAACCTTCTTCCTCCTCCTTGACCACAAGGCTCCAGAGGACTCTCAGAGTGAACGAGGCCACACGGGGCAAAAAAAAAAAAAAAAAAGCATTCCTCTGCTACTAAAGGAGAAAAGGTCCACTGGTCAATGCTGCTCCGATCACCAAAAGCCAAGGGAGTCCTTGGTGTCCGGGAAGCGAACCGGATCCAGTACAAGCAGACCCCGGCTGAGGCTGCAGCGGCTGCTGGATGCGCCTGCGGTGACCGCGGGGGCACAGCCTCAGAGACGGTCAGGAGACGACCCTCTGCGTCAAGAGGAAAAGGGAACCTGAGTCTGGTCTCTGGAGAATGACTCCTAAGGGTCAAATCAGCCGGGCGTGTAAACTGTCTGGGAGTCACTGCACAGCTCACTTCTCGGGCCTTCCCTGGGGAGCGCAGGCTCCCTAACCCACCCTGAGCAGCCCCCCCGGGAGCTCACACTCCAGTGCGGTCCTTCCAGCCAAAGGAATGTGTGTAACAGAGGAAGCCCAGGAGGTGTTCACACAACGTCTCGTCAGGGCCGGGCACACAGCCTCCGGGAGACACAGCGGAGCAACGGGGAAGAAAGGGCTCCCCGTTCATCAGCCCTGCATCACTGGGGACCGCCGAGACCCACGTGTGGGTTCAGACATTTCATGGGCACCTAAGGGGAGCTGGACGTGGCGCTGGGTGATGGGGGCAGAGGTGACCAAGACAGGGGACTTCTCTGGAATTAACTATTTAGGGGGACAAACTTTAACCAAACGATTAGATGAACAATTCACTAATTACGGTGGGTGGCCCAAGGAACGTAACAGAGGAAACCCAGCTTTGCAGGGAGCAGGGAAGGCCTGAGACACGGAGGTGAGGGGGAGAGCAGGGCGCCTCCGGGCTGCAGGTTTAGAGCAGCTGAGATAAGGCTGAAAGAGCTCAGAGTCACATACTACCTGGGGGTGGAGAGCGAGGGGCACGTGATGAAGGCACAGAGGCAAGTGACAGTGTGTGTGTCACTGCAGGGCCTGGGGAGTCAGTGTAAGGCCTTAGAATTTACCCGCAGAAAACTGAGGCATATTCAACCATGGAGTGATGTAATCAGGACTTCATTAAAAACGTAAAATAGAACATACCTCTATAGAGTGTGAGTGATGGGCTGGAAGGTGGGGAGACAGAGGGTGTGAGAGAGCAGGGAGCAGGCTTCTGGAGCAGGGCCGAGGCAGAGGACGCTGCCTTGGCGGAGTTGGTAGCAGGAGAGCAGAGCAGAGAGGGCTGAAGATCTGGGGCCGAGAGGTGACCGGTGTCACCAAGTCTCCAGGGGCTCACCAGGCCACAGGCTCGTCCTTGCGGCCTGAAGGGCCCGCACAAACTGACTGCACTTCCTCTCACTTCTCATTCCTCCCCTTCTGCCCCCAACATGTGTGTTCATTCCTGACCCTTTAAATCATGCTCCTCCCACTTCAGCTAAACCGCCAGGGGCCCTCCGCACCCCAATCTGCCTCATTTCCCAGGATCCATTACAATTCTACCGCTGTCATGAAACCTTCCCTGCTTTTTGCAGGCGACACGCAGTCGCCCCTTCTCACAGATCCACGCACCCTCACTGGCTTCTATTTCATCCACTTTGGATGTGTTCCCCAGATTAACCACAGGTTCTCCAGGGCTGGAGCCCCACCCTGCTGAGAGGCCAGCTGAACGGACAGGCCTGGGCCTGGCGTTTCTCCCGAGATACAGATGACACAACCGGGGCGGGAGAAGACTGATGTCACCGCTGTCACCCGGGTGTTTTTGGGGTGGCCTGTGCAAAACGTCTGGATGAGGAACTGGGGAGCTGTGGCTAGTCTGCTCCTCAGTGCATCTGTTAAACAGGCACAGCCTTGGGGCATTACGTTTGAGGCACTGTGACCAGGGTGGGAGGTGGGGGAGGGGGAGGCACAGCTGGCTTGCCACACTGGCAGGTGGCAATGGCAGCAAAGATGGTTCAATCTGGGCAACCTCGTGCAAACCGGGGCTGAGACGCAGAGCCAGCCGATCGATACCCGGCAAGCAGTGGGCAACATGGCACCTATTTTTAGTCTGTTTTCAGTGGCTCTCAGGCACTGCCGTTTTTTAAACACAGAAGAGCCAATTCCTGAATAACTGCGGTGCTCTGACTGACCACTCAGGTCCATCACTTTTACCAGCTACTACAGGATCTGAAACAGAATGACGGAAGCGCTCTCTTCTCGAGACACGGGGACAGAAGGAATGCCACACAAGATAAGAGACCTGACAATGACAGCAGCACCCACAGCAGATCTGAAAGTGGGAGGATCAGGTTCTGCTCTGTTTCCATCAGGAAGGACAGGAACTGGTTCCTTAAACCAGAGACACGCATGTATTGCACAGAACTGCGGACGGACTCTGCATCCCGGTTAAAATGACCGAAAACGTGTAAAGAGTCGAATACATCTGTATTCACTCCTGGTTCCAACTGGACTAGCAAATCCAACTCAAAGAAATATGTGTTTGGCCTTTAGCTACAGCAGACATGAATCTAGGACCTCAGCTGGGTTCGGAGATGAAATGTTTCCCAGAGTCCTTAGCTCTGCACCTGACGCTGAACCCAACGGTGAGCACCTTCCATCATTGTTCAGAGCCAGACCTCAGCGCAGACCAGAGTGTATGTTTACGTGATGATCCCCCCAGGAAATACTGTCATGCTTAAAAACTGTAATATACAGTTAGGTTTTTATACGTTGCTGCTCCCATAAAATGTGAAATAAGATGCTGACTCTGAAATTCACAAAGAGGCTGAGTGAGAGCTACCACAAAAAGGATGGGCCTGATGTGAACTGGGTACCCCTGACTCTCAGTCCAGCCTCCTGAGGGAAATTCCAGAAGACACAGGGCCCTGGGCGCACAGGACAGGGAGAGCTGGGGAGAGTCACATTAAGGGCCCTGTTATTTCCCTCATTTGTAAATGAAACGGCTGAGGTCTGAGATTCACTTATGGTTTATTGCTACAAGGCTGGTCTGGACCTCGTCACAGGACAGAAACAAGTGCTAGAGAATCAGCAAACTGCTATGGGTCCCTGTTGCTTTTCACCCAGAGTTACAACAGGGAGGAAAGAGAAGGAAATAACAGAATGGCATTTTTATCTGTAGGCTGATCTTTATTTCTACTAAAATAACCCATTTATTTTCTCTATGTTAGCACAAAACCCCCAATTCAGTGGGTTTTCTTTTTTTCTAATGTTTAATGTGTCACCCTTAGAAATACAAGACAAAGGCAAGTAGAATAAAGCAACATAGTGAGTGATTAAAGGCCAAGAAACAAGATTCTTTTTTAGAGGTAACTCCTTTTCTGAAGGTTAACAGGACCAAAAAAGTTGACCAATAAGTCAATGGTGACGGAGAACTTTCCAAAGGGATCCAAAGTTCATTCTTCTTGACTAAGATGACTCTAAGACTCAGTTAAACCACTTCATCCTCTGCAGGTGAAACAACGCTATGGTTTAGTTTGGCTTGGTTACTGACTTACTAAATGGCTAGTTAGAATAATCAACTTACTTTCAAAATACGTAAAAGTTATCTCAACTAGTTCATAATTCATATGGACCCAGGGGCTTGTATCTTGCTATGAATAGCATCAGGTTTCTCGAGCTGTTAGCTCATTATCAAAGTTCAGTATTTCAGCATTGTTTGATTGTGGTAGTGTTTTTATTTATATCTTAAGAGTGTATTTCACTCTACTTAAATAGATGGAAACCTTTTCATATTAACTATTTTCCCATAACAGCTGTATTTCTGCTCTACCTAAAGTCAATTTACAAACCATTTATTTCAAAATGTCAAGTTTTTCCTACACATTAGACTGTATTAACAGTAATGAAACTAATCACATATTCTAAACGAATAAGATAATTCATATGAACGACATACATAAACCCAGATGTAAGCGAATTTACGTATCAGATACTTGCTGAAAACTGAAGCAGTGCTGGACCTTGTGGGGAACACGAGGGACAAGACATAGTCCTCAGCTTGAAAAGAAAGAACCCAGGAGGCGAGAGAAACTAATGCATGAAAAACATAGGTTTAGATAAGATTTTAAGGTAATAATCAGAGAATATTAATCATCTGGCTTAGAGCAGTGACCAGGCTTAAAAAGAGGGAAAGCTGGTCAGGCAGGGGTCAAGGTGCCTGGCCAAGTGGGACCACAGCTGTGGTCAATCTAGGCAGACTTCCCTGCAGAACGAAGTTCTAAGCTTCAGGATCAGAAGGTTGGAGACTCGGGTCTCACTGATAATCACCTGATTTAACAGAACCCCTTTCCCTGGTGGAAGCTAGTCTACGGGCTGGCCCGTCCCCGAGCAGGACCTGCTGTTCCGAACGGAAAAATGAAGCCCACTATGCTCCAGGAGAGCCCCCAAATCCACCACCCCCCCAGGAAACTTTTCACGTATTTTGGCCGTGCCCGGAGCTCGTGGGAGTTCCCAGGCCAGGGACTGAACCCAAGGCACAGCAGTGACAATGCCTGATCCTTAGCCTGCTGAAAACTTTTTTTTTTTTTTTTCGCTTTTTTAGGGTCACCTGTGCAGCATATGGATGTTCCCAGGCTAGGGGTCGAATTAGAGCTGCAGCCAGAGCAACGTGGCATCCAAGCCGCGTCTGCAACCCACACCCTGGCTCACCGGAACAACGGATCCTTAACCCACTGAACGGAACCAAGGTGAAACCTGAGTCCTCATGGCTACTAGTCGGGTTAATTACCATTGAGCGATGATGGGAACTCCCAGGAAAATGTTCACTTTAAATGTCCACCACGTGACTAGGTCCCACAGGTAAGCCTGAGTCTCCTCCTGCCCGAGGCGCAAGAACTCATTAAGATACTTGTCTCAGTCCCTTGGGGAGGTCCTCCTGTTCCCCTTCTCTCTTTTTTTTTGGTCTTTTTGTCATTTTAGAGCCCCACCCACGGCAAGTGGAGGTTCCAAGGCTAGGGGTCTAACAGGAGCTGTAGCCGCCGGCCTACGCCACAGCAACGCGGGATCCAAGCCGCGTCTGCAACCTACACCACAGCTCACGGTAACGCCAGATCCTTAACCCACTGAGCAAGGCCAGGGATCGAACCCGCAACCTCATGGTTCCTAGTTGGATTCTTTTCCGCTGAGCCCTGACAGGAACTCCCTGGTCCCCTTCTCCAAAGTCACTTTTCTCTGGGTAAGGTGGCCCTGAGAAGGTGAATGGAATTCCAGCCACAATCTTCACTTCATATATAATGACCATAAAAAAAAAAATCTACACATCTGATACTTTCTTCCCGAATAATCTCAGAGCAGCTGAAAACTCTAAACTGATGCAGAGATTAAGAAACCACTTTTTCCCTGTCTTTCAAGGCCAACAGGCATCTCTAGCTGCTGAAAGTATCGGGGCGGTTTGTAGTGGAAATCGTCCCCAGTGACCCTGCTGCTTCCTGCAGCACCTGTGGGACGCAGGCGTGCTCTTCCAAGGTCAGTTATCCCCCTGAGCAAAATAAGAATAAGAAACACGTGCTGACATGTCCTTCTACCCCACATCCCTGGGACATCCTCTGAATAGCTGGACCTTGGCAAAAACAAACAAGACAAACAAACCAACTGGCTGCCAAGAACTGATGATCATGCCTTCCCCAGCATTCTCTTCTCTCACTCCAGTGTTCTGACTACTCTGAGGAACAGACTCACTAACCAAAGGAATTCCCAACTGGTCAGAGACTTTCAGATGACTGGGGAGGCTTTTAACCATTCAGAACCCTCTCTGAGGCGTTCTAAGAAATCTGGCTGCTTGGAAGCTCCCAAACAAGGCCAGTTAGTCCTTGAAGCCACTTCCTAAGCTAGAAGAACTACAGGATGCTACGGTGTGGATGCTGACACGGAGCTGTCCATACACGTAACTGGCTCTTGGTGCTGTCCTAATGGACTTCGTTTAAGCCTGGGACACATCCCCTGTGTGAAGCTGGCGCTAGGGGGTTCCGATCCAGCATCATCCCAAGTGTCCTCAGGGCTGCTCCGGACGCTCAGAATGAGCCCTTTGTGTTCCTGAATGCCCACGGGCCCCTCCCAAAGCTGCACGTGGCTGGTAAGAACCCTCCAGGTAACAGCGAAGTGCTCCTGATGAAGGGGAGAAGGTTGCTTGAGTAACTGCAGCTCAACAGGAGCGCATCCCTGCAGGGAGCAGCTGCCTGGCCGAGCCGCCAGGTTGGAGCCCCTCCAGGGAAAGCGGCTCAGACAGGAGCGAGGGGGGACCATCACTCTTCAGGGAGCCACAACTTGCCTCTTGGGTTCCATCAAGAGGACTCCGAGGTGCAGTCCCTCACAGTGGCTGCAAGAAGCATGAGCTGAGTTCTTAAACTCAGCAACCGATGTCACAGTGGATCTCTAATAACGGTTGCCAGATTTATCAGAGCTTAACTCCCAGTGAAGGATCGTGCCCAGACAGACAGAACCTAATATTACAACCCTCCGTGACAGAGTTCTGGGAGCTACATCCTGAGACAAGCTGGTTTCATTTAAGGACAGAATCACAGCACAGGTGAAACATGTGGCAACAGATAACCTGAAAGAGATAGGACACTCTGCTTGTTGAGAACAGGAGCAAAAGCTGATGAGAGAGAACCCGAGACGCAGAAATCTTCTTTAAACCTGCAGACAGTCTACAGGTGACAACACACCAGCAACTGATTAATCCTAGTCCCTTACAACAGAAACATCTATACTGCTAACAATCGACTGCCAATAACACCAAGCTCACTGGACCCTCCCCGCCACATAAGACCAAAGGGGTGAAAATGAGAATAACTATCAATATTTTGTTTTTCTTAAGATCAGAGTTTTAAAATTAGCACTCTTGCCAATCACCACGGCCGAATCTGCTGGACACACCGGCAGACTGTTGAACTGTGAGCCAGTGTGAGTGAAAGGATTTTCGTACCATCTGCAAAACAGGGGAACCAAGGAAGAAACAATCCGCTTCGGAATTTGGTGAACTGAAACTCTCACCAAATCTCACCCTCCTTTAGGGCAGATATAAAATATTTAGTTCTTCCCTTGCATTTTATAAAGCCATCGGGCTGCTTGTTTAGCATTTGCAAGTTGACACTTTTTTCAGTTTGTGGAAACAAAACAAACCAAAACACCTTAGTTTTAAAATATTCCTCGTGGTTTTTAGAAGAATTATTCTGCACACATTCCCTGCCTATCTCATTGTTCCCGATGTCCAGGACTGGTGATCTCATCGCTGGAGTCCACTTTAACCATGAATGTTTACTGGCAGGTCACAGTGAACACTGTCGGGCTCTTGCCTTGGGGCTGGGAACTGAGAGCAGGAGCTGAGATGGAGAGCATTCAGTGTTCGCAGTTAACAGGTGAGCAGAAAAGTCCTAGACAGAAGCAGCTGGCTTTGAGCAATCGATATAGGCACACAGATCTACGTGGCACTTCTGGCTAATAAACAAACACCACAAGGAGAGGCATCTGAGCTAAGTCAAAAATCACTGACCAGTGGGGAAGAACAACAGTATTCGAGTTATGTAGAATAGTTACGTCAATCAAAGCCGTAAATAAATCATTTTACACAATGACCTCAAAGCTGCGCCCATCGTGTGTACTTAGAGTTGGTTGAGAAATCCTGCTTACTCACAGGGCTCAGAGGCTTTCAGTCCTTCCGCAAGCCTTACCTGCAAGCAGGTGAACAGAGCTGAAGCTCTTCTCCAGTTTACCCAGGAGCACAGTGAGAAAACAGTCTGAAGCCAGAGACGCAACATCTTGGGAACTTTGATCGTAAACGACAACCTTCTGGCTGCAATCAATGTCGACCTAAAATGCAAAAGGGAGGCTTTAGGAAGGAAGGTGAGAAGAGAAATCCCACAAACCTCTGCTGCTGAAGCAAATAACTGCTTCCTGTTTTCATGATAATCTGAAAAAAAAAAAAGAGATGTAGTCACATTTTTAGATAAACCAAGCATACAAACGGTCTACGTGCTTGTAAAGATCAAGTTTAAAAAGGCAAACTTGATGCTATTTCTGTGTAAATGTGCTAAAAATGCTTTGGTTTTAAGTCCTTCACAGTATAAAAGGGTAAAAAGACCATACGACAAAATAATATGCAAGCTAAATAAACATAACGATCCTTGAAGTAAGGAACATATTAAAAACAGGTTCTATATATATATATCGTTTCTCCTAAATCAGTGGCTTGGTAAGATTAAAACATGAACTCCATTTTTATTCCTGAACAAAAGAAACAGCTTTACCTACCACAATATGACACTCTGACATTGTAGTAACAACTTTCCTTGAAGATCCTTAAGTTCTGTTACCTTACCTTCCCACAAATAAAAAGCACTTCCGATAGAATTAGTTTCTACTTTCTTTTCAAGGCTCTTGAAAAGAATGATTTCTTTTTGGTACATTTGTAAACAACATAAAAACAATGTATTATATATTAATAATACATGGACATTATTATATATACTATATATAATATCAGATATATTTTTTATAGTTACTAATAATCGAGCAGAAATTATAACTTTTTGTGTTTAAGAAAATTTTAACAGGCCACTGATAGGAAACGTTAGCACTTGAACAAGCTAAAACGAGTTAACCTTTCTGTGCAGTTAGAAATATTCTGAAATGTAACAATACTTACGGTTAGTAAATTATTTTGAGGTGTATCATAAGGCACCAAAGTTTAAAAAAAAGCCACCCAAACTTCCTCAAATTACTTTCTCCCCTTAAAAATGAAGCTTCCCCATACAGTGTGTCCACTTACTTTAAAAAAGGAAAAAAAAAAAAAGCAAGCATGTACCTTATGTTTGGCTGAGTGCTGGATGAGCTCTGTAATTAACACTTTGTCCTGTTGCAACCTTCGCTTCATAAGCTTGGAGCAGTTGATATTAATGGCTTCCAAAATGTGGGACGTATTGTATTCCACGAATGGCCGGCTATCAATTAGCAGCACTTTTTCCGTTCCACTTTCCAGCAGAGCCACCAACCTCTCAGTAACAATTTGAGTCCCAATCATCTCATGGGCCATGACAACAATAACTCTTTTCCCACCTTCTCTTTTAATTTGCCACGATGATGTAATGGTGGTGCGCTCAAGGGCTCAGCCACTCCATTGTACTGAAACGTATGAGGTCAGGCCGGTGGCCACTGGCAAGCCGAGAGTTAAACCCATTTTCAGCAAGAGCCCTCCAAGTGAATGTGCTTTCTCTTTCCCGTTGATGTGCTCTTGCAAAGGCCTCCTGCCACAAAGCAGCCCCTCACATTTGATTCATAAAGAGATGACTGGAAAAACCATTCCAACAAAAGATGCTTTGGGGCAGCCGGCGCATTACATCACTCTTTACCTCTGCTCCCTCGCTCCAACAGCTTTACACGGGGCTGAAAAGCCTACATGGAGAGAGAATGACAGATGGAAAACAAAACACGGGGTCAAAAAAAGAAAGGGCATCAGATTAGAGAGAGTGTATGATTCATAATATTTACTCCATTAATCTAATTCCATACTTGATGCACTGCTTCCTTTGAACAAACAAACAAAAAGGACAAGTAGGTACGGCTTCAGAAAACACGCTAATGGTAATTCGGTTTCACCTCAAAGTGTAACAATTCAGAGAAGACAAAACAAGACAGAGTCATGAATTATAACCACCTGGGGGCCCAGAATGTCCTGCCTTACAGTATGAAATTAAAAGAGCTATTAAAAAAAACCACCCGAAGTATTTTTATTCCAAAGGAGTTTCCTCCATTCTGTTTGCTTATTTCTTGAAAAGAGCACAGAGAACAGCAGTCTAGGGTCGGGTTTGCAATCCCACATGAGCAAAAACACCCTTTTCTGATGGCCTGAGAATTACTTCGATGTGCTGTGAACATCCCTTTAAACTGCCCTCAGGAAGAAGAGGCGGTGCCTTTTAAGGAAGAGGAGGGACAAAAATGACGGGTATGCTTGTCATACCAAGTGCGGAGGTCGCTGCTGGGGCTTTGACTTCCCAGCTCCCCCCCCTGCCCCCAGGCAGTCTCACGGTGAAGACCCCAGCCCAGTCCTCCCCCCAGTTTTGACCCTCACAGGCTCGCTCTTTTTCTTGTGCTTCGTTCTTAAGAGAATCCCCGACTCCCAGCCTCAGAAAACCTCACACCTTGACCCAGGACGAGGTCAGCAACCCAGGCATGCAGAGCCTCAGCGGTGGACGCAATGCTCCCGAACTCCTGGGAGGGACCGTTTCCTGGGTAGCACTAGCTGGAGTCTTGTGCCCCAAGCTTAGCCCTCACCCTCACCGACCTTCAATATTCTCACATTCCTATCTCCCCGAGCCATCTCTGCTTATAGCGTATGCTCTAGTAGATGCCCCCTGCTGCTGGCATTCAACTTCGAGAGGATAAACTCCACGTTCTGTGTATACTTCTTACCTCTGCCGCGCTTTCTCTGCTTGTAAGATACTCGATTGACACTGTTACAAATAGGTAACATCCTCCTTGTTCCAAAAAGACTTAAGATACTGACTAATTCATATCTGATTAAGTGATTTCAGATCAGAGAGGTAGACCCCTCAAACACCATTGGGTCCTACTTCTGAATCTCGGAGTGACAAATCAGAAACTGCAGCCTGCAGAATGGGGGATGTGGGGGGAGGATGGACAGAGAGGTGGCCTTGCCCTTCACTTACTCAGGACGAATCACGTTAACCTCTCTGAACCACACTTTCCTCGTCTATGAAAATGCAGATATAATATTGGCCTTGTTTCCTCACAAAGTCTGACTTGTGGACAACATTGTCTACGTTATCTGGAGTGAGTAGGAAAGCAGCCTGTCATCCCAGAGAGAAAGGGGGGGAGAGGCTGTCAGGATGCCAGTGGGGAACGGAGCCGCCTTGCGGCTGGAAAGGCACTGCTCAGCAGATTAAGACAGAGCTGGTCCACCCTCCCAGAGTCTGGCTTCCATCAAGCCGTGTCCTCTCTCACAGAATCAGACACACACCTGAGAAACCAACTCACCCACCCTGACACCTTACAAATCAGCTCCGTGTACACATTAGTTGGCCATTTCTTATGGTCATTGTAAGAATGTGTTACTTTCCACACAGCGTAACGGCGACAAAGCACACCAGCCGTCTCTGCCTTCAACTGACGGAACCGGGGCAGAGCATTTGTCCTCGTCAATTGCAAAGCACCTACCCGGGACATTTCGGCCCTGAACCGAGAACTGACTGCCTGGGGACACAGTCCACAGCCACGCAAGGTCCTGCGAT
This sequence comes from Catagonus wagneri, assembly GCA_004024745.2. Lineage (NCBI taxonomy): Eukaryota > Metazoa > Chordata > Mammalia > Artiodactyla > Tayassuidae > Catagonus > Catagonus wagneri. Next base: position 7,018,166 of record PVHT021183648.1, read on the forward strand.
CAGACTGCCTGGCCCCCTCTCCAGGCTCATACTCCTGGGTTACCCTTGTTTTCCTACGAACCTGTTCCCACAGCGACGCTGCACTGAGACAGAGTGACGCGACCTGCCCACGCGGGAGCCCAAGCAGCACAGAAAGAGGAAACTGGAGAACGGGAGCAAGTGGACTTGACAATGGCCTAGGTCTCCGGTCCGATTGGCTCCTTTCAATGGCAAAAGCCAGACAGGACAAAGCAGTTATCTGGGTTAGCAGATCAAGGGACAGAGGGAGCGAGAAGGCAGCAAACATGCAAACGTCGAGTTAGAAAGTTCTCAGCTTGGCATCCCTTCAGCCAACTCTCAAGAGCCCAAAACCACTGAAAGCAAACGCGGGCTGCGGCCAGCAGGTCCACCAGGAAGAAAACGATCGCTCCTAGTCCTCCCCAGAGAACCAGAGACACAGAGAGACCATTTCCCCGACCAAGAAGAGGGCAGTCAGAGTGACCCCAACGTGAGGATGTAACTGCAGCGCAAGAATGAAGGCGAACTGAGGATAACTGCGCTGAGGCCAGCTGGAGCCCTCCCCTGGCCGCTCCGTAACGTCTGATTGTCCCTGGCCCCAGCAATCACGGGAGAGGCCGAGGCCGCCACGGAGGCCTGGAGGGTGTGGTAACAATTAGTCTTAAGCCTCCTGTACTTGCGGCTAGAGAATTCTGGGGAAGACCTCATCCTGGGCTACAAGTGACTTAGAAATATCTCCTCATACACTGTTCCTTCTGGAGAATATCTATTCTTGGACACGTCTGTGACACTTTCGTCCTCAAAATCTTTTTTTTTTTTTGTCTTTTTGCCTTATCTAAGGCTGCACCCGTGGCATATGGAGGTTCCCAGGCTAGGGGTCTAACAGGAGCTGTAGCTGCCGGCCTTCGCCACAGGCGCAGCAACGCGGAATCCGAGCCGCATCTGCAACCTACACCACAGCTCACAGCAACGCCGGATCCTTAACCCACTGAGCAAAGCCAGGGATCGAACCCGCAACCTCATGGTTCCTAGTCGGATTCGTTAACCACTGAGCCATGACGGGAACTCCAAAATCTTTTGCATCAGGGAGATTCAAAAGATGACAAGAGATATTTCATTGTTGTTAACACGAATAAGCAACCCTGACTTGAAACCTCTCCCAGAAGTCAAAAGCAATAAAGATTTTTAGACGGAATGTGGGCCCAAGTGCACACAGCAAAACCCAGGCCAGCTTTGCTACTGTCTATTAATTTACCCAGTTTTTAAAGTTTTCATTAGTGTATTTCCATCTTTAATAGAGAGAGTATATTCACATGGCTCAAAAAACAGAAAACTGTATACATCCTATGAGTTTATGTACTTTATCCAATGTCTGTCCATTAAATTTCAATAGAGCTGTTAAAATTGCCACAATACTGAAATTCCAATAAATACATTTAAATGAAAAGGAAAAAAAAAAAAGAATACATTGCCCTCCCTCTGCTCAGGTCCTCCTCTGACCTCGAAACGGTAACCACTCTTAACAGTTTCTTCTGATTTCTTCCAAAGATTTTTTTGAAATGAGTATAGACTAAAACTTTATATATTCTTTTCCTTCTCTGTTCAGCTGGTTACACATTCATACACTGTTGCATGTCCTATTTCTTTCACATCAAATCCTCCAATTTGATTTTTCCCGCACATTTGATCAGCATGTGATACCACCTATATAGCCATGAGTCTCCCATACATGCACCTTTGGAAATCTAATACCTACAGAAATACTTAACCTTAAAAGAAAACCCTCTACCTTTTCCTCTAGCGTTACACCTACTCAATCAGCTATTCACCTGAGGACCAAAAAGCTGAGAGGTAATTCTCAACACTGGGCCCGAAGGCTCCGGAGCTGCTTTATGTCACCCTAGTTGGGGAGTGTCCTCTGGAGTGACCCTGACTTAAAAGAAACTTAAAATATGACATGCGTATTTCTGAAAGTGTGCAATTCTTTCTTCAAGGACATCTTGATGCGATTCAGACTATTTCCACCCAAAGAGAGGGAGGCACTGTGAGTTCCCTGCACAGTGGCCATGGAGCCACTGAAGGTCAAGAGGCTGCCGGTATCGTGGCTGGATGCCTCCCGTGAGAGGTTGAAGGGTTTCAGCCACATCACTCTGCTGCTGCCCGTCCCTGTGGACCCCGAGGAAGGTGTTCAAGGCCTCCTAGCTGGGCCTGGGAATCTGCTGAGGGGAGGGGGCCTTGAACCACGCTGATGCCCAAGATATGGGGCTGGGGCAGCAAAGGGACTCTCTTCTCAAGAAGAGATGATGGGACGTCCCAGTCCACCATCGAGGAAGTCTGAGAGGCCACAGCCCCTCGGAAGACACCTGGATAGCTTTTCTACATAAGTACCAGAAAGTTTTCTATTTCGGAAAAAAAAAGTCATAAACTAGTATTTATCATATTGAAGACTAGTGACCTTGAGCAGGGCCACTAAACAAATATTTACAAAGTATCCCAGTTTCAGAAATAAAGAATTTAAAAGACTATTTACCAAGGGATGGAGAGAAGCTAGAGACAACATACTAAAAGCACACACAGATCAGGGGACAAAGTGGGCACGTCCCCTCAAGAAGGCTCATGTGTGGCATATTTTACATTTCAGGAATCAAATGTCATTTCATATTTTATAACATTTAATACTGACAGAAATGTCACCCTTTCTATATAATTTCTGAAGTTTTTCTGTATAATATATGCTTTAGATTCCATTTGCTAACCTATGGAAATGTATCTGTGACTTCAAAATGGAAATTGGTGAAGATTTATTGAAATTCACTCTACATCCAACTTTCAAGAATAGCAACGGAGGAAAGAATATCACTGGATTAGTTATGGCAGAGAACCCTAAGTCTGAGGCTATTTTGATGACGAACCTAAGTAAAAGAATGCTATAAAGTTTGACTATATAAAAACCAGTATTTGCCATTAGAGTAATTAGCTGAGAAGAGAGCACTTTGTTTTTGTTTTTCTCTTTTGTCATTTTAGGGCCGCACCTGCGGCATGTAGAGGTTCCCAGGCTAGGAGTCTAATCGGAGCTATAGTCACTGGCCTACGCCACAGCCACAGCCACAGCCACAGCAACGCGGGATCCAAGCCGCGTCTGCAACCTACACCACAGTTCACGGCAACGCCGGATCCTTAACCCACTAAGCAATGCCAGGGATCAAACCTGCAACCTCATGGTTCTTAGTCGGATTCGTTAACCACTGAGCCACAATGGGAACTCTGAAAGCATTTTGTTTTGACTGTAGCCTTTACTTGTAACCTTTAAAGCTAGAGTTCAACAAGAAAATCTTTTAAAGATTAAGGTTTGGGTTGTGTTTTTTGTTTGTTGTTTTTGTCTTTTTAGGGCTACATCCGCGGCATATGGAGGTTCCCAGGCTAGGGGTCCAATCGGAGCTAGAGCTACTGACCTACGCCACAGCCACAGCCACACTAGATGTGAGCCACGTCTGTGACCTACACCACAGCTCACAGCAACACCAGATCCTTAACCCACTGAGCAAGGCCAGGGATCAAACCCACATCCTCATGGATACTAGTCAGGTTTGTTTCCACTGAGCCACAACGGGAACTCCTTAAGGTTTTTCAAGGACTCTATTAAGCATCTCCCTCCTCTTTTCAGATGAGTCATTGCTTTTTTTTCCAACTTCCCAGACACGATCTTGGCTTCTAGAATCATACTGCACTGAGTCAATCCCACCAGGAGAGAGGGGAGGCCCCGCACTGCTGCCCTAAAGCCCCCATCAGGGCCCGCAAGTGGGTGAGGGCTCGGAGACACATTTACATTTCGCTTTTTCTGGGTGTGCCTGTGGCATGTGGAAGCTTCCAGGCCAGGGACACAACCCGTGCCATAGCAGCAACCTGAGCCAATGCAGTGACAACAGATCCTTAACCTGCTGTTCCACAAAAGTACTCCACACGCTTCCACTTTCTTTCACACAGGCATTCTCAAGAAAGGGGTAAGGCCCCACGACTGTGCCTGCTCTGTTTAATAAGGAGAGGGACTCAGCCTTGTTTGGCTGGGCTTGAGCTAGAGGTCAGATTCTTAGAGAATTTATGGAAAGGATATAAATCAGGTGAGAAGTTTACTGTTATTAAACTACAAGCTGGTCTTAAATTTTTTTTTTCCTCTCATAAAATGGAAGAAAGGCAACAAGACACAGCCAACAGCCATTCCGCAGAGTCTTACACATACACAGACCTTCAGTAAGAGAAAAACGGAACCAATCAAAAGGCGGGAAAGCGGGCCACGCTGCCTGGAAGCAAGGGCGTCTTGGACTTTGACCATCTTCATTCTCCACGGATTAAAGCAACCCCGCCTCACATGCTGTGGGTTAATCCTGATGGAAATTCTGAGGTCTGGTATTTAGTAAAACATATTCAATAGAGACACAAAAACAAACCCAACAACTACCCTCACCAAGGCCAAGACGGCAATACGGGACTGTGTTTTTCAGTCACCCACTCACACCCTGACCACATTTTCTTACCCCAAAGCTGACGACGCAACCTGACCAGTGGTGGCAGTAACGGGACAGAGGCTGCTTGAATCCGGGTCTAGACAGAACCAAGCACGGGGGAATAAGACTTGTCAGCAGCATAAAGTCCAACCACCTCTCGGCAACTCACAGCACTGCTGAAGGAACCCGCTCTTATGGGGGGCTCGGATTGTTTGCATGCATCTCAAAACATCCACAAGGCTGGCAGGGTAGCCATCCTCCAAGGACTAAATATAAGGCCTTTGCTTTACACAGGCCAGCCAGGTGGGATGGGATCTGCAAGAAGCGCCCCCACCCAGGCCTCTGCTAAGGAAGAGCACTGTGCTCTTGGCACTGGCTCAGTGGAAGCCTCCTGTTTACAGTCACCTGTTTCGCCGGCTTTCCCCTCCCTTTCCGCCAACTCCGCAGGCTCCTCTCCTTCCGCCTCACCAGGTATTCCTTCCAGACGTGCTCGTGCCCCAGGCTCCCAAACGCCCGCTGCATTGAATGCCTCCCACTGGCACCCTGCCTGGAAACAAAGGGCTCTAGCTCCTAGGGGAGGTGGTCTTGAGGGATTGGGACCCCGGGATGGAGGGGCTGGGCAAGGGAAAGTGTGGCCAGATGCTGAGGAGAAAGCGTTTTGGAAGGATGCTTGCAGTAAACACGGGCTGGAGGCAGGCGAGGAGGGAGATTCAGAACAGAGGTTTGACGGAGAGCATCTTGCACAGCCTGGTTTTCCTAAGCAGGTCAAGGCCTAGCTCCACCCACCCAGTCAACCCACAAATCGTTATTGGACAGCTAAGAAGGGCCAGGCAGTGCTGTGGAAATGCAGCAAAAATGAATGCAGCAAAAATGAATGCAGCAAAAGCTCTTGTCCTCCTGGATTTTCTATCATGAGAGATGTATAATAAACAGCAAGAAGAAAAACAAAACATGTTGTATGAGAGATGGTGATCTGCGCTATGGAGGAAAAAATTAAGCAGGGAAGGAAGAAGGAGAATGGGAGTGGGGGGTTAAAGTTTTAAACAGGGGGATCAGGAGTTCCCATCGTGGTGCAGCAGAAACGAATCCGACGAGGAACCATGAGGTTGCAGGTTCGATGCCTGGCCTCGCTCAGTGGATTAAGGATCTGGTGTTGCTGTGAGCTGTGGTGCAGGTTGCAGACGCAGCTCGGATCCTGCATTGCTATGGCTGTGGTGCAGGCCGGCAGCTACAGCTCCGATTAGACCCCTAGCCTGGGAATCTCCATATGCCGCAGGTGCGGCCCTAAAATGACAAAAGCCAAAAAATAAAAAAATAAACAGAGGGGTCAGAGAAGGTCTCGCTGTGATAGATAAGTAGAGACCAGGAGGGAGATGAGTGATGGCTCTGGGGTGCCCAGGGGACTGGAGTTCTCTATGTCAAGGGCTTGAGGCCCATGAATATATTGGCCAAGGTAATGCCGAACCGGGCAAATGTCAGGAAAAGATGTGGCAGGTGTTCAGACCACCTTCAGAACTGTGGTAATTTCTAGTGGAAATGAAGCATTTTAATATATACACACAAGAATGTTTATTTTCTTTCTCAAAACTTACAAAGGAAGGAGCCATGGTTCCTAGATTATGCTTTACTTGACAAATGAATGAAAAGAAATACTGTAATAAGAAAGAGTATTGTTAGTGCTAATTTAATATAATCCTTCCAGCTCTACAGTGTGTGGTGCCTCAGAAGAGAATCTTGCCTTTAGAGAATAGAATGTAGTAGAAAATAAAAACATGGGACTTCCCGTCATGGTTCAGTGGTTAACGAATCCGACTAAGAACCATGAGGTTGAGGGTTCAATCCCTGGCCTCACTCAGCAGGTTAAGGATCCAGGGTTGCCGTGAGCTGTGGTGTAGGTTGCAGACGCGGCTCGGATCCCGCGTTGCTGTGGCTGTGGCAAAGGCCGGCGGCTACAGCTCCTGTTAGACCCCTAGCCTGGGAACCTCCATATGCCGCGGGTGCAGCCCTAGAAAAGGCAAAAAGACCAAAAAAAAAGAAAACAAAAGGAATGTAGTAGAACATCAAAGACATGCTAAACAAGATGTATGCTTGAGTAGATCTAAACACCCAGGAAATCATGCAAAGGAGCTTTACATTAAAATAAAGAAAAACGCTTTCAAGGAGCGCTCCTTGTCAGAAGCTGTATCAGGTGCTTACCACAGGCCTGTGGAAGGTAGTTAATGGTATTCAAGGGGTTGGTAATACTCATACAAGTTTGTCATCTTTATCTACGCACCGCATGTAGCCCCCTCCTCCCCCAAACAGCAAAATTCCACCACGGAAATCCCTTTTACGAAAGGTGTACTTCCCAGACGAAGAGCTAAACTGCTGAAGATATTATGACCAAAGTAAACATGACCAATAACAAAAGATGAGCATGATCAATAGAGCATCAAATCAAAGCTCAGACACCCACATGCCTCCAAACACACAAACACATATATTCCATACTGTCATAATGGTTTTGCTGGGGTAAGTAAAGGTAATATTTATCATATTCTTCCTTTCCCATAATCTTGGAAACTGTAGGGGGAAAAAATGAGAAAAAGGACAGGACATCCACAGAAAGCCGTGACCTGGTGGTTCTCACCTCCTCCTGACCAGCGCTGTCAAGGAAAGTGTGGGTTTGTGAGAAGATGAGCAAATTCCATCAGAGAAACTGATGTTTACCCTCAAGGTAAAAGCTGAAGTTCTGCTTCACAAAAGGACTTACAAAGGATTATTTTAATAATGTTTGGGGGAGGCAGTAAAAAAAGAAATCAAATTTTAAATCACACACTTGTGACTATAAACTAGGACTTTAAAAAGAGGTCAGGTAGGGTGTAACTTTTTAATAAAGGCTTTTTCTGTATACAAAGGACTTACAGCTAGCTTAAAAAAAAAATTCACATATTCCCTAACACTCTTAAAATGTATTTCAATTTATAAAGTTTCTAAGATAAACCTACCTAAAGCATTGCAAACGAAACACAGTGTGACTTTTTACTCCTCTCCCTGGAAAAGCACAAATCGTTTTAAGAGCGTTTCTAAGCGGCCCCGTCACTATTCTCAGCTCCTAAATAGACAACGCTCACTACAGGACCTGAACAGATTCCAGGCGTGGCCTTCAGGCCTGGACCACACCTGCTTCCAAGGCCCTGAGGCTAAAAATAACCCTGGGGCCTCAAAAAAATGGGACAGCAGCCAGGCCCAGGGGTGGCTGCCGGCCCCCCGCTCAGCTCCACTGACAGTAAAAGCAGGACCTACAAGCTCTACAGTCACAAAACCTTCCAGCACAGGCTCTTGGTTGTCCCTCTGTGCCACCCACCTCCATCCAAGGCCTGATCCATTTCTTTTCCCCTTGATGCCAAAAGTAGCCCTAGGAACTGAGAAACAAGTGAGGGTTTATTGTGTATTGTTTAAAAGAAGAAAAGAAACTATGGACCAGGATTCAGGAACCCTCGTTCCTGATTTCAGCTCCTCTAGGATGATGCTAAAATGTCACAGCAAGAGTCACTTGACATCCTCCAGTCTGCTCTTTCCTCACCTGTCACCACACGACACCTACGGACTCCCACTCAGGTGCACTAACAGGGACAGAATAACAGGGCTGATCTGACCTTGTTAAGGAGCTGGGAGTTTACAACACACAAGTTCAGGTGGGTAACCTTTGGCCAATGGCTCCACAAACAGCATGGGAAGCAGAGAATTTCCTCTGCGGGGGTGGGTGGGGGTGGGGGTCCAAGGTTCAGAGACAACGGCTCCCACTTTTCTGCCAGCCCCAGAGTTTGCAGGAGTCCCCCTCTGGGGCTGTTAGGCTACCAGGTAAGAATGAAGAGAGGGAGGCCAGAGGAGGGGCAGAGGAGGCTGTGGCAGCAGTGTCGCCGCCGTCCCCTCCAGACTCCTGAGCTGGGCTAATTTAAGTCACTGAATCTGTCTTCATGCTCCCCCCTTCTGAGGCCCAGGAGCCATTGGTGGAGCTGCACTGCAGGGCAAAGTGGGTGACGGGGCTGGGACATCACGACGCCACCGGACAGGACGCCACGCTGCGGCAGAGCAGCCTGGGACGGGAGTCAGACCGCCCGCTGTCCCCCTCCTGCAGTTCCTTTTTCCACTTTGTCCTTTCTACCGGCTACCCTTTCGCTATAACGTGGCTCTCTCACACATCACCTAAGGGCACCTTCTGGGCCCTTGTTTGTTCTTAGAGGTTTTGATGGGTCCCTCTCCCCCTCTCATCATAGTTACCTTAATTTCTCCCCTCATAATTAAAACCAAGCCTTGTTCTTTCTAAGATTAACCCATTATCATTAATCCATTTTCTTGCG
>PVHT021183648.1:7028007-7046000 GCA_004024745.2 Catagonus wagneri
CTTTTCCTTTTTTTTTTTTTTTAGGGCCACACCTGCGGCATATGGAGGGTCCCAGGCTAGGGGTCTAATCAGAGCTACAGCTGCCAGCCTAAACCACAGCCACAGCAACGCGGGATCCGAGCCGCATCTGCAACCTACACCACAGCTCACGGCAACCCCGGATCTTTAACCCACTGAGCAAGGCCAGGGATCAAACCTGCAACCTCATGGTTCCTAGTCGGATTCGTTTCTGCTGTGCCATGATGGGAACTCCTAGGAATCTGACATTTTCATTGGCCCTCAACTACCCTGATGAACTAGATACTGAAATTTCAATCCCTATCTAAACCTCAGAGGAAGACCATACAAATTCTCAATGTTTTCCCACTAGATTACTCAGAAACTAACAAGATCTGACTTATTCTAACACTCGGGTCAGAAGCAGGAAGCCAACTCTGCACGTGTGGACAGAGTCGTCTTCATCCAGAGTCTGGGGGACCCGAGTTGGCAGCCTCCCCACCCGCCCTGCCTGATTCCTCCTCCATCAGCCTCCGGTGTGCACAACTCCATCGAGAAAGATCTTCAAAGAGATAAGAAAAGGCAGAGAGACACCAAACAAGTACAGGCCCCTTATCTCAGCTCACAGTAACTCCACTGGCTAAGGTTTTATAAGAGATTTTGCACAGAATTTGAACAGTAAAATAAAGAGTGATGGATTCTTATAGTAGGACCTCATTGCTTATAAATAACAGCAAAACAAAGAAAAGAAAGAGTATAACCCACAGAATAAAATCCATGAGTTCAAAGAAAAAAAATTTCCCACAGAACACTTGCTCTATGAAGGAAGTCTGAGAAGATGGTGTTTCTCGCTGCTATTTTTTATTTCTTTTTTAAGAGATCATTCTGTCTCTGGACAACGCCATACTTAACTCCCTCTATAAATTCCACTGTGATGTTGGTGGGGTTCGGCCACACCACGTACAGTGGGGAGCACCTTCCTAAGTCTCAGTTTCCCACACTGAAAAATACCAATGTCTGCACTGGCTTAAGATCTATCACCTTCAATTTCTAAGCCAATGCGGGGCACTGGGGGGAAAACAGAATAGATAGCAGGTCCCTGACGTTAACGAGTTGAGTCAACAGTTGAAAGATGGCATTTGGACAGACACAAAGGTAACGTGCTGGCAGATGTACAGAAGGTCAAAGAGGAAGGCTGCCTAGGGGGCTGAAGGAACCACCAGAGAGAAGAGGGAAGAAAAGTCCAGGGGAAGGAAATGCAAGAGCGAAGGCAGAGGGACAGGCTGTGTGCAGACTTCCCGGCCAGAGCACAGACAGTACCAGCGAGGAACAAACAAGCTGGTGAAGTAGGAGGGGCCCCTGTGACACACCTAGATGTCTACAGCCACCTAAGCCACTGCTCAGGAACAGAACAGGAGAACCCTGCAGAAAAACGTCTCTCTGGGAACTTTCTATGGATTGACAAGAGGAGAAAACGGGAGCAAGGAGACTGACCAGTTATAACCCTTACAGTTCCAGTTATCCCAGGACGGGCTCTGCCTAGGATGGTGACTGCAAGATCAGAGAGGAAAGATCTGAGAGATGGGACGGTCAAAACCCAGGGCAGCGTGCCGGGCATAAAACATAGCTTTATTAAATAACAGTCTTCCTGACCCAAAGTGCCTATGAAAAGGGTTGTTTAGACTTCATTATTTAATTATTCCACCCATAAGGGCATCATCTGAAAATGTCTCATTGCCCATTCTGTTCCTGGTTCAGAGGAACCAATAGCAAGCAACATGAGCAATATGTACAAGTTCAAGTTTTATTAGTCAGGGCCTTTTTATAAACCAAAAGAATTAGGCATAGTAAAAAGTCAAAATAAAGCAGAAGGTAAACAGAGGTGAAGTCCAATGTTGGCATTATGGGTGACCTTCTATATATTTTTCATTTATATACCAAATTTCTATCGTGTGTGTAAAAAACTTTTGCAACAGAAAACTAAAACTAAATTATATACATATATATGTACATAAAGTTTTAATCAGTCATAACTCATGTCACGCCCATGCTATCTGGAGAAAGAAGATTTGGAAGTTGAAGTACTGGGGCCTGTTCTCTGTATTAGCTAAGTAAAAATTATTTTATAGGGATCATTAACCAAAATAAGTTTTAATACAGAATCATGGGATTTATCCAACAGTGACTTAGTAGTCTGAAAAAATTGAGATTTTTAAAACGTAATTACCTATCCCTATGACAACCATGCTCCAAGGCACATGGCATTCAAAAGCATTCCACACAAAGCAATATAAGAATATATGGTTTAGTACAGGGCAGTGTTCCTTTCCAAACACAACCTTCAGTATCAAGGACCACATATTCAAAATTAAAATTAATAGTAAATCATACCAGATCTAGTAAGCTTCCCACAAGTGAATTCAGTATAAAACAGATCACAGGATTGTCTATTAAGTAACTCAATGACTTAAGCCTCAAAATAGCCAATTTCACCTAAAACACAGTCCATGGCATAAATCCTAAGAATGATATTCATACAGCACTACTGTTTTATCCCACTGCCCAGTTTCCCGGTTAGGTTTACAAGAAAACTATCAGCATTTGCTATCAACACCTAAGTGTCACAGAACACTAACTACAATGCAGTCAATGTGCAGTTTTTTTCTCCTGAAAATAGTGTTTTGAATTCTAGGACTGTCAACCTTAGCTGATCTATAAAACTACAGGAAGAAAACTTAAATGAGTTAGTGGAACAGACACATGTTCATTTCTTGAGCACCTACTATATTCAGTTTCCTAGACAGCAACTTCCCACTTCTGTCTAGTCACAAGAATTACTTAGGAATCTGTCTTTTAAAATATGCTAAAATAGGAGTTCCCTATTGACCTAGTGAGTTAAGGATCTGGTTGTTGTCACTGCTGTGGCTCGGGTCACTGCTGTGACATGGGTTCGATCCCTGGCCCAGGAACTTCTGCATGCTGTGGGTATGACCCCCCCCAAAAAAAGATAATCACCCAGGGCCCAAACTTAAAAGAATGGGGTCTGCAGTGGAGACTGTAAATTGCATTTTTGACAAATGATCCAGAAGGTTCTTAGGATCCTTTTTAAGTTTTTTTTTTTTTTTGGCCATGCCTATAGCAGGTGGAAGTTCCTAAGCCAGGGATCAAAACCTGTGCCATAGCAGCAACCCAAGCCACTAGAGTGACAACTCTGGATCTTAACCCACTGTGCCACAAGGGAACTCTTTTATCCTTTTTAAGTAATTTTTAAATTTGAAAAACAGTCTTAAACACATGTTTGGGGAGTTCCCAATGTGGCACATGGGTTAAGAACCTGACCCAGCCTGGCACAGTGGGTTAAAGAATCCACTGTTGCTGCAGCTGCGGCAAAGGTCACAGCTGTGGCTCAGATTCAATCCCCGGCCTGGGAACTTCCACACGCCCCAGGTGCAGCCATAAGAAAGAAAGAAAAAAAAATCGCTAAAGACACATTTAATTCTCTCAATGTTCATATTCAATGTTTTCAAGACTGATTTTTCAGCCCCTCTCACCTGCAGGACATAGAGGTGTGAAAGCCTCGTCTGAACTGAACAAAACAGCAACAGGAATTGCCAATAACAGACAGATGGGCAGTCAGCCAGACAGCATTCAACTCTCACAGCTCTGGGCTCCATATAGCCCGGAGCATGCCTCTGGTAGGTTAATAATATTCCTTTTACAAAATGTGAAGCATTTGCCCAAAGCATACAATTCATCAGTGGTAGAACAGAAACTAGAGAGTCTATAGAAACAACCCTTCATAGCTCACCAAACATTCCGCCAATTTTAACAGGCTTCTGAAAGGCCCAGAAAGCGACGGATTTCAAAAGACGAAAAACAAGGCACCCTTTTAAACACCTGATGTGCGTGGCTGTGAAGGGAAGTGGCCTCACCGAAGGCCAGCCCGCCACGCAGCGACATGTAAATAGCCATGCACAAGGTCAAGAACAACATGATGAGGCAACCGGCCCTCCCAGAACACCCAGGAAGAATGAGGAAGCCGGGAAGCAGAAGTCTGTCTTGAGAACACAGCAAGTGTGTGGAAGAACGCTACTCTGTAAATTGGAACATCTGCTAAAAAGCTAACAACTTAATAAAGGCTTCAGGGAGGAGCACGTTGGCCAGTACAGTAGCTTTCCACCTCGGCTGCACAGTAAAACCCCCTGGGAACACCCTCATCTACCTTAAACGTCCTGATGTTTCTCAGACAGTAAATCAGAATCTCTGGGGAGCGGCACTCAGACAACAGTATTATTCACACAAACAGGTAAAGGTGGATTCTGTACCTCTTTCCAAGTGTCACAAAAGACGGGCCACTCGGAAGACAGAGTTTAAAAGGGAGCAAAGGAGGAATCTAGTGACGCACACAGTACTCCCGACCCACTTCTTGAAGTATGTGCTTTACAACATCCGCTGGAAGCCTGGGCTTCTGGATGTTTATCGGGTAATACAGCAAGTTCTCAGTGTCACAGTTTCTCTAATCCCGGTAACAACAAAGGAGCACACTTCACTCAGGACACCCAACAAAAGGCCACAAGAATATACTGGGGGCCCAGAGCCCCACTGTGGCTGAATCAAACAGCTTATGGTTGAAGAAACTCCGTTTCCAATCTTTTTTTCACTGTGTTTTAGATGCTGATGTATCAAGAAAAGGTTTTTAAGGGCTGGGAGGAGACAGGATAGAGCTCAGTGTTCACCTGTCTCCAAATGCTAGTTAAACATCTCTACCAAGAATTTCCCATCACTAAGGGCAAATCACCACTACCAGGGCATACAGGAATTATAAATTCCTCCCTCTAAGCTAATCCTATTAAGCTTCATTTAATAAACTGATAATGGAAACCAAGATTTGGGCCTCCAGCCAAACAATTTATATTATGTTAAATAAACAACATCCCCACCCTTCTCAAGGTTGTGCCAGCAGTTTCTTCAAAAAAAATGGGAGGGGGGCATCAACCAAAGTCAGGAGTTTTTATTCATAACACACATTATTAACATACAGTAGGAGTTCCCTGGTGGCCCACTGGTTAAGGACTCGGCATTGTCACCACTGTGGCTCAGGTTGGATCCCTGGCCCAAGAACTGCATGCCTCGGGCATGGCCGAAAACACATAAATAAATGAATAAACAATAACACACAATAGAGGAAAATAGGCTGCAAAGTGCTAATGGCTGTCTCCTTTGAGCAGTAGATCTTCCCTGTGGCTCACTCACTGAACAACAAACAGCTTTTGAATATCTAGTCTGTACCGGCCTCTTTGCTCAGGTACCTCGAGAGGACACATTTTAAGACAGTTCCATAGAAATAAAACTTGTCCACAGGTATCTGCCAGGCCCAGTGGGATGGGAGTGTTCCCAGAGGAGGATTTCCAGTGGTACTGTCTGCAGGTCAGAGAGGAGGAGGAGATGAATGCCACAAGCACGTACTTACTCTGGATGCTGTCCTACCCTTGCTCCGAGGATGCTGCACCAGCTGCAGTCACAAACCCACCTCTGACCGAGGCAAGTTTGGAGGGAGTGAGGACGTCGCTAGCCAGCAAACCCTTCTATGAATTCTAGATGCAACTTCTCTTCAGCTGGTCCCCCAAGGCTGCCTGCTTCCTGCCAGGAAACACTCAACACAGATTCGTCTTCGGGAGGCAGACAGGTTGCTGGTTCTCACCAGGCACTGATGCAGCAGAGGGAGAGGCACTTCCTTCCCAGGTACGCACGGTCCCCTCCCCCAACACAAACACAGTGCTAAGAATGAAAGGGAAGTAACTGCCTTTGCAACTCTGACAGTCACCTGACGAGATGACACTGACATTGCTTTTGCCCAACAGCATCTCCCGCAAAGTAGAAGCAGGAAGACTACAAGAATTCTTACTAAAATTAGTCCATTTTATTGGAAGGCCTAGTCTATTGGTAGGCTCTCAGGAACTGGGCCATCTAAAGAGCTGTAGGAGTTCCCTTCGTGGCTCAGTGGTTAACGAATCCGACTAAGAACCATGAGGTTGCGGGTTCGATCCCTGGCCTTGCTCAGTGGGTTAAGGATCCGGCGTTGCCGTGAGCTGTGGTGTAGGTTGCAGACACGGCTCGGATCCCGCGTTGCTGTGGCTGTGGTGTAGGCCGGCGGCTACAGCTCCTGTTAGACCCCTAGCCTGGGAACCTCCATATGCCGCGGGTGCGGCTCCAGATAAAGGCGAAAAGAGAAAAAAAAAAAAAAAATTACGTGTAAAATAAATAAATAAATAAAATCAAGAGCTGTAGACAGAGGTTAGCTGTCTAGACCCATGGTCCCTAGGCTTTTTAGTTTACAGACCACTTCAAAATAGCAAAACTGCCTGGAGGCCCCGTGGACACCAAAATCCTAGGATGCTCAAATCCCTGAAATAAAATGACATCGTACAATGAACACCATCAGCCCTCCATAACCATGGTCTCTGCATGTGGAAACTACTCATGATCCATTAAAACATTAGAGGAAAAAATGGCCAAGGAAGTTCTGAAGAGTTCTGCAAAGTTCTGGAGCCTAGAAGAGAATTTATATATGAGTACTGAAAACATGCATACACAAAAACTTGTACAAGAATGTTTGCAGCAGCATTATTTATAACGGCCCCAACATACATCAACTGATGGATGAATATGCAAAATGAGGTTATATATCCATACAACGGAATGTTACTCAGCCATTAAAAGGAATGGATTTGACACCTGCTACAACCTGGATAAACCCTGAAAACATTAAGCTAAGCTAAAGAAGCCAGACACAAGGAAGAAGGGAAGGGTAATGGGGAGTGACTGGTAATGTGCAAAGTGTTTGTGGGTGGGGGCAGTGGTAAAAATGTTTGAGTTAGAGAGAGGTGATGGTTTGCGCAGTTCTGCCGGCATACTAAAACTGTGGATTGGTAAACTTTAAAAGGATAAATTTTACAGTTGTCAGTTATAACGCAATTTCTTTAAAAGCACAAATTTTATGGTATGTGAATTATATCCCAATAAAGTTATTTAAAAAAAAAAGGACAAAGGACAAAGACAGACCAAGAGAGAATGCCAAATAAAAGGAAACTAAAAGGATACATACAGGACAGGTAAATGCCATATCCAATCCTACTGGGTCCCATAAAACTACTATGAGGTACCACCTCACACCTGTCAGAATGGCCATCATTAATAAACCCACAAATAACAAATGCTGGAGAGGGTGTGGAGAAAAAGGAAACCCTCCTGCACTGTTGGTGGGAATGTAATTTGGTACAACCACTATGGAAAACCATATGGGGGTACCTTAGAAAACCAAATATAGAACTACCATATGACTCAGCAATCCCACTCTTGGGCATATATCTAGACAAAATTTACCTTGAAAAAGATACATGTACCTGTACATTCATCGTAGCACTAGTCACAATAGCCAAGACATGGAAACAACCTAAGTGTCCACTGACAGATGAATGGATTAAGACAATGTGGCACATACACACAATGGAATACTATTCAGCCATAAGAAAGAACAAAATAATACCATTTGCAACAACATGGATGGAACTAGAGACTCTCATAGTAAGCGAAGTCAGAAAAAGAAAGACAAATACCATCTGATATCACATATCTGGAATCTAATATATGGCACAAATGAATCTTTCCACAGAAAAGAAAAGCATGGACTTGGAGAACGGTCTTGTGGTTGCTGGGGGAGGGGGAGGGAGTGGGATGGACCGGGAGTCTAGGGTTAATATATGCAAACTGATGCATGTGAAGTAGATAAGCAATGAGATCTTGTACAGGGAGCTATATCCAGTCACTTATGACAGAACATGATGGAGGATAATGTGAGAAAAAGAATGTATATATACATGTATGACTGGGTCACTTTGCTGTACAGTAGAAATTGACAGAACTATAAATCAACTGTAACGGAAAAAATTAAAAAATCATAAAATAAAAAAATTATCAGAAGATCTAAACGGGAGTTCCCACTGCAAAGCAGTGGGTTAAGAATCCAACTCTAGTGGCTTGGGTCAGCAGAGTTGTGGGTTTGATCCCCAGCCCTGCACAGTGGGTTAAAGATCCAGCACTGCAGCAGCTGTGGTGTAGGATGCAACTGGCTCAGAACGGATCCCTGGCGTGGGAACTTCCATATGCTGCAGGTGCGCCAATAAAATAAATTTTTTTAAAGATGTATATAAGGTATTTCTCCAAAGAAGACATACAAATGGCCAAAAAAAGAAAAAAGAAAAAGATGTTCAACATCACTATTTATTAAAGAAATGCAAATCAACACTACAATGAGGTTATCAACTCACACTACTCAGAATGCCCATCATCAAAAATTCTATAAACAGGAGCTCCCAATGTGGCACAACAGGATCAGTAGCATCTTGGGAGTCTTTGGGATATGGGTTCAATCCCTAACTAGCACAATGGGTCAGGGATCTGGTGTTGCCACACCTATGGCTTAGGTTGTGACTGTGGCTCCAATCTGATCCCCAGCCTGGGGAGCTCCGTATGCCAAAAATGAAAAGAAAAAAAAAAAGTCTATAAACAGTAAATGCTGACGAGAGTGTGGAGAAAAGGGAACCCTCTTATACTGTCGGTGGGAATGTAGGTTGGTGCCACTACTGTGGAGAGCAGTGCAGAGGTTCCTTAAAAATCTCAATACAGAGCTACCATATGATCTAGCAATCCCGCTTCTGGGCATATAACCAAAGAAAACCATAATCTGAAGACACATTCACCCCAGTCAGTGTACACTGTAGCACTATTTATAATAACCAAGACCTGGAAGCAACCTAAATGTCCATCGACAGAGGAATGGATAAAGAAAATGAGGCACAAATAACATGTAGAGAAAAAAAAAAACAAGAAGATGAGGCACATATGTGCAATGACCATTACTCAGTCACAAAAATAAAATAATGCCATTTGCAGCAACATGGATGGATTACCAATATTAAATGAAATCAACGACAAATATATCACTTATATGTGGACTCTATAAAAATGCTACAAAAGAACTTATTTATAAAACAGAAACAAATTCACAGATTTCAAAATCAAACTTAAGAGTTACCAAAAGGGAAATCGTGGGTGGGGGCTGGGGAAGGATAAACTGGGAGGATGGGACTGGCACATACACACTACTATGTACAGAACAGGTAACAAGGACCTACCACACAGCACAGGGAGGTCTACTCAACATTCTGTAAAAACCTACATGGGAACAAAGAACAGATATGTGTGCATGTATAAATGATTTACTTCGCCGAAAACCTGAAGCTAATACAACACTAAATAAACTATACCCCAATAATTTGTTTTTAAATTGAATACCTTAAGCAAGAGAGAGCAAACGATAAAGGGAGCAAACTGTTAATAGTAGGGACTGATCTTTTACCTTCTCAGGAAATGCAAACTTATTTCCAAACAAAAAGGTTGAAATAACTCATACATATTATAAAATCTAAAATTTCTACTTTCAATAAATTATCCTATATAAATATTAATCAAGTATATTTTATGTGAAACATCATTCACTGAAACATGTTTGTAAATATAAAGAGTCGAAAACCGAGGAGCTCACGTCGTGGTGCAGCAGAAACAAATCTGACTAGGAACCATGAGATTGCGGGTTCGATCCCCGGCCTCGCTCAGTGAGTTAAAGATCCGGCGTTGCCGTGAGCTGTGGTGTAGGTTGCAGATGCGGCTCAGATCCTGTGTTGCTGTGGCTGTGGTGCAGGCCAGCAGTTGCAGCTCCCATTCGACCCCCTAGCCTGGGAGCCTCCCGCATGCTGCAGGTGTGGCACTAAAAAAAAAAAAGTCGAAAACAATCTCAATGTCAATGGATGATAGATTGCCTAAATATACTATTTTATCAATGTAGTGTTATTCCATATGGCTCTAAAAAAAAAGATGTCTATCTATATGTAGTGATACAGAATGCTTCCCAAACATACATATTCTTTCGTGAAGAAAAAAACAAACAGGGATACAGGACCGATGGGTTTACCCCAGCAACAAAAGCAATAAAAATAATTAAAAACTTAATCAAAAAACTCAAGAAGCCTAAGCATTGTCTTGATTCAAGTAGGGAAGAATTTAAGCCTGTTCTCTATACTTATTTATGGAGCTAGTTATTTGTATCTGTAGATACAAATAATTTTCTCTCTTACGACACTGATATTATGAACTTTGCTAATTAAAAAAAAAAAACCAACACAATCTTGGATGCCATTCACTCCCATGGTTAAATCGAAAGATTTCTTTTAATAAACTGTTTCACTCAGATATAACATATAATTCAAAAAGCATACAAATCACAGATACACAAAGAACTTTTAAAAAGTTAACAAATTCATGGAACTACCATCCTGATGAAGTAAGAGACGACACCAGGAGTCAACCTCACGTACCTTCCCATCAAACTCCCTCCCTAAAGGGGACCGCTCTCCTCACTTCTTACCCATATATTAGTTCTGCTTGTTTTTGAACTCTTTTGTGTCTGAACTCTTTAATTAGCATTATATTTGAGGGCATGCTATTGGAAATAGCATCGGTTTTTTCCTGTTGGCTGCTCTACGGTATTTCTCCATTCTTCTACTGATAGACCATTTGGGTTGTTTCCAGTTTGGAGTTACTATGAATTATGCTATGAACGTTCTTGGACTTGCATTTTAACAAACATAAGCACGTGCTGGATTTGCTGGGTCAGAGTCATGACTAGCGCTCACACAGCTTTAATATAATACTATCCGTTTTCCAAAGCAGTGGTGCTAATTTACAATCCCACCATCAGTGCTTCAGAGTGCCAGCTGTGCTACATCCTGGCACACACTTGATATTTTCAACTTTTTTTTTTTTGGTTGTTATTTGGGTGTTTTAAAATTTTAACTATCCTGGTCCATGGGTAGTGGTAATTCACTAGAGTTTTATCTAGCATTCTTTGAGGACTATTGTATTGAACATCTCCAGAGGCTACTTTAACCTCCTGTATTTAGATCTACAATTGACCTGGAATTTATTTTTGTGTATGATGTGAGGTAGGGGTCAAAATTATGAAGACACAACTGACCCAGAATCATTCATTGAAAATATTTTTCTTTCTACACTGCTGTGGAATTCTATCTGAATCATAAATTAAGTGTGCGCTTTTAAATATATATATATATACACATATATGAACTTATATACATAACTTACACATTTATACATATAAATTGCGAGTCTTTTCTAAACTCTGTTCTATTCCATTGATCTAGTTGTTTATTCTACAATGCATACCCAATAGTCCTGCAATTTTGTTTTCTTCAATATTATTACTTTGACTACTCTTGCCATCTGTGTTTCCACATAAATTTTATTTTCAATTTTATGACTGTACCTGCAGCATATGCAAGTTCCCATGCCAGAGGTCGAATCAGAACTGCAGCTGTGGTCTATGCCACAGCAACATGTGATATGAGTCACATCTGCAACCTACATCACAGTTTAGGGGAACGCCAAAGACTTAAGGCACTGAGTGAGGCCAGGGATCAAACCTGCGTCCTCACAGAGACCAACTTAGGTCCTTAACCCGCTAAGCTACAAAGAGAACTGTGTGTGTATAAAGATTTTAGATGGCTTTCGTTAGATTTATCAGTCCTAGATATTTGATGTTTTTTGATGCTATTATACGTGTCATCTTTCTTAAAAATTTCATTTCCTGGTTATTACTGCTATATAGAAATACAGATTTTGTATACTGACCTGATATTTAAACTAATTTTTTTTTTAGTGGCACATCTGCAGCATATGAAGTTTCCCAGGCTGGGGGTCAAATCGGAGCTGTAGCCACTGGCCTATGCCACAACCACAGCAACAGTGGATTTGAGCCACATCTGCAGACCTACACCATGGCACATAGCAACGCCAGATCCTTAACCCACTGAGCAAAGCCAGGGATCAAACCTGTGTCCTCGTGGATGCCAGTCAGATTCGTTAACCACTTGAGCGACGATAGGAACTCCTAAACTTATTTTTTAAAAACATTTTTAATTTATAAAACTCTTGGGTTTTGGTACACAACTCTATGAGTTCTGATCAAACGTGTAATGTAGCTACCACCACAACCAAGACAGAACTTCTATCACCCCAGAAATTTTCTCTGTGCCACTCCTTTGCAATCAACACCTTCCCCCTACCCTCCAACCCTGGCAACCACTGACCTGTTCTCCACAGCTAAAGTTTTGCCTTTTCTAAAATATGACTTAAATTGAATCATACACTGTATCACCTCTCGACAGTGGCTTCTATTCAACCTACTGCCTTTAAGATTCATGCATGTGGGAGTTCCCATCGTGGCTCAGCAGTTACTAAACCCAACTAGCATCCACAAGGATGCGGGTTCGATTCCTGGCCTTGCTCAGTGGGTTAAGGATCCAGCGTTGCCATGAGCTGTGGTGTAGGTGGCAGATGAGGCTCAGATCTGCCGTTGCTGCGGCTGTGGCATAGGCCGGCAGCTACAGCTCCGATTAGACCCCTAGCCTGAGAACCTCCATATGCCACAGGTGTGGCCCTAAAAAGACCAAAAAAAAAAAAAAAAACTCATGCATGTTGTTGCATTTATCAATGGTTTGCCTGTAGGGACATACCACCACTTCCTCTTGTATCTTCATTCACCAATTGCAGGACATTTGCGTTCTCTATAGTTTTGAGTGATTATTCATAAACCTGCACAAACATCTGAATACAGGTATTTGTATGAACCTAAATTTTCATTTTTCTTAATACTCCAGAGTATGACTTATGAGTCATATGGTAAATGTACTTTCAACCATATAAGAAACTGAACTGGTTTCCAAAACAGTTGTACTATTTTTCACTCCCACCAGCCAATATAAGAAAGTTCCATTTGCTCTGCATCCTCACCAGAACTTGGTTTCATGTTTAGGAAGTCACTGTGCTTATTTGTTAGGAGCTTATCTTTTTTTTTTTTTTTTATCATGAACAGATACTAGATTTTGACAGTTTGTCTGAATATGAAATAGTCACATGAGTTTTCTACTCTTTTACAGTTAATGGGATGAACGCTACTAACTGATTTTGAACACTATCAGAAACATTTTTGGAGTTCCTATTGTGGCTCAGCGGTTAACAAACCTGACTAGTATCCTTGAGGACTAGGGGTAAATCCCTGGCCTCACTCCGCGGGTTAAGGATCCGGCGTTGCCATGAACTGTGAGGTATGTCACAGACACGGCTTGGATTTGGCGTTGCTGTGGCTGTGGTGTAGGCCGGTGGCTGCAGCTCCAATTCAACTCCTAGACCTGGGAACTTCCATATGCTGCAGGTACAGCCCTAAAAAAAGAAAAAAAAATTTACTCATATAGTTATTTCATTAGAAAAGCTTGCTTACTTATTACACAAATCATGATCAAACCTAATTACTAAAAGATAAAAAGGTACACAGATAAATGAAGTCTAATGATACGCTAAACACAACCACCTAATCAAAACTATGATCCTGGGAGTTCCCGTCATGGCGCAGTGGTTAACGAATCCGACTAGGAACCATGAGGTTGCGGGTTCGATCCCTGCCCTTGCTCAGTGGGTTAACGATCCGGCATTGCCGTGAGCTGTGGTGTAGGTTGCAGACGCGGCTCGGATCCTGCGTTGCTGTGGCTGTGGTGTAGGCCAGTGGCTACAGCTCCGATTAGACCCCTAGCCTGGGAACCTCCACATGCCGCAGGTGCGGCCCTAAAATGACAAAAGGCAAAAAAAAAAAAAAACCAAGATCCTGGAGTTTCCCTGTGAGGCAGTGGGTTAATGATCTGGCGTTGTCACTGAACTGAGTCAGAGTGCTGCCATGGATCAGGTTTGATCCCTGGCCCAGGGACTTCCGCATGCTGAGGGTGTGGGGAAAAAAAATTATGATCCTAACAAGGACTTACTGTATACCACAGGGAACGATATTCAGTATCTTTAATAACCTATAATGGTAAAGAATCTGGAAAAGTATATATAAATATATATATAACTGAATCACTTTGCTGTACACCTGAAACTAGCACATTGTAAATTAACTATACTTCAATTTTTTTTTTTTTGCTTTTTTTAGGGCCACACATGCAGCATATGGAAGTTCCCAGGCTTGGGGAACTGCAGCTGCCGGCCTACACCATAGCCACAGCCACGCCAAATCTGAGCCATGTCTGGGACCTACAACCACAGCTCCCGGCAATGCTGGATCCTTAACCCACTACCTCATGGTTACTAGTCGGATTCATTTCCACTGTGCCAAAATGGGAACTCCTGTTTTTTAATTACTACCAAAACATCACTATGAAAGCCATGGACAGGGAATAAACCAAATCAGTTGGGTAATATTTCTGTAAATCTAGCATTTAACACAAAAAATATAGCTAGTCTTACAGAAGAATAAGAAGTCACTGATTTTGGACTAGTTCTGTTTGCTCTGTGTATTTAAAATAACAAATACACTGTCCACTGAACTTTGGAGTCTATTTCCTCATGGCCATGAGGTTTTAAAAAACAACAACCGCTGTATACCTCCAGGGCAAAGTACAAGCTCCAGTTCTATGCCAGATACCCGCTGAACGACGTGTGCGAGGCAGCAGCTACAGAACTGACCTCTAGGCCTGGGATCTGAAGGTGACACTCCACCATCAAGAGCCAGACGAGGAAGATTAAAAGCAAGCAAACCAAAGATCCATCCAATGGAACTTGGCTGGAGCACTTCTCACTAGCCGTCCACAAAGACTTCTTAGTCTAGGAAACAGGTATTACTGAAGGTCCAAGGAAATTTTTGGTGCCAGAGGTCAGTGGGAAAAAGGCAATACTCTAAACTCAGTATTTTAGAGCTGGAAGATACCTCAGTTAATCATCTTTTCCATCCACCTGGTTTTACAGGTAACAAGGAGGGGTGGGGCAAGGAAGAAGAGGAGAAATCGGAATCTTCAAACCCTCTCTGGGAGTATAAAGCGCTCAGTCACACAAGCTATACAGATAATGGCTAGAGATGCAGGAGGTGACTTTGCAGCGACTATATTCTGCTCGCTCCATTTCTGTATCCCTGCACGACATCACACCTGACCTGTGAGCAGTTCTACGTGGCTAATTCTTTTTATTTATTTTTTTTATTTTTATTTTTTGTCTTTTCTAGGGCCGCACCCGGGGCGCATGGAGGTTCCCAACCTAGGGGTCTAATCGGAACTGTAGCCACCGGTTTGGCCACAGTCACAGCAATGCGGGATCCGAGACGCATTTGAAACCTACACCACAGCTCACGGAAACGCCGGATCCTTAACCCACTGAGCGATACCAGGGATCGAACCCGCAACCTCATGGTTCCTAGTCAGATTCGTTTCTGCTGAGCCACAATGGGAACTCCTTTTTTATTTTTACTTTTAATCTTATTTTGTATTTTTATGGCCATACCTGCAGCCTATGGAAGTTCCCAGCCCAGGGATGGAATTCGAGCTGCGGGTGTGACTATGCTGGCTCCTTTAAACCTGATAATTCTTTTTAAGAAAAAAGGGACTCTTACAAGTCAACAATAAAAAATTAAATAACTGATCAAAAATGGGCAAAAGGGCAGCAGTCAACGAATCCAACTAGGAAGCATGAGGTTGTAGGTTTGATCCCTGGCCTTGCTCAGTGGGTTAAGGATCCAGTGTTGCCATGAGCTGTGGTGTAGGTCGCAGATGCAGCTCAGATCCCGCGTTGCTGTGGCTGTGGCGTCAGCCGGCAGCTACAGCTCCGATTAGACTCCTAGCCTGGGAACCTCCACATGCCATGGGTGTGGCCCTAAAATGACAGAAAGGTTAAAAAAAAAAAAAAAACGGGCAGGGGACTTAAACAGATATTTCTCCAAATATGATACACAAAAGGCCAATAAGCAAGTGAAAAGATTTGCATCCTTACTAATCATCAGAAAAACACAAATCAGAAACACAATGAGGTATTTAAAAAAAAAAATTAAAACTAGAAAATAACAAGTGTTGCCAAGGATATGGAGAAATTAGAACCTTTGCGCTCTGTTGGTGGGATTGCAAAAGGCAACAAGTGCTGTACAAAATGGTATGGCGGTTCTTCAAAAAATTAAAAATAGAACTATCATATAATCCAGGTTTTCCACTTCTGGGTATTTATCCAATAGAATTGAAAGCAGGGTCTCCTACAGACAGTTGTACATTCATGTTAACAGCAGCATTACTCACTATAGCCAAAAGCAACCCAAGTGTCTATCAACAGGTGAATAAACAAGATGTGATTATACATACAATTATCCAGCTTTGGAGTTCCCATCGTGGCTCAGTGAGTTAACGAATCCAACTAGGAACCATGAGGTTGCGGGTTCGATCCCTGGCCTTGCTCAGTGAGTTAACGATCCGGAGTTGCCGTGAGCTATGGTGTAGGTTGCAGACACGGCTCGGATCTGACGTTGCTGCAGTTCTGGCGTAGGCTGGCAGCTACAGCTCTGATTAGACCCCTAAGCCTGGGAACCTCCATATGCCGCGAATGTGGCCCTAGAAAAGGCAAAAAGACAAAAAAAAAAAAAAAAAAAAAAAATATATATATATATATATTATTCAGCTTTAAAAAAGTAAGGGAGGCGTTCCCATCATGGCTCAGCAGAAAACGAATCTGACTAGTATCTGTGAGGACGCAGGTTCGATCCCTAGCCTGGCTCAGGGGGTTAATGATCTGGCGTTGCCATGAGTTGTGCTGTGTAGGTTGCAGACGTGGCTCGGATCTGGCATTGCTGAGGCTGTGGCGTAAGCCAAAGGCTACAGTTCCAATTTGAACCCTAGCCTGGGAATCGCCATAGGGTGCAGTCCTAAAAAGACCAAAAAAAAATAACAAAATAAAAGGAAGGGAATCCTGTCCCATGTTACAACATGGAGGAACCTCAAGGACATTATGCTAAGTAAAATCAGTCACAAAAAGATAAACGCTGTATGACCTCACTTACACAAGGTATCTAAAACAGTCATTCATAGAACAGAATGCAGAATGGTGGTTACCAGAGGCTGGGGTGGGGAAGGGGATATCTGCTGTTTAACAAGTACAGTTTCAGATTTGTAAGATGTCAAAAGTTCTAAAGATCTGTTTCACAACGACGTGAATACACTTAACACCACCAAACTGTACACTTAAAAATGGTTATGATGATAAATTTTACGTTGTTTTTAACCACACTTTAAAAAAAAAAGCAAGTGGCGATAGAACTCTTTTTTCTGTGTCTCTCCCAACCTTTCAAACCCTAAAGGGCCAAGAAATTCCCCAGGACACTATCTTCTTTCCCCCAAACTAGCCCACAGCAAGAGATAGCGAGTGAGAAGGGGAGATGGCCAGCAGAGGATTGCCACGGCTGACCTCCACTTTCCACTGTGACTTTGTCCTTCAGCCCAGTGGAGACTTGTGTGCTGGACCTGAAGAACGCTGAGGAGCCAGAATAATGAGTCATTCATGTGATTTGTTTAAACCATGAAGAGTAGATAATCAAAGAGATGCTGGCCACAAGTATGAATTCCTTACTAGAGTTCCCAGTTGTAGCTCAGCAGTAATGAACCTGACTAATATCCATGAGGATGCAGGTTCAATTCCTCGCCTAGCTCAGTAGGTTAAGGATCCGGCATTGTCGTGAGCTGTGGTATAAGTCACAGATGCGGCTCGGATCCCACATTGCTGTGGCTGTGGCATAGGCCAGCAGCTGCAGCTCCAATCAGACCCCTAGCCTGGGAACTTCCATAGGCTGCGGGTGCGGCCCTAAAAAGAGAAAAAAAAAATCAGCCACTCAGTAATATTTGTTCATGCGACAACCACTGGCAAAAAGAATGGAAGTTTTGGCCAGAAAAAAAACGCCTACCAAACTAAGGAGGTGAAAGTGCTTATTTTAAGAAATGAATGAAGGTCATTTGAATAATAAAGATCTCCACTGATTTCATAATAACTTACATTAAGAACTTATATAA
>PVHT021183648.1:7047000-7061178 GCA_004024745.2 Catagonus wagneri
AAGAACTTATATAAAACTACTTTTTCCTGGAAAGTGGGTACCATCCTGCCTAACATTTGATACTTGGAAATCCCCACCACCGCCAAATATTGTATGGCTTTAAACTAACATCACATTAATTAGATTCTATAATGAGGTGGACACTGGCAGCATCTAAGATCCTGTCACACAGGTCATTTCTTTGCCGGAAAAAATTGCTGGGGTTTGTTTTTCAGTTGGGACCATATTCGAGAAGGGGCTTTCCACTGTACATGATTTTTATCGTTGGCTATAAACCCAAGAATCTATAAAATCAGGTTTCCTGAATATTTACATTAACAAGGCTCTCAGTCACTCACATAATGAAAAATGAAAACAATTGCTTTAATTACATAGTTAAAAGGGCTTCAGTAGAAGGGAAAGTTTCTGATATTTGGATATTCTATGGTAATGAAATTAGACGCTGCCCCTAAGCTGTTTAAAGCAGCCGTTAAACATGTATATACACACCCACTTTCTTCTTAAAAATACATTCCAAGTTGCAGATGCCTTTTGGCCCGTTTAAATGCCATAGTTAAAAATGTTTATCTCCAGCATCTTGCTATACTGATAAACCACAATAAACTGCATTGGGAACCTTCTAAAAGATTTTTGTTGAGTAGAAAATTAATACTTTTTAGGTTAACATCTAATAGCCTCTTTTACAAGCAGTGTAATTGTCCTGTAATTTGTCAGAGTTGGGAATATGGTTTTCTGTTCACCATATATATTCAAGGCCATATATCTTGACAGAATTCTATATGAGGAGCGAGATCAGAACCCTCTCCGAAACACAAGCAGAATCCCATTTCAAGACTTTTGAAGTATCAGAGGTTGTGCTACAACTACAACAAGTCTAGTTGCTACAATGCATGCAGGGAATCACCTTCTTTTAGCTGTCCTTCAGTTTTATCTAAGGCAAATAAGCAGTGCAAACACTATTACAAATAAGAATAAACACGCGATCAGCAAAAGGGGGTGCTCCACCAGACTTTAACTAATAGCACTTAAAATGCCTCCTCTGCTGGGACAGGTGGCATTTTCTTAGAACAAGGTGCTGAGGCTGTTTTGATTATAGATTATTGTGTATGTTCCCCTATTAAAATAAAAATGCCATTCGTTTTCCACTTTTAATGGAAAAATGGGGCATAAGTATTATTCAACTGCCAAAAAGCCAAAATCTAACTTCAGCTTTAACCTTCTAAATCAAGATCTTTATTAGAGATATTTATTGCCCAGCTATCAAGATGACTATATAATACCACCTCTCTAGTCCTGTCTACTTTTTTGATTAAAAAAAAAAAAAAGATGTTAGAGTTCCCACTGTGGAACAAAGAGTTAAGAATCTGACTACAGCAGCTTGGGTCATTGCAGAAGTGCAGGTTCAATCCCCACCCCAGGTTAAGGACCTGGTACTGCCTCAGCTGCAGCGTAGGTTGCAGCTGTGGATTGGATTCAATCCCTGGCCTAAGAACTTCCATATGCTGCAGGTGTGGTCATAAAATAAAATTTAAAAAAATGTGAAATGGTCAAAAAAGGAAGAAAAGAAGGGACAAGTTTTTGAACCAGAAGGTACTTCACGGGTTATCTAATACAACATTCTTATTTCACAGTTGAGGAAGTTGAGACCTAACTGTCTCTAAATTAGCTCTACAACTAATTGGGAAACAGGTCTTTGTAATTTTCCACTAAAATAAGAAAGAAAAGGGAACACGTAAGAAAGAAGGAAACACATAAAATAGTCTCTGGATCAGAGGAGAGCCTGTAGCAAGCTACTTAATACTCTTAGTGTTTCCTCTCTGCACATTTGTGAGAGACACACACAGCCAGCCACCCCAGACATTTCTTCCCCTCCTGCTGACAGAGGCCCAGTTGGTCCTGGGTGGCCAGCAACATGCCTAAGCCTAGGAAATGCTACATGATGGGCGCTACACCAGCCCTGGGACCCCTTCCCCTGGGCCAGATGCTCATTTGCCCAGTATCTCCTGCGAAGGGGGGCAGTCTTGAGAACCCATTCAAGCAAATGAGAACTTCAAAGAAAACTGGATGGAAGCTTCGGTGGAAGATTTTGTTCTCTGTCGGGGAAACAAAGGAGCAGCGATAACTTGTTCTGTCTACTTCCTCCTCCTTGCCTGGAAAAGGGATGTGATACCTAGAGCTGAGGCAACCGTTTTGTGACCTGATGGCAATAAGTGAACATGCAAAAGATGGCAGAAAACCTGGGGCCCTGAGAACACTGTTGAGCAGCTGAACCATTTGAGACCTGCAACCTCTGAACTGCATTAATAATGAATAGCTTATGTTTAAGCCTCCACTTATAGCTTTCTGTTAACTACAGCTGAAAGCAGTACTAAATTTTTTAAAATATTTCTGTGTCCTGCTACGATTTTTCTGCCCAATCCCTCTCATTACAAACATTTATTCTGCTTTTACTCATGCAACTAAAAAGTGACAGTATTATATTTCTCCTGCATAGGTAATAGAGACCAATTTAATTACTTTATAGTTACAGTACCTCAACTATCTGACCCTATTAAAATAAACGTCATCAGTAGACAAAACATAAGGGAAAAAAACATGACTTAGAATCGTGTCTGTTCTTGATTACAATGACTTTTGATCCTTCCTTCTCCCATCTCAAATCCTTTTTGGGAGTACCACATAAACAACAAACTGGTAAATGATCTCTCTCTCTGGACTATTCGCTTCTATCTCCTTTAATCATAACTGCCTGTTAGAAAAAACAAAATACTAAAATTTTGTTCTTGAATTTGCAGCCCCAAACCTGGCCCAGGCAATATTTTCACTTACTGATGCTATGTAACCAAAGCTTAGAGACTTAACTAGCACTACAGCAAATTCTTGGCATGGCTGTTTTCTTCTGCGCAGGTTATAATAATAGAATTTGAATACTGGTATTACATTAAAAGAGTACCCAGTACAGTCATTTCAGTAGTTAATTCCAACTGTGTTTGGATGGAAATCTTTCAAATATATGTTCACCTTCATGACTCCAGTTGCATCCACCTTTGGACATCCCTGAACCCCATCCGTCCTATGTCCAGCATATGGGAGGACTCAGTTTACCCCAAGCTCGTCCTCTGCCCCCCAATGCTCATTTCCACTCCCTGGCCACAGCCCACTTTTGCCTAGAGCAGCTCCCACGATCACGTCTCCTCCATTCCCAGCCTCCCTGGGTGGGAGCAAAGAACAACAGCTACGAACGTCTGTTCTCTGAAGTGTGTTGCCATCCCTCCTTTGCTGTCATTCAAGGAAAAAAGACCGAGTACCCTGATTTTGAGCACAGGCATAAACGGTTACGGATGAATACACACACACACACACAAATGATATATGTGGGCCCAGTGCCTTTTTAGCTTAAAAAAACATAGAACACGTGCTCGTTTCCTGTTAAGCTGGAAAGCACTTTTACAGACTCCTCCCTTCTGTCTACCTTTATGCAGCAGTCTCTGAGATTACACGACCTTCCACCATCACCATCTCCGGATCATGTGGCTCATCTCAAACGCTAGGGTATTTCCTTCTACCTGACGAATCAATCAGCTAAGATGGAAACATTACTTTATTGATGCGGATGTCTATGTTAGCCTGCTCTAAAAATATGTTAGGACACAGCACCAACTTATATCAGCATTTTCCTTTTTTTCTTTTTCAGGGCCGCAGGTGTGGCATATGAAGTTCTCAGACTAGGGGTCGAATCAGAGCTGCAGCTGCCAGCCTATGCCACAGCCACAGCCACACCAGATCCGAGCAGCATCTGCAACCTACACTGCAGCTTAAGGCAACTCCTGATCCTCTGCAACCTGCACTGCAGCTTAAGGCAATGTGGGATCCTGAACTCACTGAGCAGGTACAGGGATTGAACCCACATCCTCATACTAGTTGGGTTCGTTGCCGTTAAGCCACAACAGGAACTCTCATATCAGCACTTTCCGAGTGTAATCCAGAGACCCCTGGGGGGGAGTCCGAGAGCTTTTTGGGGGATCTACAATGTCAAAACAATTTTTAGTAATGCCAAAATGTTATGTGCCTTCTTAATGGTGAATCCATGCTATGTGACGCATGCTTGTATAATCTTGAATTTAGAACGCTCTGAGATGGCAAGTTTAAGGTATAAATATGCGTGTTTCCAGAAATTAACTCAGTGTGTTTTCAGTACCTATATGTTCCTAGCAGTAGTAATCTTTGGTTATATCTGCTATAATCTCCACCACCTCATTATCATCCAATGACTTCATCGTGGGTTTAAAGAAAAAGAAATTGTTTTTAAACACTGACATGATGAGTCATAGAAGCAAAAGACCGTTTCCGAATTAGAAATGAAAAGGCAGAGTTCCCGCCGTGGCGCAGTGGTTAACGAATCCGACTGGGAACCATGAGGTTGGTGGGTTCGATCCCTGCCCTTGCTCAGTGGGTTAACGATCCGGTGTTGCCGTGAGCTGTGGTGTAGGTTGCAGACGCGGCTCGGATCCTGCGTTGCTGTGGCTGCGGCGCAGGCCAGTGGCTACAGCTCCGATTAGACCCCTAGCCTGGGAACCTCCACATGCCGCGGGTGCGGCCATAAAAAAATGACAAAAGGCAAAAAAAAAAAAAAAAAGAAATGAAAAGGCCACAGAAACATCATGCAACATAAATTATCAGAAGGCACCAGCTGGAGCAGCACACAAGATAGCTGAGGAACTAATAAACCTCTGCATGGCTTGCACTACTGAATATCTGCTGGATGAAAAGTCATTAAGAGGAATCACAGCAATGCCACTTACCAATGATGCGGTAACTCATTGCATCAAATCGTAATATCTACAAGTTCTTACCTCACCTAAAGGACTGCAGTTTTGCTTTATAAGCGGGCAGATCTGCAGACGTGTGGACTTACTGTTTTGTTTTTATTATTTCAGTATCCACACCAACTAATCATCGAAGGTCTTCTTTTATGCCAGTGCTTGACAACAAATACAAATGCTGCTGAATTACTGAAAGTATTAAATAACTTTGGGGCCATTCCCTTCATGGCTCAATGGTTAATGAACCTGACTAGGATCCGTGAGGATGGGAGTTCGATCCCTGGCCTCGCTCAGTGGGTTAAGGATCTAGGGATGCCATGAGCTGTGGTGTAGGTCGCAGATGCGGCTCAAATCCTGCATTGCTGAATTTTTGAATCTCATGATTTATCCTGAAACAACCATGATCAGATCTGCTCTACTGGTACAAAAGCAATGGGGGGGCAAAACTGCTAACATTTTAGCATGAATCAAGGCCGGGGTATAAAACTACACTAGTGCAAATTATACCCTTCACTGGCTTTCAATCATTTCTCAAAAGCCAGCTTCGATTAACAATGACCTTGATAAAACAATAAAAGTTACTAACTTTATTAAATCTCATTCTTGCGAACTTGGTCTTTTTAATAATCTGTGGGATGAAATGGGAGATACACAAAAAGCATTTCTGCGTATCTAATACAACAGCTGTCTTGAGGAAAAGCATTTATGCAACAGAGTTGTGAGCTCAGCTACATACTTTTTCCATAGAATACCATTCCCGCTAAAAGAATGACTGGCACATAATTTATAGTTATTCAGACTTAGGTACTTGGCAGACACTTTCTCTAAAATAAAGTGTGAGCCTGACACTTCAAGGAAAAAACTGACAGTATCTGTTGATGACAAAATGGGAGCTTTCAAGAAAAAAAATCTCAATTTTGGAAAACCTGAACTGGATGCCAAAATCTTGATTGCTTTCCACTTCTTAGAGACTTTTTGGATGAGATTAATGGTCATATTAATGGATATGATTTGTCAAATATTGTGTAATCAAATGAGTCAAATATTGGAAAGATCTACAGAACTCGGTAAACCATTATTTTTCAAATGACTGACGTATGATGTTATAAAATCACACACAGATTAAAGATCCACCCAAAGTGCAAGATGGACCAATAGATTTTTACGTTACAGAGTACGAAGAATTCATTAATAAGGTTTCATACTCAACATTGCAACTAACTCTTAAGAATCTACCACTTGCTGAGTTTTGAAACATCAAAGAATATTCACAATTACGTGAAAAAGGCACTGAAACACTGTGTATAGCTAGGTTTTCTTCCTATATTTCAGACAAAACATACCAAAACAGACTGACTATAAAAAGCAGTTATGAAAATCCCGCTATCTTCTACTAAGCAATCATTTGGGAGCGAGGCAAAATGTAAAACCATCTCGTGCCTTTCACTGTATTTTTTGTTTTGGAATACCTTTTTCATAAACATATGCTATTTATGTTAACTCTTAATGAGTTTGTTATTTTTATTCTTATTTTTTTGTCTTTTTGCCTCATCTAGAGCTGCACCCGCAGCATATGGAGGTTCCCAGGCTAGGGGTCTAACAGGAGCTGTAGCTGCCAGCCTTCGCCACAGCCACAGCAACGCGGGATCCAAGCCGCGTCTGCAACCTATACCACAGGTCACGGCAACGCCGGATCCTTAACCCACTGAGCAAGGCCAGGGATCGAACCCGCAACCTCATGGTTCCTAGTCGGATTCATTAACCACTGAGCCACAACGGGAACTCCGAGGTTGTTATTTTTAAATAAGCAAACATTTTTTAGTTTTAATTTCTAATAGGTTAAATGTTGTTTAGATATAATCCACATAAACCAAAGATCTTTGGGGCCTTGATAATTTTTTTTTTTTTTTTTTTATAGGGCTGCACCTGTGGCATGTGGAAGTTCCCAGGCTAGGGGGTCAAACTGGAGCTGCAGCTGCGGCCTACACTACAGCCACACACCAGATCCAAGCCAAGTCTGCGACCTAAAACCATAGGCTCATGGCCACGCTGGATCCTTAACCCACTGAGCGAGGCCAGAGATTAAACCCAAATACTCATGGATACTAGTCGGGTTCTTAACCTGCTGAGCCACAACAGGAACTCCCGGGGCCTTGATAATTTTTAAGAGGGCAAAAGTGTCCTGAAGTCAAAATCTTTGAAAACCTCTGGCTTTGAACAACACAGAAAAGAGCACTCTGAAGTGTGTGCAGAAAAAGACAATGGGCACCTGAGAGTGAGTCAAGGTCTCGGCTCCAGTCCCACTGCCACTTCTTACTTGTTGAGGGACTTGCACAAACCAGTAAGTCTCTCTAAGGTCTTAGTTCCTCACCTGTGAAATGGGCAACTCTTATCTTGCCCTGAAGACAAAAAACAAAAGAGGAAATTATCATTACCACATCTCAAAGTGAAGAATTCCAATCTTGTGACCACATTTCCACAAAACACTCCTTATTCTTAAAATCTGTTCACTAAAAGCAGAACTTATAGAAAAGTGAAGAATTTTTGATTAGTCAATTTGCTGAAGTGTCCACCACATAACTTCACTATATTAAATTTCATCCTCTACAAGCTGTAATTGGTAATGCATTTTAACTGGTAATGCATTTTAATTATTATGGATATTTCCAAATATACACAAAAGTACAAAAAATAGTAACAAACCCCAATGTACCTTCAACAAGTATCAAAAACCCGCCAATATTTTTAAATTTCCCATTAGTGTCTGTGCCTATCCTAAATTTTTTATTTTTATATTTTTCATTTATGTATTATTTTGTCCATGTCTGTGGCATAGAGAAGTTCCCAGGTCAGGGATCAAACTCCAGCCACAACAATGACAACACCACATCTTTAACCCACTAGGCCAGAAGGGAACTCCCTATCCTGAATTCTTTAAAAACAATGATGAGGCATCATTTCACCTGCCTATAAATATTTCCACACGCACCCTGAACAGATGAGAATTTTTTTAACATAACCACAATACCATAAGTGCAGATTCAAAACCATGGCTATAATTCTTAAGTATCATCTAATACACACTCCATGTTCCAATTTCCTGATAGTCTCCAAAAAAGTCTTTGTTTCCATTGTTTTGTATTATCAAAATATCATTCTTACCAGTTTGTTTACAAGTGAATACAAGATTTTTAGCTTAAGCTAGGAAGGAAGAGGAAATAATACCACGCTTTATATACCATGCACAGTTTACAAAACAAAATCAAGGACTATTTTCCTGAGAAATGTGCTTCTCCCTCAACAAAACAACAAACAAAAATAAACAAGAGGAACCCACTACAAAAGAAGCCAGACAGGGGACACTTCAGTATTTCTGAGAAGTGTCCAGAAGCGGCCACAGCTTAGCTGCTCAGGAAGGGGAGGAATTGTAGGAAACCACCACCTGCCATTTCGGAAAAGATGAGGTCAGGTTGGCCACAGGGTCTGGTAGGCTGGAGGTGGGGTCAGGGTCCAGGTTCTAAAGGCTCAAACAAACCCAGTGCCCAAGGCTGGAAGGCAACCCTCTGCAGATTTCAACTCAAAGCTCAAAAAAACAGTCCTCTATGCTAAAGACAGAATGGAGCCACAATCAAAAGTAATCGTTTGTGAGAATTCAATTTGTTCAGGAAACTTATCCAAAGCCAGCTCTACGAGGCACTCTCCTAGGACATGAGGATAGGATTTTTTTGTTTGTTTTGTAATTCATACAATGAAACAATAAGCAGCATATACTTCTCCACACATGACTTTCCCCACTAATTTTAAGGGGAAGAAAGAAGCTATTGAATAGTAATTACCTTGCCATATACCATTATGGCACATCTTTTTTTCTATAAACTGCAGTTTGGCCTGTCCTTCACCCAGACATTAAAACAAATCTGAGTTCTGCTGTCTTTCCCAAATATTTTTGAAGAGTACACATCACATTAGTTTTTATCACACACATCACGGACCCCAGCATTTGTAACCACAATTAATTCTTTATTAGAGTATTTAATTTAGAAGGAAACCAAGAGAATGCTAAAGAACCTACCACCCCCTCTGAAAATTGTTTTCTTTTCCTAGGCTTACCCCAAGTGTGTCAGAATGTACTGCAGATGAAAACTGGTTAGGTGCATGTCGATAAATTTTTAAGAACTGCGGTTCTATAGGCACACACACACAATACAAATCCTTCTTGGAACCCTTTACCTTAATTTCACCCATACTTTTTTTTTTGTTTAAGTTAAAAAATACAGAAAAATCAGAGGAGAAAACACAGAGTACTTGAGAAGTACTTCACAAATATGTTCAAAAACTGGTAAGAGTCATCAAGAAACTTTTAGCTGACACTTTATTGGACATCTTCTCAACAACAACAAAACCTGGCAGTCAGATAACCACTGTTAAGAAGCCGGACTTCCCCATTTCAGAACTGACATGTTTGCATCAGGTTTCTACTCTTTGGAGAAAAACTAACAATTCTAAGTTTAAGACAGTATTTCCAAAGAGACTACTAACTACCCTACCAATATGTAAGGAAAACCATTATGCACACCGAGCCCAGTGCAGCCCAAATCTACCATCTGACTCCTGCACGGGGGCGAGACCAGGAGAGGTGTCATCCTTTACCTGCTTTGCTGGTAACTAAGGTGAAGAGCTAATACTTTCTGCACATTTTTTGTCTTCTGTGCCCTCGTACAAGGTTCCATCCAAACAAACCGCCCTGGGCGTTTAGCTTCACTTTACAGCACTGTTGTGACTATCATTTCTAATGGGGAATCAATCTAATCTAAGAACACAGCCCAAAACATCACAGCTCTAAGTACCCTGTAAACAAAGACGGTAACTTCACTGTAAAAACATGAGGGTCTTAGCAAACAGCAGCGGAAAAACTGTATATAAATTAACAAGAAGTTGACAACTCAAAACCTAAAGGCTTCAGTCTATAAAATATTACGTAAGTTTCTTTTTAAAAATATGTTAAGATGAAGTCAATGTGTGGACCTCTTTTCAAGTTGGTTTGGACTGCAAATGAAAATTAAAAAGTTAAATCATTAACGCTATTCACCAGGATATCACAGGCAAAACAGGTTATTCACAGAATAAGTGGGACTGTAACTAGCACGCTGTAATTTCCTTGACCCTGACCATGACTTATCTTCACATCACTCTGACATCAGATTTTCCATGGAGTGTTTACTTGTTTACTGTCCTGCTGTCTTCTCCCACCAGAGTGTACATTCCATAAGGCCAAAAACTCATCTTTCCACTCTATCCCCAATTAAGAGAACAGTGTCTAAGAGCAGAGGTTCCAGATAAATTTGCTGAATGAAGAAATGGATGAATGGCCGCCTCCTCTGGACCTCCCCCACTTCCTTTCCTCCATACACGCATGTTAACCATCCTTTGAGGCCAGGGTCATAGTCTATTATCTCCAGGAAGATTACTTCCCCCATCCCCCAATCTCTTTCTCCTTCACACCAAAAATTTGGCACTCTCCCACCCCCGCTGTCTGATAATTGCTTATATTTGCATACGTATGTAGCTCCCTTAAAATTCTTACAATCCTCATTGAAGGCATGGACTCATGTCCCTAACTTTTGGTATCCACCAAAAGGCTGTGTAAATAGTACACCACTAATAAATGCTCTGCTTGACTGGTTCACATCTGCAGTTAATCCGGAAATCAATTTAGGTAATAGTGTCAGCTTTTTATAACCTATCCCTCCCTTTCCAATAACTCCACTGAAACTGCAGGGGGTCCCCCCTTTTAAATATATCTTTGGCAATTTCAAGTTTTACATTCTTAGTTACATAACTTCTGCTCACAACTTACTTTATCCATCCCCCTCCACCAAGATTAATTTTTGTTCAAAAATCTTTCGACTTCGTGGTGGCACCCCTTATGAGGTATCCAACCCCAATCAAGGAGGTGAAGTTTCTTTCATTACCCTTTTCCTGCTGCTGAGGTACCTGTTAGAGAGTAGTTTTCCTTTTTATGCCTTTTTTCTTTTCATGTCAAGATGAATCCCATTTCCTTCTTTGCCAATCATAGCCCAGGTAAGCTTTTATTATTTCTCTGTACCTGTCCTTGGTAATCTACTTTGGAGTCTCCTTTCCAAAGCCACTCCTATTTTCTCCAGTCATTTATTTGATTAAATTTCAAACTCCTTTTCTTCCAGGCTCAGTGTAAGAGACTGATCCTCTTCTTGAAGCCTGAGCCTGCTTCTTTAAGTGTGGCCAAACTTTTCGAACCTCATCCCTTCACAAAACCAACCAACCCTCGGCCATCTGGGCTAAACGAAATGTACAAAAATATCAGATTGTCCACAACACAAGAAAATCAGAAAAACTTTGAATCTGGCTTTGGACTATATCCTATGTAGCTTTGGGCAAGATATACTTTATTATGTTTTTGCTTAAGCCAACATTAGTAATATTTTCTTTTACTATGGTGGATATATGTCTTGGTTTTAAATTTTGATGCAATTAAAAGCCAATCAAGCATCAACTGTGGTTTTTCCTATGATGCCTTTTTACCTAGTTTTTCAATCTGCTGAAAAACTGTCAAAATCTGGTTTCTGTTTCCACTGATTTCCTCCTTGTTCCTGGGCTTCTGATTCAGATCAGCTTACCCTACACTAATTTACTTCTTGAATTTAAAGTACCATTGGCTTGAGAGCACAAAGCATTTTAAAAACATTAAAAGTCCAGTGAATTTTTAGTCCAAATAACACAGGATAGAAAACTCTGCCTTTTTTTTTCTCTCCAGGAAAAGTTGTGTTTCAAGGATAAATTACAACGGTAATTCTAGCAAATTATATTTAGTGGACTACTATGATTGGCTGAAAAATAGAAAAACATTAATTTTGAACAGCCATGTAAGTGAGCTTCATCAACATATAATCCCATAGGCCAGAAAATCTATGGAATTTAAATTCCCAATACAGGCATTTATAGAAAGGAGCATCAAAACACCAACCCTGGCCCTTCCACTGACCCCAGTCTAAACTCTGCACTCATCTCAGACCTGATCTCAGCCTCACTTCCACAAAAGAGTTTCTAATGTTTAAGAAAAAGGAAAAGAACTGGGTTAACAGGACCTTCTCTTTTGCCCCCTTTTCAGTTACTACCATTAAGCTTTTGGCCAAAGAGACCCCAAACCCTCAATTTTCAGTGACTATTTAACAGGCATTCAATGATTTTACATCTGAATGCAGGTTTATAGTGCTTGAACCTACTTTTTTTTTCATGTTATTCACCACACCAGCAGAATTCAGAATAAACTCATTTCTACTTTTTCTCCCACGTCGAACTTTGATAAGCACAAATTACTTTACCCAAAACCAACTTTGGAGCTGGTTTTTTTCCATGAACATGTTAACCCCCAACTTTTTTTAACAAGCTTTCACACAGTCATCAAACTCAGTTAAACTCCAGAACTTAAAAAAAAAAATTTCACAGTACCTAGTCACATTTTGACTAAAATACCTAAGTCCCAAGTTCTTAGTTTTCCAATTTACCTTCTCCAGGTTGCTGCTTTCACCAAAACCAGAATTCCGCAAGTCTCAATTAACTACAGCCTCCCAAACTGTTTGTCCACCAATATACAGGATTCCCAAGGAAAAGTAAGTAACTCACAAGTGACTAATTGTTAAGAATTTTCTCCTTTTAAAAATTTACCTTAACTTCAAATATCTCTGTTCTTGATGGGGTTCGGAACAGTATAAATCCTGAGGAAACAGTTGTCACTTAGGTGCACTTAAAGATGAGTGGCTTAAAGATCTGACAGTCTAAGTTCCCCAAATACTAGTCATAAGGTCTCTTCATGGATGGTAAATTTCACACACACAAACAGCCCGGAAAGAAAGCAAAGAAACATACCTGGTCATTTTCTAAACAGGTTTGATAGGTTTGGTTCCCTTGTAAGAGCAGAGTATTTACTTATAATCTTTTAAAGCAGAAGTGGCAGCCAGAACACTGGGTAAATAAAAACTTCAGAGAGTTTAAAAAACCCTGCATCTTAACTCACTTCCCCTTGATGCAAAGGGACGGCCCTGCAAACCCCAGGGCAAATGAGATTATGTAACAGGTTTTTCCTCTCCACTTTATTCATCACAGGCTGGTTGGAGGTGTGCTTTCTCCAAACGAGGCACTCAGGACTTTATTTAGGATCTTTGCAGCGGACAGCTGAGAAACTCCTTCGAGATTTTGCCGTATCCATTCATTTTAAGATTTCCTTGCATTTCTCAAGTTAATTACCGAGTTGTTATCGTTTAAGTTTTAAGGAAATAAACCCGGCAGCACCTGAGAACCTCAAGCTTGCAAAAATATTTTCCTCCCCGGTGTTTCATTACATGAAAGTACACTCGATACACAGACCCTCGGTTGTCTCCCCGGCCTTTTTTCTTTCTCACGTTTTAGGGCTGGTGTAAATAAAGAAGTCACTGGCGCACCAAGCCCCCAACACCCTGCCGGGGGGTGGGGGGAGCGGATGAAAAGGGAGTGGATGGAAGAAAGCGGCCCCGTCACCACCCAGGTGGCCCCGCTGCTTACACCCAAGGCGAGTTGGGGATAATGGGAACCGTCAGGCCGGGGCCCCACTTGGCAAGCGTGTTGTGTAACAGTCGCGCCTGGAAGCGAGCGGCTTCGCCCGCGAAGGGACCGCGGCCGCCGGCGGCTCCTGGCGGCGGGACGCGGCCGCTCGGCCCCAGCCCCCGCGCCGTCCCCCGCCCCCTCCCCGCGCGGCCCCCCCGACCCCCCCGCTTCCCACGCGCGCGCCGCTCCGGGCCGCGGTCGCCCCCACCCCGCCGGCCCACCCGGGCCCGGCCGCCGGGAGGGCAGTACTGCCGGGGCGCACGGAGGAGCGTCCATGCTGCCGGCGCGGCGGGCGCCCGGCCCCGCGCCCTCCCGCCCCGCCGTCCGCGCGGCCACTTACTTTGGGGGCTGCCGACCTCCCGGCTCCCTCGGGGGGGAAATGAAAGTTGTCACGGCGTCTCCCCGCGGGGCCCCCTCGCCTCCCGGACCTGCGAGGCGCCGCGGCGGAGCCGGGAGGGCGGCTGCGCTCCGGATCGCGCCCGTCCCGTCGCGCTTTCCTCCTCCTCCTCTTCTTTTCACTATATTATCTTCTCCTGCTCGGAGGGGCGGGTGGGGGCGGGAGGCTTAGGAAGCGAGGAGAAGTTTGCAACTTTTCTTCACTCTTTCTCTCCCCCCACCCCCGATCAGCCTTGAAAAAACACTGCTGAAAGGGGCGAGGAACCTGGGGAGGTGGGGGGGGCGGCGGGGGCAGGGAGAGGTGATGATAGTCGTTTGAAAACTGATCAGAGCCCCCCAA